>OY998182.1:53395315-53995315 GCA_963921935.1 Galeruca laticollis | reverse complement strand
AAACAATTCAAAATGCATTTGAATGTACTGGTCCTTTTAACGTCTAAAAAATTAAATTCGAGAATCTCCAAACAAATAGAACTCAAGCACCACCCGTTATTTCTTCACAGGTCTGTTCCGAAATCACTGTACCAGGACCAGATTTTAGGAAAGAGTTTGAAAGCAAAGTATCTCCTGAAACGCTACGCCAGTTTATCAAACAATCTAGTAATGCAGGTTGGAAATCCATCTTATACCAAACTTTTCGAATTCTGGAAATCACTTAACCCCAAAGAGGAAGTGGATGACCAGCTACTATGGAATAAGCTATCAAATGAATCTGCATAACATCTTGTCCAAAACCTTGAAGAACTGCTGTCTTATGATGAACAGACCTCGTTACATCAGTTAGGGGACTTAACACTAATTAACAACATAAATGATGATGAATATTTTAGTATATTTAGCATTGAAGGATGTGGATTTTTAGAACCTGATCGCTGAAAATAACGAATACATGACAACTGATAATTCAATCAACAACCATAAATCAAAAGACGAAAGTATTGAAACAATCTTGGAAGCTCATTCAACAGCAAAATTAACCTCCTCTCCAAAACCATGTCATAGTAACTCAATTGACAACAATAACGCAAGAAAAATTCAAATTTTAAAAATAGAATACCTAGAACCAATCAAGTTTCCAAATGAATCACCTTCCAGTTCATCAGTATAATCTGATCCTCATGACACTACAGCCAATGATAAAGAAAATATTTCTGTAAATAACAATTTTCTTACACTGCCCAATCAAACAATTTCCGAAAAATCCGATTTTGTCAACCCACCATTATCTGAGGGTATCTCCGGAACCATGTAGTAGTCAGTCATCTTTGTCATATTTTAGAACACCGCCCAAGTTTCCTACGCCTTTCAAAAATGCATTTTAATTTCCCAAAAAGCGGAAAGAGAATGCAAAAAAACGAGTAACAAAAAAGATAACACAGATTGTAGCCATAGCTGATGAATTTATAGAGTATCAAAGGCGACTAGAAACCGATACAATGTTAAAAGAGGAAAAGAGAAAATAAAGACTTGCCCAGAAACATAAAGCGATAATTAAAATAATCCCTAAGAAATCAAATGCCAAAAAAACAAAAGAAGCAGACCCAGAACAAATTACCCAAGAACAACTAGCAGAAGAAGCAAAAATGTATGAACAAGAGAATGTAGCGGAAGAAAAAGAAGAGAAGAGAGAAAAAAAATCAGAAAATATGATGAACAAAGCAACAGCCGAAACAGTAAAAAGTAAATGCAAAAATGATAGCAGTTATCAACAAGATGATTACGTAATTTTTATATATGAAAATGAATATTTCCCAGGGCAAGTTATTGATAAAAATAAATTTCTTATTGAGGCGATGGAACGGATTGGGATACATTGAAGATCAGCTGTCGAGGATGTCATATGGTATGAAAAATATGAAATTGTTTCTCGTATGAGTGCACCTCGCCTTGTAAATAGGAGGGGATTTTGTTCTGTTCCTGAGATAGAAAGTATAGACTAAACGTGCAATATTTGTTTTAGTGATATACTTAATATACATTTTATATTTGATGTAAGTAAATTCTTAAAAACCTATATGTAAAAGTTTTTATTTGTTTGTTCTTAAAAGCAGATTGTGTTTTAATATATCGCTCTGCATATTTTTCTCGAATTCAATGTTTTTTTGTGTTAATTACAATCATATTTAAAAAAAACAATAAAAAGTTTACGCCGAAATTAGGAACCTCTCAGGTCGGAATTAGGGTCTTAGTCGGAATAAGGAGATTGTGGCATTTTTGAAAAATATTTGTTTTACCAAGGAAACACGTTATATTATTTAAAAAATATATTTTCTCATATTTCACAACATATCATTTTACATTTAAAAAATGCCAAACTGGATGTAACAAAGTCAGTTTTTCTAATGTTTGAACTCAAACTCAAAAAATCAAAAATTATACCAATGAATCGAAATGTTAACTTTAAGAAAGCTCTGAAGATCTTTACCTTGTACATTTAGTAAAAGTTCAAAAAGTCAGCATAGCTCGCTAGAACATATAGTCTGAAAGCAGGATAACTTGAAAGAATATAGAAATGGAGGGAAGAAAAACGGCCCAGGAATAAATCATTATAGTCCAGTAAATAAAGGGAAAAAGTTAACATTAATGACGCTCTATTTTCATCTTCCGGTTGGAAGTAGCATTTGGTACCTCATTAAACATGAGACAAAGTTTTGCATGAAAACGCGTGCGAGGGCGGAGAAAATGGCCCCAAAAGACCAGAAAAATAGGTTTTCAGCCAATATCTCTATATGGCAGTTAGAGATTTTCGGTTCAGATAAAAATTGAAGTTCAGTTAATTTTCTACAAAAATGGTCCTTATGATTTTTCTCGAAAATTTGACCGGTTTCGAGAAAAACGGCACGAAGCGCACCTCGAATAAAGAGCTTCTGTGCTGTATGCCGGAGAGCACAGTCCGTGTATTTTCACATCAGCGGGGGGACAAATTATTCAATAACTTTGTGAAAAATGCATATTTTCTCATGATTCAAAAATCATGCGAAAGAGGAATTCTGCTGCTATCATACCCTGTGAATTGAGTCACGCTTGACTCTTTTAGCCATATCGGAACACGGGTCAAACTTTCTGCTCCCGGGCAATTTTGACCTCGCTAGGAATTTGTTCCTATTTTTTTTGTATTACACTAATTTACTCAAAATTTTCTTGATTATGGGTCCTCATAAGGTCCTTTGTCATCCCTGAAATTTGTATACCCTATTTTTTTTTAATTTTCATTTAATCGTTGTTTATTGCATCCCATGTGTGTGTGTGGGGGGAGAATGGCCTCAGACATAGTCTATTAGCCACAGAAAGTTAAAAGTGAGTAAAGGTTGAAAAATTAAAAGGACTGTAAAGGAGTAAGGATATAAAATTGCTGATTACTGGGCATAAATCTAAGCATATATCTAAATAGACAATTTAGAATTATTTATGAAATCCACTATGGAATCAAGTACAGACTTCTCAGTATTTGCCAAAAGAGCGGTTATATTTGTGGGAAGAGGAACGTTGAAATTGATAAGAAAATTGTAAAGTTCAGTAGTTGCCTTTTCATTTTCAGTGCATTCAAAGAAAATATGGTTCAGATCTCCTACTGATGCCTTGTTACAGGAGCAAGCTGGAGAATTGACAATACCTATTTTAAAAAGATGAGCTGGGAAACGACCGTGATTTATTCTTAAACGTGATATGATGGAGGTATATTGTTTTCTATAATCAAAATTAAAAATATGAGGGATCTTAGTTGGCAAAGTAGGATGTAAAAGGAAATATTGGCTATTAGATGTTTTAGCGAAGTCGGCGTAAGACCGCTCCCAATTAGTTCTAATATGTTTCTTATAATAATTTAAAAGGTCTGAGAAGACATAAAGATTGGTATAAGAAGTCATTTTGCAGGCTCTCTTGGCTTCCAAGTCCACGTACTCATTTCCTTTTAAACCGCAGTGCCCTTTTACCCACATGAATACTATACTTTTGTTCAGGGTTTTTAATTCGCTTGTTAATTTTTTAATTTCTAAAATTATATTTTGTCTGTAACACTTGAATGGAGAACTTTCTATAGCCTGTAATACTGACTTGGAATCACACATAATAACAGCTCTTTGAATCGGATTTAAAGCACACCAAGTTAACGCTTTTGATATGGCGAAGGCTTCTGCAGAAAAAACAGAACAATAATTGGGAATTCTAAATCTTTCCACGTAATTAGTATTTGAAACAAGAAATGCTGCCCCAGTTCCTTCATCACATTTCGATCCATCAGTGTATATTGTGGTAACATTGTCGCCTATATTGTTAAGTTCAGTTTTCAAAATTACTTGGTTGATACTAGAAAATTCGTAAAAAGAGGGGTATATGATGTTAGGAGCAGTCACTAAAGATTCATAATTGCATTGAAAAATAGGGAAAGTATCTTGCTTTAAGATATGATTTTCTTTGCTGTTGGTATTAAGAAAAGCCTCAGCTAATGGAGGACTGGTTTTTATTCTCCAGTATGACATAGTCAGATTGTTAGTGTTTATTGCTGAAATCTTTTGAACCATGTACGTGTTAAATGTTCGGTATTTAATAAGAAGCTTTTCGGCTAGGTATTGCCTTCTAATATGCAACGGGGGCTCTTGCATTTCTGCTAAGACAGCTTGATTAGGTGATGACATCATAACTCCTAGGCATATTTTTAATGATTTGTATTGAATTCGGTCAACAGCTATTAAATTGGTTTTTGATGAGGAACCATAAAATGTACACCCGTAATCCAATATTGAACGGCTCCCCATTTTTGTTTGGAAACTACTCTGAGAAGATTCATACCTTTTTCACATTTTTGTTTAGTGTACTTGATATGGCTAGTCCATGATAATTTTTTGTCCAGGACAATACCCAGATATTTGTATTCGTCGACAAATGGGAATGTGAACTCATCTAGAGAGAGAGCCCTGGACGTTTCCACTCGATGGCGAGTGAAACATACCAGAGCAGACTTCTCCGAAGAAACACTAAAGCCCATATTTACCAGCCATGGTTTGAGTACTTGAAGGAATGCTCGTAAGTCCTTAACACATTCTCCATATGAATTACGAGTAACATAAAAACATAAATCATCAGCGTATTGAATTCGGTTAATTGTTTCACCGCCTAACCTATGCAGCTCTGCAGTATAGATGTTAAAAAGCAAGGGACTTAATATGGATCCCTGTGGTAAACCGTTGAAGACTGTGCGTGGACCATGTAACACGTTATTATGGTCGCGGATAAAAATGTTTCTATTTGTGAATAAATTAATTACATTAGCACAAACCTTTTTCCCAATACCAGCATCTACCATTTTTTCAAATAAAATATTTAAATCTACTACATCATATGCACCTGTCAAATCGATAAATAAACATAATGTGTACTGATTGTTCGAAAAACATATTTGAATATCTGCAACTAATGCACCTACAGCATCCACTGTGCCCAGTCCCCTTCGGAAACCGAACTGCGTCCTAGGAAGAATAGAATTACTTTCAAGAAAATACTCAAGTCGAAATTTGATTAGTCTTTCAAACGTTTTTGTTATACAAGATAATAGGGAAATAGGTCGATATGATGAAGGAGACTCTGCATCTTTATTTGGTTTTAAAAAGAGACAAATTATAATATTTTTTAAATCGTCGCTATATTCTTGTTTCACCCACCAATCGTTAAAAATTTGAAGAAGGAAAATCTTCACAGATAAGGGTAGCTTTTGAATAATTTTATAGGTAAAACCATCTAGCCCTGGGGCTGTATTACGACTATCTTTTGTAGCAAATTCTAGTTCATCTATTGTAAATGCTTTTAATGTATAATTCGTGGGTTGGAAACCAAAAGATCTGCAACTTAAGAGATTGGGTGCAGAAGGAGGTGCTAGTTTGTTTAAAATTTTTTCAATTAGCTCTTTAGGAATAGGCTTTTTACGATTTTGATTGCAGTTGCCGTTCATAGATCTAATATATCTCCATATATCAGTTAGTGGGGTATTTTTATTAAGTTTGTTTAAAAATGTCATCCAGCTGTTCCGTTGTTTAACTTTAAATATACGTTTAGCTTTAGCGGCAGCATTTTGGTAGTTCAAAAAGTTTTCAAAACTTGCTAGAGTTCTATATTTTTTTAGAGCTTCTTTTCGTTTTTTAAATATCATTGTACATTCCTCGTCCCACCATATAGGCCTAGGGGTAATCGCTATAAAAGGCTTCTTGACCGGCATGGATTGACACGCCGCGCTTGAAATCATTTCAAAAAGTCTCTTCACTTTATCCGGGCCAGTTGAATTTTCATCAAAATCATTTTTTACCATTTCGGTTTGCAAAACGTTTTGAAATGTATTCCAATCTGCGTGGGAATCATTCCATTTCGAGGAAGGATTTAATGCAAGGTTTGTAGAATTAATCTGAATCTCAATTATTAAAGGGTAATGATCAGATCCCAATGTGTCATCTAAGATAGTCCAGGAAGACTTTGCAGCGAGAGTGTTGGAGGTGAGAGATAAATCGACTGCTGAGTGATTGCCACTTGGGTTAATTCTCGTAGGGGAACCGTCGTTGAGAGCTATAAGTTCTAGGTCATCCATAGCTTCTACCAGTATTTTTCCGTGTCGATCATCAGGAGTTGGTCCCCACATATCGTGATGTGCATTAAAATCACCGCAAAAAATTGTAGCAGATAAATCAAATTGTTTGAAAAAATTAATCCAGTTGACTCGACTTACCATTACGTTTGGAGGTCTATATATTGATGCTATAGTCAAATTCAAAGAGTCAAGCGATACGGCGCATACTTCTAAGTCCTTGATTCCAGTATTTAGCAAAACCTCTTTATAGTTAAGACCCTGAATCACAAAAATGCATACCCCGCCATAACCATCTTTTCTACATTTACTTACTAGATTATATCCTTTTATACGAAATTTATTGTTTGGTTTTAGCCAGTGCTCTGATATAACTAAAATGTCCACATGTGTGTCTTTAATATATTTTACAAGACTCGCTTGATTTGCAATAATAGATCTACAGTTGCACTGTACAATTGTGATATTATTTCTGATGTGCTTATTAGAAAGTATCTGAGTCTTCGTCATTTTGTCTATTAATACTACTTTTTTCTTTTAATTCATATTTATCCAGGATATTGTTAATTGCTTGTTTAACATTGATCTCATTAATGTTACTTTTTTTGAGAATTATATCTTTAATAATGTTTTCTACCTGAAATGCTAGTTGCTCTTTATAAAATTTGAACTCTTCCCTATAAGGATTTGGGAGTATGGAAGAATGTTTGTTAGTTTTTTTGTTCTCATGATTTACTGGAGGAGAAGTTGGAGGTGAGGACTTTCTGCGTTTTTTTGACGCAGATGTACTCGTATTAAGTTTAGGTAAATGTACGGAGGGCTTAGGTTTACTCAAGATTGAGCTGTAAGAAGAAGTTGAAGCTGTATGTGTTAGCTCAGGGAAATTTTGTGGATTTGATAATAATGAAAATCGATTATTAGTTGTGATTTTTCCGTAAGCAGGATTTTTCACAATAGTTTCGGCTTCTTTGAAAGATGCATTCATAGAGGCCATTACTTTTTTAATACTCAATTGTGTATTGTAAACAGGGCATTTTTTGGATGTGGATTTATGTTCATTACTGTCGCAATGTACACAATGTGTTCTATTTTCTTCACAGGAAACTGAGTTACAATTTTCTTCAGAGCAGTTTTGGCATTTCTGTTTACCTTTACATTGATGTTTAGTATGTCCGAAACGTAAACAATTATAGCACTGAACCACCGGATATATGTATGGTTCTACCTGAAAGTTTACCATATTTATTTTAACAGATTGGGGAATCGTATTTCCTAAGAAAGTAACCACGATCATTTGTCTATCTACTTCTTTTGTTTCTTTGGTTTCACTGTCTACAATTTTACGCTTTAATCGCTTAACATCAACTACTTTAATTCCAGATTCAATTGCGTCTTTTAGGTATTCGGCATTAAAATAAGTATCTACCATACGTACTATACCTTTTTTATGCGTGAAGAATAGTGGAATATAAGCTATGTAATTATTTTTTAATAAAACTTCATGATTTACCAACAAGTTAGCAATATTGAAATTTTTAAAAATTACCTTTACCCTGTTTACCCCTACTGGTTTTATATCTGATATATTTTGCCTGAATTCTGTAATGTTTCTTAAATAGTGACCGATTTTAATGGGAAATAAACGACCTACATTTTTTTCTTTATGTTCTATATAAACTAAATAAGGACCAACATCCGAAGGCTGATATTTATTCTCGAAATTAATATTTTGAAAATCTTTTATCGAAGACCCTTTATCAATTAATAGGGGCGGCGATTCGCCGCCCGAATTTAAATCCATAAGTTGGTGAATTCAATTAAATATTAAATTCGATTTTATACTTAAACAAAAATAAAACTAGTTACTTATCTTAAGAAAGAAGTCAAAGTTTTTGTTAGGCACTGTTAATACCTGATCGCTTGAACTATCGATACGTTCACTGTGAAGGTACAAACACAACTGATTGCATCCCATATTTTTGCTGTTTTTGGAGCGCGGGGAAATTTTGTGAACAACCATCAATTAAAAATTTATACATGATCCGATTGGTCTCTATGATACATCATTTGAAAGCTAAGAAGGTCTACTTTTCGATTGTGCAATTATTTTTTGACGAAGTCGTCAATTTTTCAATAAAATTAGAAAACGCGAGCTCAAGAAAAAAACGCACTTTTTTTGGTGGTTTTTTTCTCCCTGCTCTTCATTTATAACTTTTAAACACCTTAACTAGTGTAACGGAGGAATTCCCACCTTTCCATCGATGTATATAAGTCATACCTTTGATACCCCGGGAAAAAACCAGTATATCTAAATGTACACGCTATAATGTATTACTTTTGTTCCTCCGTCGTTCGTCGCGTGTGTGCTCTACGTGGCGCTCGTGTCGTCTGCTACAAACCATCCGGCCACGCTTGGAGGCATAAGTGTGTTTGTTTTCTGTCATTATTTTGATAAATATTATTGTCAATTATAGAAAGAAAAGTTATAAAAGTGGAGAATATTGAACAAATGTTGACGTTTTTCGTTAAAATTAACTTTTATCACCAACCCAAAACATAGAAAGTGAAGATTCAAATCTTGTAAAATTGGAGCAAAAGGTGAGAATTTGTTCATGTTGTTTTTATTCAAGAACATTTGTTAAAATCAACTATTCTAAATGAAATCTTGGTCTGTTCTTTCTTGTTATAGAAAAATGCAGGTCAACTCCAACAAATAAATAAAAAAAATATAATTTTCTATAATAAATGAAACATGAAGAACGTTTATAACTCTTTATTCCAAAAACCTCAATCAGTCCGGTTGCAAAAAAATTTGCAAAAATTTGCGGAGAATCTGCAAGAAATTGTTGCTGAGTATTATGGGTAAATATTCTTTACTCTTGAGGCATTTTCAGTTTTCCTTACCAAAAACCTAATGAACTTCAGTATTTTGCCACATGTGCAAAGCTGTTGTTGCTAGATTCAGGGCAACTGGTGAGGTCCATCTTGCTGTAATTAATCATATAGCCTGTTTTCCTAATAAGTATATCTTGAGGCCTCATCTGAGAGGAAAACAAGACCCTCGGAAACATGAATATCCATCAAAAGTGTCTGGTTACAGGGTTTCTCATTTATGGCACCGAGGATTTTCCCAATCTGTAAAATATTTTGGCGCCATCTACAATTGGTTTCCACAATCTAAAACATTGAAAATAATGGATTCACAACACCCCCCCACCTCAAATTTTGTACAAAACTTGCATATTCCACAAGTCTCAAAATTTCCGGTTTTTCAAGCCGATTTTTTTGCAGAAAATATTAATGTTGCGAAAAAAATCATAAGGACCATTTTTGTAGAAAATTAACTGAACTTCAATTTTTTTCTGAACCGAAAATTTCTAACTGCCCTATTTTAGGAGATATTGGCTGGAAACCTATTTTTCTGGTCTTTTGGGGCCATTTTCTTCGCCCTTGCACGCGTTTTCATGCAAAACTTTGTCTCATAGTTAATGAGGTACCAAATGCTACTTCCAACCGGAAGATGAAAATAGGGCGTCATTAATGTTAACTTTGCCTTTTTTTCCTCCTTCATTTACTGGACTATTAGTAGAAGTCAAATACTTGTGAGGGTGTCAAGTCAAGGATTGACAAATAGAAGTGAAAGAGGCGAAGAAGAATCAAATATATAGTATACAAAAGTGTAACACAGTATTATTACGATTAGATAGCACCAGCTTTGACAAGAGCTATTAAAACTTCATCACCATAAGCATAACTATTCTTTTTGAGTTCATAATCTCCGTATGATTTTTTTTCAATAAATCTAAAAGTCAATATGTCGCAGCATTTTTTTTTGAAACATCTACTAGTTTCGGCCTACATAAGGGGCATCTTCAGGTTATAAAAAATTATTTTGGTATAAGTAAAAGGAAAAATTACAAAGTCTCCAACATTACCTGATAAAAACTTTCTCAATTGGTAACAAAAGTAAATCTTCAGAAATGTTTAATTTGCAAGTTAGGACAAATGGATGTGAGAGGCTGCTAATTTGAAACTTGAAAACAATTAATTGAAGTTAAAAATTAAAATTATTAAGAAAATTGGATGTGACATATTAAATGTGATATATTAAGTAGGGAGATTAGATCGAATGGGTTATACTAAATTGAACACAAAGTGAGAAATAAAGGGTCACGACAGAAACTATTTTAAGAAGGGGGTAAGCATAAAACAATGTCCACGGGTGTGAATGAGAAAAGACTTCCGAGGAAAGGGGAGGAAATTTCCTATTTATTGAAGCATTACCAGCTTCAATTCCCAGAAGGAAGAGTACAGCACTATCAGCCTCAATTCCCAGAAGAAAGAGTACAACACTATCAGCCTCAATTCCTAGAAGGAGGAGTCCAAAATTATCAGCCTCAATTCCCAGAAGGAAGAGTACAGCACTATCAGCCTCAATTCCCAGAAGGAAGAGTACAACACTATCAGCCTCAATTCCTAGAAGGAGGAGTCCAAAATTATCAGCCTCAATTCCCAGAAGGAAGAGTCCACAATGAACATACAGTAGAAACGCTGAGTCTTTTCCATCACGTGACTGATACGACATCAATCATATGCATCTTAATCAAAACAATACGACAAACGCTTGTATTGAGTTTCGCTCTTTTTCTGTTATTAGAAGAAGACATTTCCAACATAGTATGTATTGAATAATATCGTCAACTTGTACCGACACTGGCGTCAAACTAGTAATCCAACACCACGGCGAGTAGATCCTACAACAGTTACCGACGTCGCAATACCAGATACTATAACAAGTTTGGACGTCCCACAACGAGATGGCAGTACTTTCGCCGTAAAACGATAGAAATGAATCACGGACATATCTTCGAGATAATTCGAACACCAGACAAGCTCGAACCTGACACCAGGAGTGATAGGTAGCTTCACATTAAAGGTTAAGCCTTTACGCGTAAAAGCGAAAAGGAAACCAGTTACCGGAAACTTAATCCTGGCACCGCTGTTGCAAGGAAGATTCGAATACCGTCAACGTTAGCCGTCAAATCTCTGTTGAGTATTGATCCGGAGATAACGGTTGACCCTAGGTACGTGTCCTACCCCTCCGTCGAGTATTTATCCGGAGGGTAGAACACAAACCAACCCTATCTGTCGCTAAACTCCCGGTGAGAATTGATCCCGGGACAGAAGCATTCCTCGCTGGTACGAAATTTCCGTCGAGTATCGACTCGGAGGTAGTGCTGAGATACCACCCTACCGAACCCCGCTCAGTATTGAACGCGGAGGGAGGCACCTAGAACCTATATGTTGTAGATAATCCAGAGAAGACGCGGGTATATCTCAGAAGTTGACGATATCGGAAGAGCGACCATTATTAAACCCGGAATACACCGCAGAGCACTTTAGGGTCGAAGTACGTGAGATTTATAGAAGCCGACCAACCCAACCGACGACCGCCGGCCAAGATTGAAATCCCGGAAACAGCGTGGACCAGAAGCAAGACGCTTTGTACATAGTTGTATAGAAAATTTTATTGTACATAATTTTATTATTTCCATGAAAGAGTTTATTTAATTTTATTTCCAGTACAACTGTAACAAAATCTGAATAAAAGCAGTTCTAATCAAACATCCCTTTATGTTCTACCCTCTGATTTACTAAATCACGTGATGGAAAAGCTTCACCGTTTCTACTGTAAACTTGGCAGGAAGCATAAGACAGGGATAACCTTATTATTGTAAATGTGAAACTGAAGGACACGATGAATTTAATTGTATGTAAAAAAAATTATCTTTCCGTATGATTTGCTTCGGACGGTTGATAGCTTTCTACTCAAGCTGCCATACAGTGCAGAGGATAGTTTTGTAGGGATTCTTTCAAATTGCATCTCAAAAGGTATTAATGATTGGAGATTTTCTCATATTAATTTGAGGCAATGTTATCGATTGCAAAATTGCAACTTGTCATTGACAATAAAGTGTTTTTCTTTGGCTGCTTTTTCTACAATTGCTCACATTCAACGTTTTCGGGGTTAAAATTTTTCTCGTCGTTCCTCATTATTCCGTATATTTGTCTATTTAGTGACGAATGCTTACAATTTCTCGGACAAAAATTCGAACTTTGCTTCATTTATTGTCGATACATAGGTACGATATTTATTTATTATTTATAGACCCCTCTATTTGTATGTGTAATGAATAACTTCAAAGAAATTATTATATAGTTTTTCCAGTGAATTGTTTTATGGAGATATGGGATATGGCGATAATTACATGATTTCTACGAAAATTTTGTCACAATCATATTTATCAATAAACAGTTTTAAAGATTAAAAATAACTCGTCAGCACTTATACACAGGGCCGATCCTAGCAGGTGTGCAGCGCGTGCACCGCACGGGGGCGGCTAAAATAAGGGGCGGTCGCATTTAGTTATAACAATGAGCTATTTTTTGAAAGAAGAAAAATGAAACGTTAGTGCTCAGTTGTGTTGTGTGTTGGTCTATTGTCCATTAGTAATAAGTATCTTCTCCTACTCTCATCACACACATACTTCATTTGAGAGCAAAATTTAAGGCAGAGCCGGCAATGCAGCATATTTAATTGAAATTTCTATAAAAAAAACCAAGGGCCATATTTTTGACACGACTAAGTATGTTTGGTTCCTGTGTGCGGCGCGGCGGCTTATTTATGTATGTGATGTCAATGTCAGTTGGAACGGCGAAAAAAATTTTAAAGGATGTCCCAGCGGCGAAACCTTTGAAAACAACGTGCTGCTGTTCACCGGGCGGCTTTTTTCAAAGATTTCGCCGCTGCGGCCGCCTTTGAATTTTTTTTCGCTGTGCCAACTTACTTCGTAAAGACTATATATATCATAGTCGGCACGCGGCTCGCAGGTCAATGGTCAAAAGAAACTTCATTTTAGCGGTTTTATTTATAAATAAGAAATTGATTGTTTCGACAAAGTTAAAGCGATGCGGCATCGGAATTTTGTTGCTACTTCACCACTATATATAAACCATTTTCATTTCAAAATGTTCATTTAACTTTGAATCAACATACAATAAGACTGGTCATAAACACAATCAAGTACATGCAAGTGTAAGTTAATATTGGAAATTAGTGACACGGCGTTGCTGTTGAGTATCGTTTAAATCAGAACTGTGGTAAGTACCAAAGCTCTTAACTATATTTATGAACGAATGAAATGTTGTACAGGGTGTTTTCTAATTAGATAAAGAAAGTGGGCATATTTTTAAACTAATTTTGTCGCGATGATTCGTTTTGAAAATAAGTACAGAATGTTTGAAAATTCAAAATTTATTTTCAATTCTTTCAAAATTCGTTAGCTGATTATTTATTTTAAATAATTTGCTCTAACTTTTTTAATAGGAATGGGGATTTCTTATGAATAACCCATATTCTTACACTTTAAGTAAAAAGAGCATTAACAGTGGTAGGTACTTTTTAGAGGTCATTTCAATGAATTTCAAAACTTCTGAAGAATTCCTATTCATTTTATCTGCATCTGTGAGCCATGATATACTTATCGTTCTTCTTTCTTCTTACCTTTTACCTTTTACCTTTAGATGTCGTCCTGGTCCAAAAACAGAAAGACTAAAAGAGAATCAGATGCCTTCTATAGAAAAGAGAAGAATAGAAGAAATCTCAAAACAAGCGGGAGCATTGAAAAAGTATTTTGTAAAACCGGATAAAAGTGAGCCCGAACAAAAAGGTTTGAATCAAATCGCGGAGTTTGATTAATCTCAACCATCAACATCCACCAGTACTAGTGGAACAAACAATAAATCAATAGATTTCACACCCGATGAAGGTGATAAAGCTGCAAGATCATCATCAAGCAGTCCCATTCCCAGTGAAGCCGAATGTGGAGATGAGAGCAAAGAGGAAGAGGGCCCTGCACTAGATGATCCAGCTACTTGGCCCAACATTTTGACGAAAAAATATATTGATTTATTGGTAGAGCACGGTCCCAAACAAGTTGCAGATTTCAAATTTCCGATTAATGAGAGTGGCAGAAAATTTAGATGTTCATATTATAACAAAACTTTAGTGAACGGGGAGAAAATAAATCGTGCGTGGCTCTGCTATTCCATAAAACTAAATTGTATTTTTTGTTTTGCATGTAAATTGTTTAGTAGAGATAGTTCAACACAACTTGTAAGTACTGGCTTTTCTAATTGGCGTCATTGTTCGGGTTACCTCAATAAGCATGAAAATACTCTAAAACACGTTAACTCTATAAAATCGTAGTGCGACATAAAGACGAGGATGGAAAAAAATTGTACTATTGACGCGGAACAACAAAATGTTTACAATAGAGAGAAAAAGCGATGGCTCGCTAACATTGAAAGAATGATTGCTGCAGTACAATTTTTAGCCAGTCAAAATGTAGCATTCAGAGGAACTAGTACAGAGTTGTATCATAGAGAAAATGCTAATTTTTTAGAGGCAGTTCAGACGTTGGCCAAATTTGATCCAGTTATTTCAGAACACCTTAATAATATCAGTAAATACAAAGATAAAAAAACACGTTTTCCACACTACTTAGGGCAGCATTTTCAAAATGAAGTAATTCATATTTTAGCCGAATCTACTCGTAATGAGATAATACGCATTGTCAAAAAAGCCGAATATTACACTATAATTTTCGACTCTACGCCCGATATTAGCCATACAGAACAAATAACGTTTGTAATTAGATGTGTGAACACTACTGATGGTAAAAGTAAAGTAGATATTTTAGAATTGTATCTACGATTTTTTCCAGGAACTAATACCACTGGAGATGGTCTGTGCAATTTTCTGTTAGAGAAACTATTACCTAGTCTGCAGCTCGAAGTTAAAGATATACGTGGTCAGGGCTACGACGATGGATCGAACATGAAGGGGAAACATATAGGGCCTCAGAAACGGATTCTCGATATCAATCCTAGAGCATTATACGTGTCGTGTGTGGCTCACACCTTAAACCTCGTTGTTAATGACGATGCCAGCTCCAGTGGTGAAATTTCTGGATTTTTTGATATGGTACAAGAGGTATATTTTTTTTCTGCGTCACCATATCGATGGGATTTACTAAAAAAATAGTGAAAAGTCTAACTTTGAAATCATTAAGTGAAACAAGGTGAGAAAGTCGTATCAATGCTATTAGAACTCTAAAGCAAGACCTCAAAAACATTATTACCGCATTAAATGCCCTGATTGAAGATTTCACTAGAGACGCGAAAACAAAAAATGGTGCAAAATCAATAATTAAAAATCTTGAATCATTCAAATTTTTGTGTCCAATTTTGATTTGGCATCATTTATTATCAAGAAGTAATGTTCTGAGTAAAATGCTTCAAAATCCTAAATTAAACATCGCGGAATGCATTGAAGGCTTAGATAGTATAAAAAAATATTTTGTTTCACAAAGATCAGACGATAATTTCAAAATATTTGTCGAATCAGCCACAACACTTGCTAGAGATTTAGGTGTTGATCCCGAATTTCCAAGTTCGAGTCGTTTATTTCATTACGAGGGCAGTGATGAACCCCTATTGAATCCCTTCCAGCAATTCAAGACTTCTTTCTATTTTGCAATTCTTGATCACGCGATCTCTTCGGTAAATGAGAGATTTACTACATTATTATCTGAGTGCTTTTCAATATTCTGCTTTCTGTA
The DNA here is from genome assembly GCA_963921935.1 of Galeruca laticollis. NCBI lineage: Eukaryota > Metazoa > Arthropoda > Insecta > Coleoptera > Chrysomelidae > Galeruca > Galeruca laticollis. The sequence goes on along the minus strand of OY998182.1, from coordinate 53,979,457 downwards.
TGAGTTTCACAACATTTCTAGTGATGCATGGACTTAGATATTAAGTTACAGGTACAGGAGGAAGAAAGTATGGTGAAATATATAGACGGTATACAACTGTTTAATGACATAACTTCATTCAAAGATATTTTTCCAGGTAAAAAACAGCCAATTGAGGTACTAGAAATCATAGTCAAAAATGATCTCATTTCCTGTTTTCCTAATTTTGCTCTAACAATAAGAATTTTTTTAACCTTACCTGTTTCCATGGCTTCAGGAGAAAGAGGTTTCATCAAATTAAAAAATATTAAAAATTACTTGGCAAATAATATGATACAAGAAAGGCTTTCAGATTTAGCCATAATCTCTATTGAATCCGAAATCTGTGAAAAGATAGATTTTACGGAAATTGTTGATAAACGGAAAGGTTATTTTATAATTAGGTAATTATAATGATTAGGTACCTAGTCTGTAGACTGTAGATTGTAGAACAACTGATTTATATACTTTTCGTTGAGTTGGTACTTTTTTTATGCAAAGGTGATATTGTTGTTTATTTTTTATTTTGATGAAGTATTTTGTTGCTATTAACCTATTTATAAGTTGGCCAGAAAAATAAAGTTTCCAAATTTTATTTGCTTTTTTACTCATGATTCACTTTTTACACTTATTTCACACACAACGATTGTGACGTACGAATACGATAAAAATACGTAACTATTAAATCTATTTTTTCCTAAAAACTGAAAAATGACAAAACTGCAGCTTAACTATCAATTTAAAGGCATTTGACCTTGAACAGAAAAAAAATGTCGCATGCGGCATTATCCTTTTCTGTCACCCCGGCGCCACGAATTACTCGCCCTTCCTCCCTCCCATGGAACAAAGCTGTACACGCTCTGAGTATGACCAAAATCGTTGTGTGAAACTGTGAAATAGACGTTATACAGGTAGATGAGTTTAAGAGTTTATATCGTCAACGTTAAATATTAGTCAAAATAAGAAAAAAATCTCTGGAGGGGCGGCACATCTGGTATTTGCACGCGGGCGGCCAATACTCTAGGATCGGCCCTGCTTATACACTACGGTGGCTGTATCGTGTTAACAAAAATAACCAAAAATATAGGATATCTGGATTTATAGGAACCGTTTTACTAGATCTGACGAGCGGAAAATCAATAGGTTTCATCTGTGAGACGCCCTGAACAGTACCCAATCATAAAATTGGTGAATTTATGCACTCCAGAGGCTGTATCGTGCTAACAAACCTAAATTTCATCAAAAATTACCAAAAATGTGGTTATCTGGATTAATGGGAACCGTTGTAGTGTCTCCGGTGAGCTTAAAATCAATAAGGTTTATCTATGATACGCAATATCCAATGATAAAATTGGTCACTTGTATGCACTCTGGAGACTATATCGTGCTAACAAGACATGTTACAAAAAGTGGCCAATGAAAACGACGAGTCCCGCCGGAGTGTCTTCGTCCCATAATAAAAAACCATTGCGTAATATTCTTCCAATTTTAATGAAGCAGAGCTCGATTTCCTTTTAATGGCGCACAATCTGCAAATTCCTTCGTTTCGCAGCATTACGAGCTTCCCCACTAAACTGAAAGATAATATGTTTAAATGGGGTCCGGTGAACTATAGGGAGACACGAATTTTTGACTGATTTTGCGAAAAATCGATAGTACTCACCTATTTTGAAGATTATCCGTCGAAAAATTTGCGGGTTATACACAATTTACAGAGAAAGATCCAAAAAAAGATTTTATTTCGCCACCTAAACCATCACTTTTGGATTAAATATTTTATACAAAAAACAGTTTAAATGTATCGCACTGTACAGGAAAGTGATCAACAATATATATTCTCACAAATTATAATAAAGTTTCAGTTAGTTTGCTGATAATGTTATTTAAATTACCACTTATATATATATATATATATATATATATATATATATATATATAAAACCACGAATATTGGGGTAACGGCAAGTTAATTAAAGAAAACTCTTGTTACTGTTTTTCTTCCAAGCTTTCGGAAACTTTTATTTCCATTATCAAGGATAAGTAAATTGAGATTGTTATAAATTGGTAAATATAATTATATTTGAATTTTTTAAAGAAAATGTTTTCAATCATAAATCATTTTGACATTTTCACAGATTCATGAATGTAAACATTTTCTTTATATGCTAAAATGTTTTTGAAAACAAAAGAAGAAAATTGGTTATATTTGTAATATAGGTTAATAGTTATTCAAATATTCTTCTTTTATTATATAAAATTCAACCTCAAATTATTATAGATGTCTATCATGTCATCTTAATAATTTGAAAATATTGAAAAAGTTTTTAAAATCGTTTACCTAAAATAAAATTATTTCTAAAAATCATCAAATTTTATTTATATAGCTTTAATTATGTATAAGAATTTGAAATTTAGTTATTTTTAGTATCAATTGTTAGTAGATAATAATAAATATCACTCAGATTATTATGGTCACTTTTTTTTGATAGTATTAGGTTCTTGAAATATATGAGCCATTTCTAAGAAAAGTCTTTTTTTGGTATTTGGTTGTATGTCCAAAATATTAACAGATTCAAAATCCATAAAGTGATCATTATCAATTACATGTTCAGATAAAGCACATCTTTCAGGATGTAACTTACAATCGCTCTTATGGAGACTTATACGGTTCTTTAATTTCTGACCAGTGTGACCAACATATTTTTTATCACAATTTTTGCATGAAATAGAATATATTACATTTGAAAGATTAAGAATTGAAGTTTTGTCTTTCAAATTAGTGAAAATAGATTTTATGGTTAAGCATGTTTTATTGGCAATTCAAATGTTGTTCATTGGTTTAAAAACCCTACTCAACTGTGGTGTTATTTCTTTAATATATGGTAAAGATACATAATAATTTATATTATCTGATTGGTCGTTTCTAATATTAATGTCTGCAATGTCTATAGTTGGAGAATAATTAAATAGTATGTTTTTAACTAATTTATTTGGATAACCATTATCTAAAAATAGATGATATAAAGTTTTTAAGTTCTTTTCATGAAGCAGAATATTTTCAAATTTCATTGGTAATAATGTTAAAGGTTAAAACACTCGACAATTCCTGTTTTCCACAACCAACGTAAAATAATTTCAATGTCTAAATCAAATTTGGACAGTGTCGACCGACAAATAGGTAGGGCGCGCTCTAATCGTTCAAGTTGGTTTCTTCCTAGGTTTCTACCCGGCGTTTGACTGACATGTTATTCTGTCAGAGTTCTCTCCTCACCCCGCCAATATATTATTGATGCACTCTAGCAGTCTAGCGTATATATACAGATATGCAACCAACACAACAGAATACGATACTTTGTAGCATGGTTGCCAGCTACAATCGACTACTTAAGAATCATGGTATTTTTTACATTATTATTAAGATGCGAAATCTTTATTGAATTAATTTAACCCAAACTCAAGAAAATAAATGAAATTATAAACACATTTACATATGATGATATCTTTATATTGTGTATTTGAAGAAGGACAGTGAAATATAATCATAGCATTCATCCTTCCCCTTCTTGAAAAATATCCAATACTTTGTAACGCGCACATCAGGTTATTCAAGAAGGGGAAGGGAATATAATCATAGGATTCCCCCTTCCCCTTCTTGAATAACCTAATGTGCATTACAAAGTATTGGTTATTTTTTAAAGAAGGGGAAGGGCGAATCCATTCATGAATTCACCCTTCCCCTTCTTAAAAAATATCCAATACTTTGTAACGCACATTAGGTTATTTAAGAAGGGGAAGGATGAATCCAATGAGTATATTCCCTTCCCCTTCTTGAATAATACTTGATTTCGCATCTTAATAATAATGTAAAAAATACCATGATTCTCAAATAGTCGATTACAGCTGGCAACCATATACAAAGTATCGTATTCTGTTTTGTTGGTTGCATATCTGTATATATACGCTAGACTGCTAGAGTGCATTCATAATATATTGGCGGGGTGAGGAGAGAACTTTGACAGGGTAACATGTCAGTCAAACGCCGGGTAGAAACCCAAGGAGAAACCAACTTGAACGATTAGAGCGCGCCCTACTTATTTGTAGGTCGACACTGTCCAAACTTGATTTTGACATTAAAATTATTTTACGTTGGTTGCGGAAAACAGGGATTGTGGAGTGTTTTAACCTTTAACATTATTACCAATGGAATTTGAAAATATTCTGCTGATGGGAACTAATAGCTAACCTCAACCCACAGAATAACAATTACTGACGCATTAACCTCTATAAACAAGAACATTTGTGTAATACGAATTACGCATGGCAGGGTAATCATTTCCTCCATATCGAGCGGGTAACTAAGAATACACTTTCGGCGACTCCCGTGGTGCGTTTATGAACGCTGTGTTACAGAGTGTGAGATATATATTAAATGTTTTATGAACGGTCACTTTGTACCTAAGTATAACTGTTACACTAAAGACGTTGGTTTGTGAACGCACCCCTACTGATATAAATGTTCAAGTTTTGGTTTCATGGTATATTATAAAGTATAAAATAAAGAGAACCAAACGTGATATTGATTTAAAATTAAATTTTTCAAACAATTTTATTTTTTATAATGACCTAACAAATTTAAAATGTTCTCATTCGCATTGAATGATGAAAAGAAAATGTTAGAGAATACATATTTAGATTTATGGTTTTGGTTACGCATTACGTTTCACGGAAAGCTATCTGTTATTCCTGTCATTAAAATTATTCACATACAAATTTGTTGTCTTACAATTATATATATATATATATATATATATATATATATATATATATATATATAATGTGGTAATTTAAATAATATTATCAGCAAACTAACTGAAATTTTATTATAATTTGTGAGAATATATATTGTTGATCACTTTCCTGTACAGTGCGATACATTTAAACTGTTTTTTTGTATAAAATATTTAATCCAAAAGTGATGGTCTAGGTGGCGAAAAAAATCTTTCTTTTGGATTTTTCTCTGTAAATTGTGTATAACCCGCAAATTTTTCGACGGATAATCTTCAAAATAGGTGAGTACTATCGATTGTTCGCAAAATTAGTCAAAAATTCGTGTCTCCCTATAGTTCACCGAACCCCTTTAAATAGTTCAAAAATGATTTTCCACTTTGTAACGTTGTGCCACATTGTCTTCTTTGTAATTTTCACCGTTTCTTTCTTCATATTCTACGCCCAATCTTTCAGGATTAGGTTTAGTTGCTCTTAACATTTATTTTCCAAAAGCTCGTATTTCTTTGCCTTGCAGAATTCTGTAAACTGATTCCATATTGATGTATGGGTTTTAACGGTATTGTACGGATCTATATTAGTCATAGAATCACTTCCGAAGCGACTCATTTTCAGTACATACACTGTTTAAAAAACAATATTACAAAATTTATTCACAATCAAATCAGAAAAATTATTTAGCATCGTTTTCTGATATCCTAGGAGACCATAATTACTTGTTATCAAAGGTATTGTAATTTTTGATGACAACAGCTGTCAAGTTTTGCCGTGAATAAACTCAAAAAAACTGCTGACAGGTGCTGTCATACAGTTTTTCCATCGAGAAACCATTTGTAATTCAAAATTGCGCGTTTTTGATTGGTGGAAATTGAGACGAGGGAAATAGTCACGTGAAATTCACATTGTATTTTTGCGAAATATCAAGCTTCTTAGACATTTGTCTAAAAACTCAAGTGTGGATCGTCTTCTAATATGTCACAAACATATGAAAATTTGTCTCCATTTGTTGCCAATTTCTACGTCCCGATTTGGGGTAAGCAGTTTGGTAATCAATTTACTCACTTAAGTTATTGTTATGGGAAATCTTGTACATATCACAAGCTTTCCATTGTGATTTTCAATGGACAAAACTAATATTTTGTTGGATTATCAAATTAGTCGTTAATATTGCAATTACATGTATTATTCCAATTTCGATGGATGTAGTGAAAATTAAAGTATAACGCCAAAATTATGTCATGAAAATAACATGAAAAGTATTCAGTATTTTCCTAAACATTTCAAAAATGTTTCAAATGATTCATTCAAAATACGGTTCAGTTCATGGGAAATATTTGACTACAATGTAAATACTACCAGATCTGCCGTATTACAAAACCAAAATTTATAAAAGTCGTGCAAGCCGCTTTCGAGATATTTGATGCATTCCATACTTAAGACTCACTATGTGCTGTCCGAGTCTAATAACAAAATAGTTGAAATAATATATTAATAACCGTAGATTTAATAATCAAAACCTCTCTTCTTGAAATATAATAGGCAAAGGACGGGGCCATGAAAGTTTTTAATATTTAAAGTCGATATATCTAATATTTTTACTATTTAGGTATCATATTATTAACATAAATTAATTTTAAAACAAATTACGTTCTAAGAAGATGAATTTCAAAAAAGTCCATGAATAATTAAATGATATTTAAAGGTGAAGTAGGTATTAACAAAAGAGGAAACAATTAACATTGTTTAGTAATTTCTAAGACGATAATTTATTATACAAAATCATTGTTCAGGTATCGGCGTTAACTTCTTTGTTTGATTTACCTTTTCGATAAATAATTTGTGGACTGTATTATATGACTTTATTTTACATCAAACTTAATCACTACCGATACTACAATACAGTGAATTTAGCCTTGTTAAATTTTAATAATATTGTTAACCTAATTATAAAGTCTAGAGTAACCTCCCTCTGATTCTCTTCGACTACGACTGCCATTTTTTTCCTCCCCCTCGGGTCTCTGTTACATGCACACCAAATAATTACGACGTTGCCACTTCTATTATTTACTACAGTCATTGTTTATTTTTATTAATAAAAAAAATACTAGTTTGTATACAACATTTTACTTAATACTAGTCAACACAGTAGTTTCCTAGATTTTAAAGTACGACGAAGAAAAAAAAACAAATTTACATCACTAACAATGATCATATAATTATTATGCACAAAAAACGTTCTTTATCGCGAGTTTCGTGGATGAGATATAGTGAGCCAATCAGTCATCATATGTCGATCCCATCAGCATATATCTTTCAAAGTTTTTAGGTCCTGGTGAAACCGCTCAGCTTGTTCCTTTCTATAGGATGCAGAAAATTTACTGGGAATCGGTCAAGATGACTGTGGTAGTGTACTTTGATAGATTTCTTACTTTCTAACTTTCTAGAGTTCTATTGTTTTCGATTTCTGAGTAAACATTACTAAGTCTGCACTGATCATTCCAAATCGTTTATTGGTCTTGTTACCGTCTTAATTCTTCGGTACCAATTTCTCCAAGTGGATGGGACCAAGATAACGTATTATTATTTGGAACGATAATGGGCGATAAACAATGGTTGGAGAGCTAAGAGTCGTGGGTTTATTTGTGGAACGTTAAACAACCGGAAAGGTAATTAAAGGGCGCCAGAAATTTTAATTCACAGGAAAAATTTCAAAAACTGCGATAAGCGAGAGAAATTATAAAAAAGCGCAGGTGTGTTAGGTTTAATCCATCTATATTCAAGCCTTTTCCGCTCCATTCCAGCATTCCAAAGGCGTATTGCAGAATTGTGGTAAACAGTTTTGGTGACATAGTGTCACTTTGCCTCACTCCTCTACCTATTTTTATGGGGTTGGTGTTTTCGTGCAGTCTTACCATCATGGTAGCATTCTTATATATGTTGTATATTAGCTTAGTGTAACGATAGTCGACACGACATTTTTGTAAGGAGTTTAAAACTGCACTCATCCTAACAGTGTCAAAGGCCTTGTGGAAGTCCACAAAGGCAATGACAATCACCACATTACTACTCAAGTGAAGATACATCAACGCCGGAAGCGTGGTTTCTCGATTAGGTCGATTTAAAAATATGGGGTAGTAGGTACTTGTGATAAGGAATCTACCCTCACCGCGTGATGGAACAGATCACAGACACACGGAAATCTTCGGTAATTTAATGTCGGTAATAAACACAACAAACATATACTTCAGTAATTTTAATTCGACGACTGAGCACAGGAAATACCGATACTTTAGTACGATACGATACGATAACTTAATTCTGATAACTAAGATAATCACCACCGCTTCGGTGAAGTAATCTTCGTAGACTCGATCTCGATAGCAGCACTAAATAATGATACGATAATTCACGCTGACACTACAAGAACTTTTTCAACTACTTGCGTTGAGAATCGGTCGCTGACTGACTCTCGTGACGAGATTTTTGGGGATCGATAGCCTTTTTTTTGAAATTCTTTCCGAAAAATAACTGTACAATTAGTATTAGTGTTTTAAATGAAACTCACGGTTTCTAGTTAATTCCACAATATAATAAAAGTTGTTGAAAATTCTAAAAAATTGACAATTGTTTCGATAAATCAATATCATCGTCAGAATGACAGAAGTTACATTTTATTTGAGGCCTACCTGATGATAAGTAGTTATTTTTGGCTAGACCAAGAAGTGGCCTAACTTGTGATTGACTTAATATATGTTTATAGAAAAAAGAAGAAGGGGTGATATTACAAATATTGAAGCTTAGATATTATTAGCCTTATGGTGATATCGTGGATATCATTTTTCCAATTAAGATCAGTATAACTGTGCAATGATATAGAAAACCAGGAAAACTATATCTGCTGATCTTTACAATTATCACTTAAGAAGACAGATTATTAGTGGAGAACTCCCTAGATTTAACTGTTCGTTGACAACTTCATATTGTGGGTTTCTTAAATGTCTTCTAATTTCCAATTCTTCGAGGAAATCCAGTTCTTGTTTCTTTTCACAAATATGGAGCACTTCTAGTTTTGTGTTAGGTGTCAATGAATGATTTGTGTCAAGTAGATGTTTTGCGTAGTGGGATTTATCTGGTTGTTTTAACCTGTATGCTCGTAAGTGTTCACTGTATCGGATTTCAAAATTCCTAAGGGTCTGACTCAAATAGACAGCATTACATTCTGTACATTTGAGTTTATATATACCTGACTTCTTTAATAGTGGTATTTTTGTTTTTACATTTAACAATTTTGTACTAACGTAACTTTCTGTTTTAAAAGAAATTGTTGTATTCGTTGCTGAAGATATTATCTTTGAAATATTATTAGAAATATTTCCTGCATATAACAGCCATATAAAAATAATCGGGCAGTGAATGCACAAATTACGCTGTCTACCCAGAATTTCATAAAAGATACCTTTCTTCTCCGAAGGTGATACTAAAACTATTGTGTACTCATCGTACCTTTTTGGAGTACATCCAATTGTCACTTCGCTCAATTGAAAATCCCGATTGAGCCGTAATAAACCTTTTTCGGCGTTCAAAGAAATATTATACTCCGGTAATTTTATGTTTATTGGTTCTATTGGATCTTCTACACAGTTCGAAGAAAATATTGTTACGCCAGGGCCGCACTGGGATATAAATTGTTCGATTTCGTAGGGCGAAATATAAGAAAAATAAAAACGTTACAGTCTTAATATTGTAATTTACAGGCCATCAAAAGTTCTATTTTTATCTTCCTTATTGCTTAGACTAGTAGTGCTTAGAAGGTCGATACGTCGATCGCGAGAGGTTTTTGAGTCGATCTAAGGAAATATTGGCCGATATCGATAGATTCACAATTTTGTTCGATGAATTCATGGTTGAAGTCAAATCACAGCTAAGGCAGAAAAACCCCCTTATAATTTTATTTATCAAATACAAATAATCTGCTGCTAGCGGCGAAAGGCGGCTTTATCACAGGATCGCGCGGCATTTCTCAAAGAAAAACCACGGTACGCGATGTCTTTGATTTCAGCCGATTCTTCGGGAGGCGTGTTTGGCGGCACGGTCACAAGCCATGCCGAAACCAAGGTTTGATTTCGTACTAAAATAATTATGAATATGTGAATAGCGCGGTATTTGAAAAATAATCAACACCCGATTTGGTTGACTTGTGAAGAAGTATAACGGTTGTAATTACGTTAGTCTCACGCGATATATTAAATAACGTTACGTCCAAGAAGTTATATTTTAGTACTTAAACATTCCGAAGTTAAAAATTTATGATCAAAGATAATTTCATTTTATTTCTATTGCCAATATTTATAAAATATTTAATTGTGGAGCTTGAAACACTTGCAATCGAAAAATGCGTGGAAATGAACCTAGAATGAAACGATGTATCAGAAATATGGCATAGCGATTCATTCTAATAGTCAAGCAGCTATAAAAGCATTGAGTTCCCATATCATTGACTTAAAGCTGGTATGGGAGTGCCGAAAAAACTGGATGAAATAGTCATGAATGAGGCCCACCGCATATTGAACCCAGCACACGCACAGCCCATGGACAATCCACGCGTGTGTTATTCTGTAAACAATGGTTTAAAGTAGGGTACCGCATAATGATCCCAACCCACGCCGAGCATACGGCCAACCCACGTTCGCTTGGGTCGGTTTGAGTGTGTCGCACAGTTTTCGTGGGACGTGTGTACAGCTTGATTTATTAAAAACGGACAAGTTAATAGAGTTAGTTCGAAGTTTCCCAGTTCTTTATGACGCCTTTATGATTGCCATAAGGAGATAAATTATAAAGATGGTAGGTTTATGTCGTATATTGTAAGTAGGTATGTATGTATAATGTGGACCATTTATCTTACGTTACGTATAAAACTTGTTTGTTTCAAGGTTAAGTATTATATAGGCTGTCCCATTTCAATCCTAGCTGGCGAAATAAAATAAGAATATTACATTTTCGGTAAACAGTTATAGATAATATCAAAGGCAAATATTCGATGCCCTTAATACTTTTAACCTTAAGTAGAAGGTTTAAAGACAATTAAGGTAAAATTTGTTTCTTCGGACTCAGAATCCATGTCAATAAGTGTACGTAGATCGTGGAACTGGGCCTGGAGTGGATATGGCGTGAGTTCAATATGCGGTAGATAAGAGAAACGTGGCGGGGCCATCAGGGTCACTTTAGTTTGGGTTCCTGGCCACTCAGGAATTAAAGGAAATGAATAGGCCAATACACTCGGCACGAAGGGAGCACGAACGCCTTTTATTGGCGAGGAGTCTTTTTGTGGTGTACGAAAATGCTCCTATAAGAAAGAGTTTCGGAAGAACGAGGAAACTGAAAGAGCTTCGGAAGAGGTAGCCGAAATAGAAACACTGGCGGTGCTTTCAACACGTAGCACTGTATGATTATAATGCCGAGACTGTGATTTTGGTAAATATCGTTGAGGTCATCGATGGATATAGACATCTTTTATCTACGTTGAATTAGCTCTCATTACTTTTGTTGCACAATAAATATCAAAATAAAATATAGAGTTCATACTTACACAAAATATTGGATTCTTTGATTTTGGAATTTGACTCACCTGAAACAAAGTGAATAAGTTTAATTTCATTTAAAGTAATGAGTGGAAAATATAGTTTATATTATTCATAAAATATTGAACAGAATAGAGTTATAAAGTGTAATGAATAATTACAACTTTTGGAAAGATTGAACTATACGTTGTGACTGATGGGTTGTTTTTCCGGAGTAATCTGAAATATTGTTAAGGGTGTGTGTGAAAGAGAAAGACGGCACGGAAATTGCTCCATTCGCCACATAATTTTGGAAATTGCTTTGTTCAATTTAGATAGTCACATTGGACTCCTTCAAGAAATTTAGTAGTAATATTTGAAATTACTAATTTGTTTATACTCAATGTTATTTACACATAAAACTACTTGAAATAGTGAAATATATTAGAATCTTTAGAGATATTATAAAAATGTTGTCTATATCTGACTATTAACAGGGCTGCCAGTAATATAACAGTTTAACGGACAAAGTAGATTTCATAAAATAATTTACCAACGTTGGAGATAATTTTAAAATTCTTACAAAATATAATTCATTTTCATAAGAACCCTACAAAACGGGACCGTATTTTAAAAATATAAAATTTAATAGGATTACATATTTCTATAACATTTTAAAGTGTGAATACAACTAAACGAAAGTGAGCAAGCCGCTGGAAACAATATCTGTCCTTAAATATTTACCTCCAACATGTATTCATACAGATGTATGCTTATCTCATCTGAAAAGTTACATTTAAGAGGATGAAGAATTATTTAAGAGGATGAAACACTTGCTCTATTTCGAGCACTCCGGCTGCGCCGTCGTGCTCGAAAAATCGCGCGTGTTTGAAAGACCTCTTTATCCACTTATACTATACTATTGTTCCCAAAATATTTTTGTGATAAATTTATAAAACATTTTTGTTACAAAAAGCTAAACTTGCTCTTATGGAACCTTTATATAATAAGTTGCATTCTTGAAAGCTAGTTGGGATACACCACATCAGTGGCCAGTATTTTGCTTCTAGGACTGTCGAATAAGATTCATGATTCGCAACAATCGCACGTAAATATGGTTATAAATATTGTTTCAAACATAGTGATAGAACTGGGTTTTTCTACCTAATGAAACAAATAAATTCAGATCTAATTTTATTACCGATTTTTCTATTGTTGATGTTTGTAATTGTTTTACTACGATTCATTATCGCCTCTAGACTTGATGCAAATTAATGATTCTATACTGGTTTCCCAGTGGAACAAGCAGTCCTAGGAATCGAAACAGGTTTTAATAAAGGACGTTTCGTAGTTACAATGTATACAATTATCTACATATTTCACGCATTTTGATAACATAAAAGAAACATGTTTACGATAAAACCAATATTTACTACGTATGAAATCCTCTAGAGCAAATAAAATCATCACAGCTTTATAAACAATAGGGCTAGGAATTCAGACGTAAATATCTTGTAATCTCTACTGTGTACATAGAGAGTGAATAGTAATAATCATATTACAGTTACTAGCCATTCACCTTTAGCATAATATTTCGAATAAAAAGGGATTGAAATAAGATTGTATCTTTAATCTTTATCGCTAAAAATTAAATAGGTAATTACGTAATGCGGAATTTAATAGATAATAATATGTTATGGTAAGAAAATAACAATTTAGTTTCATATTTATCGACAATTACAGTCGAAAACCCCAATAGTGGTTCACAGTTGGAAGTGGCGCTGATTAGCGTCTACCGGTACCGTCCACAAACCAAATAATAGCGCTGACTAGTGTTGTCTGGAGTTCGGATTACAGAATCCGATCGAGAGGGCATTCATCCGCCCTGAACAGATGCAACTAGATTGAAACCGATCGCCGGATTATGTTTTCTCAAATCCAGCAGAATCAAGACCTCTCCAAAATTATTCTTCTCAATTCAGCTCCGATATACTTGACAATTTCCAGTGACATTGTGATCTCTTGATCGAACTTTCCTTATCTCTTTGTAGATTAGAGAAAAGCGTTTGATTCTTTATCATCAATAGCAATTATGGATACATTGAGGAATTTTATTTAGATTCAAGATATATTCACCTTATTGGAAATATTAATAAGGAAGCTACAGCTAAATTAAACATCCATATGACAAGTGTATTCAAAATTAGAAAGGATATAACAGTACGACTAATTTCACCTAAATTGTTCGATGCATTCTTCCAATAAATAACTAAATTGGGAAGAGAAAGGCATAGAAATTGATGAAGAATTCATAAATCCTTCATAGATTTGCAGATAACATCGTGTCAGTCATATTAAATTTATATAAAACGGTTGTCAAATATGAACTCTGATCTACCGTAATTGTATCTTTATTTCGTTCGACTTTAATACCTAGAAAAAGGTTTAGTTCTTGCATATCTTCCATACTAAACTGATTATTTAAATAATTTTTTTAAACTTATCAAGGTATCTATGTCAGCTGTACCGATTAATAGATCATAAATATACACAACGCTCTATCGACGAATTTTTAAAGCCATATTTTGTATTATATCGTAATCAGTGTATTTTGCCCCCATCAACTTATGCTCCAGAAAGTTGTGCATTAACTAGCTAAAACATGGAGAAATCACACTACGAACAAAGTTCTTGGGAAGTTCTTATTCTTAACATATCAGCTCCTATGGAAGAGATCGCGTTTTGGTTGTATCTTATTTTTTCTTTGAGGTACTATTTATAAATGACTAATCTTCTAATACCATAGCAAATATTCCATTTCGAAGTGAATTTCGTTAATTTTTAGTAGCAACTATAAATGAGCTATAACGCCAAACTGAAAATGTGTGTGATAAACTATTATGTACTTAACTTCAATGACTTTAACAATAATACAAGAAATATAATTGAGCAAATACATTTTCTTAATGTTCATAGTATCAAGTTCAATGTCGACAAATTACCTCAATCCACATTATTTGTTAAACATTTTATTTTGTTGTTAAAAAGAATTAATATTTCAACAACGTTCGAAATATGAAACCAAAACCGCAGAGAACACAATAATATCTGACAGAATGTAATCCTACTGGTTTTAATGATCTGTATAACTCAACAAACATATTATATTTTACAAATAGAGTATTGTGTCAAGGTATTCCCATAAAAAGTTTATTTATGGTTTTGTTAATAAAATGTCGACGACAATTTTTATGAAATAAAATTATTACTTTTTTTCATCAAATCTAGAATGAAAAAATTGTATTCGTTGTCAAAAATTGAATATCACAATGATCGTTTGAATATTTATATCATCAATAGATACATTTCAAGACATTGAATAAATAAATGAACACGACTAGTAGTACCTCCAAAATTAATTGGTTCTTTACGTTTATTTAGCATATTGAAAGTGGTGCAAATGATTCTAAAACATTATGGGCTATCCATGAAGAAATAACTGGCAAAAAGCAGAAAACAGCGAGAATAGATATAATAAAAAACGATAAGGGAGAAAATTTAACTGACGTTAAGGATATAGCAAATGAATTTAACAATTAATTTGTGAACATGGGTCCGAGATTAGCACAATAAATAAATAAAAATCCAAACTTCACTCCTCGTACATATAGTTTACCTAACTCTATACAATTAATCATACTGATACAACTGAGATTGTAGACATTATAGAACAACGAGAAAATAAAAAATCGGTTGGTAGCGATGGGATAGGTGTAGATTTTATAAAGTACATTGCCGAACATATTTCCAATCCGTTGAAATATATTATAAATATGAGTATTGACACTGGATGTTGACCAACGCAATTTAAAGAAGCAGTGATCTGTCCAATTTATAAAAAAGGAAATAAAGCAATAACAATCAATTATACACCCATATCTCATTTAACTAAAATATTTTAAAAAATTATTAAAAAGAGATTGAACAATTTTATTGGTAAGTACAAATGTATCCCAATGAAACAATTTGGATTCAGACAAAATACAACTACTGAGGATGCGATATTGGAATTAACTAAGAAAGTACACAATTCACTCGAAACAGGTACCCCTTGTCTTTGTGTTTTTAAAGACCTTAGTAAAGCCTTTGACACGGTTGACCATTCTCTCCTGCTCAAAACGTTAGAAGCAAACGGTATAAGAGGCAATTGTCTAAAACTTTTCAATAGTTATCTTACTAATCGAAAACAACTAGTCAAAGCCGAGAACGAATTAAGTACCAAGAAAACAATGAAATGTGGAGTCCCACAGGGTGCCGTATTGGGACCAGTTTTATTTAATCTTTATATAAATGAATTATTTAGTCTAAACACGATAGGAGATATTATAGGTTATGAAGATGACACCGTAATATTTTATGAGGCGGAAACCTGGGAACAACTAAAAACGAAAGTTGAAACCGACTTAATTATTGTAAAGGACTGGTTCGATTATAAGCTTTTAACAATGAATTTAGAAAAAACTACATTCTTACCTTCCAGTTGCAACGCTTCTGGCAGCGCTCCCTATCAAAAAATAACTTTTACAAATAATGAAATAGAAGGTACAACAAATATTAAATACTTGGGAGTATACTTAGACATTAACCTCAAATGGGACTGTCATATAAAATATGTTATAAGAAAACTACAATTCATATTATATAAATTTAAACTCCTTAAAAAATACTTACCATTACCGCCATTGAAAAAGTGATACTACGCGCCTGTGGATACTCATATTAAGTACGCCATTACAGTTTGGGGTTCAGCTCTGCAAATGCATATACTTCCATTACAAGTCTTACAAACAAGATTTTTACGACTAATAATGCGGAAACATTACAGATATTCATCTGATAGTCTGTACGAGGAAATACAAATTCTCGACCTAAGGCAGAGCTCTATTATTACTGTACAAATGTGAAATATCACTTTAGCAGTAATAAAGAGGAACCTCGTAATCATCAATATACCACTCGAAATCGTAACTTACTCAGTTATCCAGTGATAGTTAAAAAGTCTAAATCTCAACGGGCGTATTCGTATATGTCTATAAAGATGTACAACACTATACCGACAACATTGAAGGATATATATATATATATATATATATATATATATATATATATATATATATATATATAGCAAGCCAATCTATAAATGAAAGGTAAAATCATTTATATTGGGTAAACCAAGAAACTTTATAGATAACATAGTAAATTAAGAGAATACAATGAACGTTCATATAGTAACGGAATTGCAATATATTAACCTAATCAAGATTATCCTCTTTTCTTGACCACACAAGTCAATCACAACTACCCATCATCAACATTCCTGATTTGAATCCTGATTATGTATGCCTGCATATGAATGTGTAATTGTGTAATATGGTAGTGAAAGTGTATTGGTATCTGTGAGTGTATAACCATGCTTGTAGGTAAACATTTAATTAATAGCATTTAATTTGCTGTCTATGTGTGTACATGTTTAAGTTTTGGTTAAGATTTATATATTTATATTTTACTTCTGTATTTGCATTTAATTATTTATATTCATATTTTGTACTTTCGTATTTGCATCTCTTTATGTGTATTTATATTTTGCGCTTCTATATTTGCATACATTTAGAGGTATTTATATTTTGTGCTTTTGTATCTTGTACTTTCGTATTTACATTTGTTTATGTATATTTTGTACTTTCGTATTTGCATCTATTTATGTGTATTTATATTTTGCGCTTTCGTATTTGCGTTAATTTAGATGTATTTATATTTTGGGCATTCGTATTTATATTTACTTTTGTGTATCTATGTTTTGTATTTGCATTTATTTGTATATATTTATATTTTGTACTTTCGTATTTACATCTATTTATGTGTATTTATATTTTGTGCATTTGTATCTTGTACTTTCGTATTTACATCTGTTTATGTATGTTTATATTTTGTACTTTAGTATTTGCATCTATTTATGTGTATTTATATTTTGCGCTTTCGTATTTGCGTTTAATTAGATGTATTTATATTTTGGGCATTCGTATTTATATTTACTTTTGTGTATCTATGTTTTGTATTTGCATTTATTTGTGTATATTTATATTTTGTACTTTCGTATTTACATCTATTTATGTGTATTTATATTTTGTGCTTTTTTATTTATATTTATTCATAAGTATTTATATTTTCATGAGCATATTGTAATCACGAAACAAGTACTTATGTACTTATCGTTCATTTCTACTTTATTCGCTCTTTATAATTGTAACCATTATATTTATTTATTGTGAATAAAGTTATTATTATTAATATTATTATTATTATTATTATTACAATTATTATTATTATTACAATTATTACTATTATTATTATGCTAGTTGCTTGAAACTTGGTTCGGTAATTATTTAAGATTTTGTGACGGGCCTAAGCCAAGTCACATCCTCGGGCCTAAGCCAAGTCACATCCTCTTTCTATTGCAAAAATTTACTTAATATTGAAGTTGTCTGTAGTATAACGGCTCTTTGTATGTTTGTGTGAGTAATTATAGGCTGAAGATCGATTGTTTTTAAATGTTGTGCAATTGATTTAGTTGTTATACCTGTAACCGACATAACTATTGGAACTATTGAAATTTTATCCTGTGTCCTGTATTTTTCAATCTTTTCAGTTTCTTTCTGTATAACATTATGGTCATTTGGTATTGCGATGTCTATGAAATATGTTTGTTTTTCATCCTTGTCCATTAGGTTTATGCCTGGTCTATTGCAAATAATTCTTATGTCTGTGTATATGGTTCTGTCCCAGTATAATTTAAACTTGTCATTTTCAAGAACTTTTTCTGGTGTGTATTTGTAGTATGGTATTTCAGTTTGTGTTAATTTATGTTTCAGGGCAAGCTCTTGGTGAATTATTTTTGCTGCTGTGTCATGTCTCTCAGTATACTGTGTTCCTGCAAGAAGTTTGCACCCTCCTGTGATGTGTTCTATTGTTTCTGGGAATTGATGACATTTTCTACATAGGTCCGACTCTATGTTTTCCTTAATTATGTATTTTCGATAGTTTTTAGTAGCTATAACTTTATCTTGTATGGCAAGGGCAAGACCCTCAGTCTCTGGAAATAGTAGTCCGGTTTGTCACCATTTATATGAGAGTTTTGTGTCAATCTCTGGATTTTGCATTAATTTGTAGTGTTGCCCATGTAAAGTTTTACCTGCCCATGTATCTTTCTTACGTTGTGCGATGTTTAGTGGTTCCTCGTGTACTATATTTCTGCCTAGATTAAGTGGTGTATATTCTTTTTCTGCCTTGACTATTGCTTGGTGTAGCGAGTTACTTTTGTTTAGAAAGTACGATCTTAATTTTTCATTTTGAGTGCGATGTACCATTTGTATGTCTATACGTAAGTCGTAAGTCCTCTCCCACCTTCCTTTCTATTCATTGTTATTCTCTCGATACAGGAGTTGGGATGTAAGTTCTGTTGTTTTGTGAGTTCAGTTCTACAGAGGCGATTGAGTTCTTCTAAATCCGTATCGGACCATTTAATAATGCCAAAGGAGTAGGTCAATACGGGGATCGCGTAGCTATTAATGCCTTTTGTGATATTTTTAGAATTGAGTTTTGATTGGAGAAAAATTTTCAGTCTGTGTCTGAACTTTTCTTTGAGTTGTTGTTTAATTTGAGTGTGGTTAATATTTACGTTTTGTTCAAACCCTAGGTATTTGTATGTATCTTCTGGGTCCATGTTTTGGAGTATCTCATCATTAAGTGTTTCTGTTGTGTTTTGTTGTTTATGTTTTCCTCTGTACATATGCAGCATTTTACACTTATCGATGCCAAAATCCATTTGTGTGTCCTGTGTGAATTTTTCCGTTGTGCGTAACAGTGATTTCATTTGTTGTTCGTCTTGTGCGAATATTTTTATATCGTCCATATATAGCAGAGGGTTAATTGTGTGTTGTACAGACGTTTGATGTACGATTTTAAATCCATATGGCGTGTTGTTGAGAGTACTAGAAAGAGGGTTGAGACTGAGACAGAACCATAAGGCACTAAGTGAGTCACCTTGAAATATTCCGGTTCTAATCTTTATATCTTTTATTTCTATTTGTTCTTCACCAGTGTTCAAATGTATTGTTGTTGTCCACATCAGCATGATTACCTTTAAGAAGGCACGAATGTAAGGGTCTATTTTATATATTTCCAGAGCTTTTTGAAGCCAACTGTGGAGACTGGAATCAAATGCTTTTTTGTAATCTGTTTCTCTGCTGTTTTTCTGCTTGTTTCATAATAATGCTGTCAATTATTAGTTGTTCTTTACATCCACGGCTATTTTTCTTGCAGGCCTTTTATTCCTCTGCGAGGATGTTGTTCTCAGTTAAATGTTTGTCAATTTTCAATGTAATTATTGCTGTGATTATTTTGTACAGGGTTGGTAAACATGTAATAGGTCTGTAATTTGCTGGGTTTCTGGTGTCATCATTTTTAGGAATAATAAAGGTTTTTCCTTGAGTGAGAAACTTCGGCATTTTGTGCGGCTCCTTTATGACACTATTAATTTGTATTGTCAACTGTTGATGTATAGATGTGAATTGTTTGTACCAAAAGTTATGAATGTGATCATTTCCAGGGGCCTTCCAATTGTGTGCTTTCTTCAGAGTTTGTCTTAATTCTTCTATTGTTATTTCATGATCTGTTTGTGTAGGTGTGTTTATGTGTTTTTGTTCCTCGTCTTTGATCCACTCAGCTGATTCATTGTGTTGTTTCGGTTGTGACCATAAGTTCTCCCAAAAATGTTTCATTTCGTGTGTCTCTGGTGGTACTATTTGGGTTTCTTTATGTCCTTCTAATTGTTTGTAAAATGATTTTTCGTTTCTATTGAATTGTGTGTACTGTGTTTTTCTCGTACAGGATTCATTGTATCGCTTAAGTCGTGTAGAATAAATTGCCAATTTCTATTTTAGTGTGTCTAATACTTCAGTGGGTGTTTCCTTCCTTTCCTTATTTTTAATCAGATGTTGAATGTTTTTTTAGAATTTGGTCTATCTTATTTCCTCTGCAGTATTGCGTTAGTCGTCCAATGTCCTTTCTTATTATACTTATTTTTCTTTCAAGTCTTATTTGCCAACTGGGTTTACGCTTTGGATTTGTTTGGTTTGCTTTTGATAGTTGTTTATTTAGAACTGTAGTAGCTGCTGCATATGTTAACAAGTGTAGATCTTCAAGTGTACTTCCGTCATTGACAAAGTTGACCAGTTCGGAATTAACAGCCCTAATTTTTGTAAATGTAACTTTTTTGAAGATGAGTTTTGGTAATGGGTGTCTATCTATTGGGTTAATTTCAATCCATTTGTTAATGTTTGTTTGTAGTTGATCTCTTATTTCATTATTGCTGTTTAGGTTGGCGTTTGTATCGGCTGAGTATCAGTAATAATTGGGGTTCTAGATATACCCGCATTTGGGATTTCTGCGTTTTGTATTATCGTTGTGCTAGGATCTTGCGTTGTACTTTGTCGATCAGTATGAGAGGTGATATGTGGGTTTAATTCTGCTGCAATGTTTTCCTTTATTGTCTGAACTTCTCTGTCTGTCAGTCTCTTGTTTGTAATGATTACTCTTTTCTGGTCAACGAACCTCTGGGCAGTTATATTTTCTGGTAATTCTGGGTATAATTCTGTAAAGAGTTGATGAAAGTGGGGTCTGTAGCCTACTGTGATTGTTTCTAATTTAGTGGCTTTGTAGTAGCAACGCATGACAGATATATTCATCTCTCGAGTCCAAGTCATACGTTGTCTGGGTTTTCCTCCCTTTGTGGTTGTCTGATGATCAGACAAAACACGTTCAGAAGGGTTTTGTGAAACATATGTGTTGGTGCTATTGCTCTCCTCTCCGGAAGTAGGACTGGGGTTACTTTGGTCGACTTCCACATCGTTTAATAGAATAGTGTTTGTATTGTTCATCTCCATTTAGTTTCCACGAGTAGCTAGGGATATCAAAGAACCACCACTATAGAGCCCCGCTTACCATGGCTAGCCTATTTACTCTGGGGGGACGGCTGGTACTACAGAGGCTCCGTTCGCGACACCTGTTTACTCCCAGGTGTCATACATCTCTCACCACGGGTCGCATTACAGTTTGGATTAGGGAAGCTAGGGTCCGCGTGTTTGCAAGACACGTAGGTTGTCCAGAGCGGAAGGACAGCCTCCCTATGCGGATTTATTATTATTATTATATTGAAATGTGACATTTGGTTATTTTCCCAAAGTGATATCACTTAGTTTTATTATCATCATTTAGCTTCAATTAGTCCACTGATCCCTAGGGACATTTCCATTTTTTCGTCCCCTGGACGGGTGTTTGAAGTTGATGCCTCTTAACATCGTCGGTCCATCTAGTTGGTGGCCGGTCTCGGCTTCGTTTGTCAGCTCTTGGTCTCCATTCCAGAATTTTATTAGTCCATTTGCCACGTTGAATCGCGATATGCCCTGCCCATATCTAGTATTAAGCTCTTGTTATTCGCTCCAGAATATCGTCTACACCCATTCTTTAGTCACATGCAATTTAACACGGTCCATAAGCGACCATGTGCATATTCAGTGTATCAACTATTTTCTTTAACAAGGAATGATAACATGCCAAAGAAGTATCATATTCTAATATTTGTGTTATAACTGTAATAATCTGCGCTAATATTTGGATTGTCTATATCTTCATGCCTCTCTATAACACACTGATAATGCCTTGTGTCATGTATTTTCCCTTTGACTATGAAGCGATTATCGTTTTACGTAAGAATTAAATGGGGACTGAATTCTGTTGTTTTCAATACGGAACATTTAGTGGGCACTTACTTTGACAATTCCTTTTATAATATCTGAGCCACCAAGACTTAAAATATTTAATGATACTGTTATCCTCTAAGAGATGCACCGTAAACTTGTTCTGTTGACTCGCCAGTATGAAAAGTTCGGTGTACTGCTAAAGTGTGTAAACTCTATCATGTTTCTTAGGGATCTTTTTACTATTCCAAAGTCCCTGTCATAAGGCAGGAATGAATGACCACGTATTGGCAAATACTGATTAACTGTCTTAAAACGCCCGATTTCTGTTAATTCAGCAAAAATTATTACATTTATGTGATTTTTATTTTGTCCTGGGCATCCATCCATAAACACATGTAAGTGTAGATGGAACATAGGTTTCTATGTAATTTGCAATAAATGAGCAAACCTCATTGGGGCTTTATCTACCCATTCCTTCATGGTATATGTAAAAATTTGCCTCACCCGTCTTAACCTCATGTATGTCAAAAACGGAGACTGTCAGTTGATGCAGGTGAAAAGTCTCTTGAACGGGGATCTGGGGAAAAAATATATTTTGCATATTGTCAACAGCTATTATTGCCACACTTGGATCATCTTCATAATGTTCTTTCAATGTTTTCTTTTAGAATGAAACTTTTTAGCATGTCTGAGATGACCAGTATTTTCAGGTTCAGGCACTCGTTTAGCATTGTCATTTAATTCCATAGATTTTATTTTAACCGTTTGTTCCTCACATTTACAGCATTTGTCGACCCGAGGCCTCCCAAAACTTAAACCAAATTTTTCTTTAAAAACACTGTAATATCATGAATATTTTACGTTAGTGTTGCAATACTTGGATAAAAAGAAACTGTGCATCGCTTTAATATCCAGTTTTTCGCTTAAATACTTAGAATCTCGATTGCTGTAATGCGCTTCCTTAATAGGAAATGATGCAATATGAGAAACAATCAAAGCAATAAGGCCAACTGGTTTGGAATTGCCTCGATTATTTTGTTGTGGCGACTTTCCAGCAGATAAAAGCAATCACAATCGATGAACTCGATCTCTACTATTTTTTTTAGATGGCTATTGATAGCTTGATGCACTCAGCCACGAATGTATTGTATAGCTTGTTTCAATAGGCATAGGAGGATAGGCATAGTATATAAGTATATTGTTAAAGTATATTGTAAACCCTGCATTGACAAAGCAAATACTCTCCATTCACGGCCCTAATCAATTAAATGATGGGTACTTAGTAGTGGATACATTACAACAGGATTACATAGGGACATTTTTCACGCTAAGGTGCCTTTCATAGTGACTTTATAACACACAAAACGGACAACGGATAGAAGGTGAAATGTATAACATAGGGATAGACACGAGGAACAAGACTGAACGGATGTACACTGAAACAGACATTCAATACAAAATTCTTCTTTTAGTCGTTTTTAAAAACTCCCATGTGATTTGGTTTAGCCTAGGATTTCGCCGAGAGATCTTTACTAATACCATAGAGATCGAGAAACGCAATATTGCATATTAAAAGCTGTCCTAAACTGTAACTAATATTATACTTATAGGCATTTTTGTGAGGCTTTGGATTGTTGACATTGTTACTTTTCCGCCCAGCCTATCTAATATGCGAGAAAAGTATTGGTTTACCCACAAAAAAGTTGAAATTTTCATCAAGAACCACACAAAAAAATGGTTTTTAGAAAAAAAATCCTGTGTGTATGTCGTCGACGTTGTCGTCGGCCACTTTTCGTTACATGTCTTGTTAGCACGATACAGCTTCCGTAGTGCAATAAATCACAAATTTTATGATTGAATATCGTTCAGGACATCTGAAGGATGAACCCTATTGATTTTCAACTCACCAGAGCCAGTACAACTGATGCTATAGTACTTTAAGTACGACATTTTTGTCATTTTTAGAGAAATTTCAGTTTGTTAGCACGATACAGCCTCCGCAATATAACAAGTTACCAATTTTCTGGTTTAATATTATTCGGGATATCTCACAGATAAACTCTATTGATTTTCAGCTCGCCATAGCCAGTAAAATAGGTGCTATAGTACTTTAAGTACGACATTTTTGTAATTTTAGGAGAAATTTCAGCCTCCGGAGTATATACAAGTGATCAATTTTATGATTGGATATTATTCAGGGCGTCTCAAAGATAAACCCTATTGATATTCAGCTTACTAAAACCAGTAAAACGGGTGCTATGGTACTTGAAGTACCAAATTTTTGTCATTTTTGGAGAATTTTCAGTTTGTAAGCACGATACAGCCAAAATGTATACAAGTGACCAATTTTATGATTGAATTTTGTTCAAGGTCTCTCACGGATGTACTCTATTGATTTTGAGTTGACTAGAGCGAGTACAGCGTGTCCTATAAATCCAGATATACTACATTTTTGGAGAAATTTCGGTTTGTTAGCACTATACATCCCCCGAAGTATATACAAGTGACAATTTTATGATAGAATATTGTTACGGCTATCCCTAATATGCGGAAAAATTAGTTTTAATCTTTAAATCGTGCTAACAAGTCATGTAACTAAAAGTGGCCGACGACGACGACAACGACGACATACACACAGGATTTTTTTTCTAAAAACCATTTTTTCGTGTTGTTCTTGATGCAAATCGTAAAAGTAAATAAATACTTTTTTTGTGGGTAAACCAATACTTTTCTCGCATATTAGATAAGTTGGGCGGAAAAGTAATATGATTGTATCAGTAGGTACTTACTGTCAAATGCCGAATGAAACTAATAATAAACTCATTAGTACTAAATTAAAAGTAACTTTAATAATTATTAGTGACTCCCTTGGACCTGTCTCGCACAGCAAAGTTTGTTTTCAGTGGAGAAAACGCATCATCCACTCCCGCCCAAAACTCAGAGAGAGATTTATTACTAAATTATCTTTTGATTTCGCCGCTTGAAGAAAAGTCTATGAAAGTTTCTTCTTCTACAGTTGAGACACCTTCGGGAGTAGTTCGAAATGGATCCCTAATCCACTCGTAACTTGGTACGAATTTATCGTCAGCAAGAAAATACTTTTTAAAAATCTGTGCCAACATGGCAAAATGACTTTCTATTGTTACAAAAACAACTTTCACATACTATTCTTCTTCCTTGTAGGTTTGACAGACTCATAAAGATTTGAAAACATTTCTAGGTTTTTTCGTTACACATTTCCGCTCCACAGCTCCAACTTTCTACAAAAAGCACTAACTTTATCACTGGTTTCCAACATATGTGTGTTTGCTCCTTGGAGTTATAGGTTCAGGGTATTTTATTTCTCGAATATGTCAACCAAGTAAGTCAATCTCATCACGAGTAAAGCATATCTAAACATTTTGGCTTCCGGCCGGTTTTCCTCTTCTAAGAATCTTCTAACAATGTCATATTTTAACTTATAAACTCGTTGTAAAAATTTCCCATGCGATAACCATCTGGTCTCGCAATAAAATAGCAACGTCGAATGTTCTGCACCCATATCTTTGCAAAGTGCATTAAATATTCTTGATTTTAGTGGTCCCATTTTTATATAATTTACTATAGTTATAACCGTCGCTAGCACAATATTGAGACTAGGACTCATTTCTTTGGATGCCAGAGCCTCTCTGTGGATCATGCAATGGGTCTAGACACATTACGGCATTTTATTTATTAGAGCATGGTCCGCTTTCATGGCGTTTGCTTGAACATTTCATATGAGCTTTAAAACATAGTCATTTGTTGCTCCGACACTGTATATTGCTCTGCTTGCAAGAACACTTTTTAAATCCCTGCCCTTCGAGCTTTGAAAATAACCTTAGGGCTTCTCTCAATGGAATATCTTTTCCTTGCGGAATATTAATTAGTGTTTTAAATGAAACTCAACGTTTCTAGCTAATTCCACCATATAATGAAAAATGTTGAAAATTCTAAAAAAATGACAATTGTTTCGATAACTGAATATCATCGTCAGAATGACAGAAGTTACATTTCATTTGATGCCTACCTGATGATTAGTAGTTATTTTTGGCTAGACCTTGTGATTGACTTAATATATGTTAATAGAAAAAAAAAAGAAGATGTGATATTACAAATATTGAAGCTTAGATATTATTAGGCCTATGGTGATATCCTGGATATCATTTTTCATTTAAGATCAGTATAACTGTGCAATGATATAGAAAACAAGGAAAACTATATCTGCTGATCTTTACAATTATCACTTAAGAAGACAGTTTAATAGTGGAGAACTCCCTAGATTTATCTGTTCATTGACGACTTCATATTGTGGGTTTCTTAAGTGTCTTCTAATTTCCAACTCTTCAAGGAAATCCAGTTCTTGGTTCTTATCACAAATATGTAGTACTTCTAGTTATGTGTTAGGTGACAATGAATGGTTGGTGTCAAGTAGATGTTTTGCGTAATGGGATTTATGTGGTTGTTTTAATCTGTATGCTCGTAAGTATTCACTGTATCGGATTTCAAAATTTCTAAGGGTCTGACCCAAATAGACAGCATTACATTCTGGACATTTGAGTTTATATATACCTGATTTCTTTAATGTTGGTATTTTTGTTTTAACATTTAATAATTTTGTACTTACGTTACTTTCTGTTTTAAAATAAATTGTTGTATTCGTTGCTAAAGATATTATCTTTGAAATATTATTAGATATATTTCCTGTATATGTAATGGTTTTATAAGTTTTTATTTCTTCAGTTTGTTTAGGAAATATTAGTTGTAATGCCACTTTTTCCTATTTTTTATAATTTAGCTTATTTATCATATGTAATGGATAACTGTTGGATGTTGCTATTTGTCTAATTGCATTAATCTCTCTATCAAAATTACATTTGTTCCTAGGAACCAAAAATGCTCTATGTATCATTGAATTGTATGCCGCTAGCTTATGTGACATTGGGTGATTGGAATTATATGGAATTGTCACATCAGTGTGTGTTGGTTTTCGGTAAATTCTATAATCAAGTACATTATTAACTCTTTGAATTTTCAAATCAAGAAAATTGCTTAAGTTATTTTCTTCAACTTCTAATGCAAATTTAATTTTTGGGTGTAAATTATTAATGTGGTTGAAAAATATATCTAATTGTCGTTCACTACCTATAAAACAAGCTAATATGTCATCTACATATCTATACCAAAATAAAACGTTTTTTGAAATATTACTTTTTCTTTCTAAACTGCCCATAAAAATGTTTGCCAAAATAGGTGACATAGGGCTTCCCATTGGTAAACCTTCATTTTGAATATATGTTATTGTCAAAAGTGAAATAATTCTGATTAATACATACATCAAACAAATTGAGTATATCTGATATTATTCCTGGATTAATATTTTTATCTTCTAGTAATTTTCTTACAAGTATTAGACATTCTTTAGGAGGAATTTTAGTGAACATATTAGTAACGTCAAATGAAATAAGCTTAGCGTTATCCTGTAATTTGAATGCTTTTAATTTTTTGATTAGTTCTATTGAATTTCTAATTGAGTATTTAGACTCATATCCGTATTTATTGAGTATATTGTTAAGCTTCTTTGCCAATATATTATTAGGAGTATTAACATAAGAAACTACAGGTCTAATTGGTTTCGTTACTTTATGTAATTTAACGGTTTCATATAATTCTGGACAATGAGGATTCTTATTTATCATGGACCTCTTTTCGTAATCACTAAAAAGATAATTTGAATTATTAACAATATCCCTTACTTTATTAGAAAACTTCTTTATTGGGTCTGTTCTAAGAACTTTTACATCGCTAGATTCTATAAAGTTATATATTTTTTAATTTTAATTTTCAGCTGTCAATATGACAGTTGTGTTCGCCTTATCAGATTTTGTAACTGTTATTATCTTCTACTTTCTTTTTTATTGCATTTAAAACTGTAATGTCATTTTTGTTTGACGTTTCACTTTTGAAGGTTCAATAATTTTGATTAAATTGGCAATTTTTAATTTCTCATAAAGAAAATTATTTGAATTAGATTTTAAAGCTTTTTCTGGCTCTGTAGCTATAATTTGTTTAATCTTATTCGTAAATTTTGGTGGTATGCTGTACTTTAAACCTTTAATTAAAAATTCTATTTCACTATCTGTAAAATTAGTGTCTGAAAGGTTTTCAAATCGTGGTGCAAAGTGTGTTGGTATGTAGGTACTTACAGTTTCATGATGTTTAGGGTATTGAATTCTATGTTGTGTGTGTTCAAGTTTATGTAGCTTTTGCTCTTGTTTCTTAAATTTCTTGTGCTTCATCGTGCTGACACTTTCTCTGACTTTGTCATTAGTTCATTGGTTTGGCAGTCGGTAATTTCGTCCCTCGAAAACCATCGATTTAATAAGTCATGTGAGGTACCAATTCGGTAAACTCCGTTAGCAATGTCCACTACAGTTCCTAATATATTTTTGGGTTCAAGTGGTCCTCTATGTACTTTAGGAACTTCAATTGCAATATTTTGGCTGATATCAAGAGGTTTTAATTTTTTATTGCTGGTTTCCAGCATATTTTCTGCAGCTCGTTTTGGGTTCAAGGCACAACCTTTCCTTTGGTTCTTCAGTATTTCTTCATGTTTACATAAATTACACTTCCTATTTGGTTTACTTGTGGAATTTGATGCACTTGAATTATTTTGATCACATTCTATACATTTTTTATTGGAAACGTAGGCAATATTTTCTTCTTGATAACAAACAAATTTCTGCTGGGATAAATCGTCTATAGTATATTCTTGTTTCGGTTCTTCTAACTCATAGGTAAGTATTATGCTGTTATCAGTGTTATTTACATCGGTAAGTATTGTGCTCTTATCAGTGTTATCTACATCCGTCACTGTGATTTCGATTTCTTTGTTAGCACCGCTAGAATATTCGTGTTCAATGTTATTGTTAGCAGAGTCTATTTGTGAGCTAGGTGAAACAGTATATAATCCACTAGATGTTTCATAAGGATCCGCTGAGGTATTTCCAGAGCATTCATCAACTGAACATATGACATTATCTACTAATCCACTAGATGTTTAATAAGGATCTGCTGTGGTATCTCCAGAGCCTTTATCAACTGAAGAGTCATTTAAAATTGTTTCCAAATCACCTTCTGCATTTATAGTTTTAATAATTTCAGATGGTAAATTAGTAGAAATCTACCCCAAATAAAGCTTAATATGGTGAACGTTTAATAAGTCTGTGATACGAATAATTTTTTTTGCCCCTGTACGAAATAGCAACCGAGTGGCCAATTTGTAGAGTTATTTTCTTTTAACCAAGCTCTAAGCATGTTCTCTACATCTTGGTTTGATCTTTCTACACTTCCCTGAGTTTGAGGGTGTCGCGGGCGTCCATTGATAATCTTGCAAGATGGCCATTTAGCAACCATTTCATGAATAATATGATTGACAAACTCTCTGCCATTATCACTTTGCAAGACGATTGGTGCTCCAAATTCTAAGAAAATTTTTAGAAGATCCTCACATACATCCTTCGCATTTTTAGATTTCAACTGCCTGAAATGAATAAATTTTGTAAGATGGTTTTGGTAGTTCATCAACCACTTGTATTCTCCGTCAGGAGTTGACTGCAAATCTATAAGGTGGACTTGTCATCAATGATTAAAATCTTTTGATAGAATAGGTTTGACCACTAAACCCTTTTTAGGAAGCTGTTTTTTTTCGGCACAAGTTGTACAGCATCTAACAAATATTTCTACTGCTGTTCTGGGAGTTGCATATTTTGGTTTCAAAGCCATTAACATCCTATCGCGGCCTCCATGACCAGTACTTATATGAATTTCAACTAGTTTGTTATAAAAACCCTCATAGGCAATTATAAAAGTTATATCATTTTCTTCAGTCCTTTTTTTGATAATTTTTCTTGTCCCACCTATTTCCATAGTTTCGTAAATACGTAAGATATACAGCTGGTTATTATTTCTTCTAATTCCTTTGTCTTTTGCCTTACGAGAACTAATTAAAATATCACTTACTTCTCTTCTTTTTTTAAACGCCCAAGTCTTTTTACAATTTTTTTCGTGCTTTGAAAAAAATATTTATTAGTTTCGAAACCACAAAGGTTTTTATTACTTAGAGGATATGTTTATGTTTTTGGTTTTCTCACCGTTATAAAACTTTTCTAGTTCTTTATAATAATCGTCTTTATGTACAAATACATTCTCCAACTCAGCACTCATTTTAAATATAAATATTTTGCCAAATATTACACAAAAATAAAACACTCAGTAAAGCCCACCAACAACAACAATGATGGTTACAATTCGCCCAGCACACCGTCAGTCGTATTATAATCCAACGGATTTCATTTAGTCGGATTCTAAGACATTCGAGCGGTAATCCATTTTAACAATAAGACTTAGAAGCGGCAGACGTATTGCAATACGCCTGAAATTATCAGTCAAATCGTGAAATTTTTAATCATTTCGGTAGTATTACGATACGCCTAGTCATATAGAAAAAGCCTAGGCGTATTATTTTACGACTGATTTTATAATAAGCCTGCGACATATACACTCGAAAATGAGGGTAACAAAATTAATTCATACCAAATATACCAAAAAAAAATGTTTAGTTTCACATTATGCGTATTGTTTTCTTTTGTAAAGATACAATAATGAGCTCAATTGTATGTGCGAAGTCCAAGGTTAATTAATAGAACGATACAGGAAAACGCCTGTCTCTGATTTTTCCATTTGTCATGAATGATTCAAAAAGTCTCCTTGAACTGAAACTCAAATGAACCCAAACTAGTGACTATCCTTCGAGTTAACTAATTTATTTTGCAGCTTGATTAAAAATGTATTTGATAGACTCTCAACAATTATTATAAATTTCTTGAAAAGTCAAAAATAGAAAAAAAAACATTATG
The DNA here is from genome assembly GCA_963921935.1 of Galeruca laticollis. Taxonomy (NCBI): domain Eukaryota; kingdom Metazoa; phylum Arthropoda; class Insecta; order Coleoptera; family Chrysomelidae; genus Galeruca; species Galeruca laticollis. The sequence continues at coordinate 53,948,344 of OY998182.1, read as the reverse complement.
AATATGGAACATTTTGGAAAAAAATCCAGTCAGCAATCTGTATTTAATTAGTTTTATGCATCGAATTAAAAGACTGTCAAAGGCCAACGTACTCCAATCCAGGGTATGTTTAATTTTTTTTCGTGGATTTCTGACCTCTGTTGACTTCAGTAAGTTACACAATTCGCTATTCCTTTTAGTGTGTTATCACTCAATCTCTCGTGACCGGAAATATGAACTATTATTTAATATTTAATCCGATATTCTATTCGGCTATTCCATGAAGCAATTCGTGAATTCAGATATTTCAACTCGCATACATGCCAACTCAAAAATAGTGTTCCACTAGTTTCTTGTCACAATTTGATTTACGTCTTACTTACAAGATGTTTCTAGTTAGTGATATGGTCCAGATTATAAATATTCCAAGAACTAAATCAACTTCTTTCTTATGAAATCAACTTTCTCGATCATTACTTCGTGGAATCTACTCATATTACTGTTTTAAATGAAACTTACTGCATCTATTCAGGACGAGGCCATCAGCTTTAAGGTTTCCAGGGGCTGCCCGCAGGATGGAGTTTTATCTCCCCTTTTGTGGTCACTCCTGATGGATGACCTGCTTGGTACTCTCGTGGGTAGAGGGGTAGAACTGCAAGCGTATGCAGACGACCTTGTCATTTTGGCAAGAACCAAGTCAGGACGGGTTGCACATAATACCCTCCAAAGGACTTTGGACGATGTCTACAGTTGGTGCCAGAGGAAACAGATGTCTGTTAACCCTGGCAAAACTGTAATAGTTCCCTTCACCAGGAGAAGGAATTTGGCGGACCTTCCGCCACTTTCCTATAATGGTGAGGTTATTCCATTTGCAGCGGAAGTAAAATATTTGGGGATCATCCTAGATAAAAAACTTACTTGGAACGCTCACTTGGAAAAAGTCATCCATAAGGCCAGACTTTCCTTGTGGACATGTCGCAGGATCTGCGGAAAATCTTGGGGCTTGGGTCCCAAACAAATCCATTGGATATATGTGATGATTGTTAGACCAATGATCACATACGGAGCCATTGCTTGGTGGTCAAAATCTTTACAGAAAACGGCCCAAGCAAAGCTCTCTGGCATACAGAGACAGGCTAGTTTGGCTATAACTGGTGCTATCAGCACCACACCGTCAGCAGCCATGGAAGTCCTCCTGGACCTTCCTCCTCTCCACATACTTCTGGAAAAGGAGGCCAGATGGACAACATATAGAATTGTGCATATTTCTAAATGCACGAAACAGGCTTATACAGAGCAAAGTAGAATGCTAGCGGCTACCGAAAGTCATAGTATTCTAGGAATGACCTCTGATATAATGCCCCCAACAGTAAACCATAATCTGCCTTATACCGTCCTATTTCCAAATAGAGATGAATGGGTCCTCCGCAAGGATGAACTCTCAAGAGCAGATATCTGTTGGTACACTGATGGATCAAAGACACCCTCAGGCTCTGGTGCGGGTGTATACGGTCGAAGACCTAGGACAGAAATCTCAACATCTCTGGGATCCTATGCAACCGTATTTCAGGCAGAAATTTATGCCATTGCTTCATGTGTGGAGAGTTTGGGGCAATCCAACCTGACACACAGATCAATAAAAATTTTCACGGACAGCCAAGCGGCCTTGAAAGCACTTAGCTCGTACCGTGTAACGTCGAAATTGGTTTTAGACTGCCAAAAAAGACTCGCCTCAATAGGAGAACGCAACAGGGTATCGCTGGTTTGGATTCCTGGCCACTCTGGTATGGATGGTAATGAGAAGGCTGACTCTCTTGCAAGAGAGGGTGCCGCTCATGACTTTATCGGACCAGAACCTACAATTGGCATCGCAACAAGTGTTGTCAAACATACACTAAATACTTGGACTGCAAGAAGAGTTTTAGACTTCTGGCATAATATACCAGGATTGGTTCATTCAAAGGCCTTCATACATCCTTCGAATAATGTATCCAAACAAATGTTAGGCTATAAAAGACACGATCTACGGTGCCTAACAGGCCTCTTAACAGGCCACTGTCGATTGAATCATCATATACTGAAACTTGGACTGTCGGACGATCCGATTTGCCGTCTTTGTTTGGAAGATGATGAAACAGCAGAGCATATAATTTGTGCCTGCCCCGCCGCGGCGCAAATCAGGTATCGGATGTTTGGCAGGGCCACTCTCTTGCCCTCGGACCTGAAATATCATTCACTGAACAAATTAATCGGCTTCGTCAAGAAGCTGAATTTGTTTGGTGAAATTTGAATAGGTATGAGCCACAATAGATTCTCGCGAGTCGCAGTGGAGGGCCTCATTGACCCACTCATTATAAACCTAACCTAACCTAACCTACTGTTTCTAGATAATTCCACAATATATTTAAAAAAATATTAAAAACTCTAAGAAATTTGACATTTGCTTCGATATTAAATATTCTGACGATGATATTTAATATCGAAACAATTGTCAAATTTCTAAGACTTTTTAATATTTTTTTTAAATATATTGTGGAATTATCTAGGAACAATAAGTTTCATTTAAAACAGTAATTATTTCTGATGAATTTGTAGGTCGTATATCAACGTTAATGTTATTTAATTATCCAATAACAAAATTTTCTTTTTCAGATATTGGATGGAAAGGAAGATAATGATGAACCTATTTTAACGAAAACCATTTTCCAATTTGAAATTAGATTCTAAAGAATTGGTATTAAATTATAGTTGAAATAATTACAGACTCTAATTATTTTTATCTTCCAGGGTATTTGAAAATTTATAAATATTGCAAAATAAGAATATCGAATCAATGGCTTTTTTTGAGAATAGAAAACCTGAAATAAAGCAAATTGTAACCAGGGTAATAATACATTTCCTATCACTCTTTTTATACTAAGACACGGTGTAGACCGGGAGTTAGTGACATATTTTTGGACGTGATTACTTACAGTATGAATCTTGACATTGCGGTATAGATATTCTAACGATAATAAGTCATACATTAATGAATAATTCCGAGTTCGTTATATATAAAAGTTAGTTATGTTTGCAAATTAAACATTTTTATACGACTTCTAGCTGCCTGCCACGTGTTTTAAAGTCAAATTCAACGAAAAAGCTACTGGTAAAGTAATTGGAAAACCGTTTGCGTTAGTCCATAGTGTCGCATCGGACAGGTGTATAGTTGGCGTAAACGATATAGTGCGAACTTTAAGCCATGTCCACACCAAAGAAACACAGAAACACAATTAAACATATTATATTTTCGGTTGTCCATTTAAACGCCATGTTTTTTATTGTTAGTTTTAATGTTTTTATTATTGATAAACTAAATCAAGTTGAGCGACATTTTCGGCAACGACGCGTCGGCTTCACGACACAAGTGTCGAGTGAGGAACAAGCAACAACATGTCCACACTGATAAAAAGATTGTTGAGAAACAAAAAATGTTTACCAATGTTTCTATATCTCCTTCGATCTTTGCCGCTAAATACTAAATATGGAAACAAGCAGCTTACAGGAACTTTTGTTGCTGCAACAATAAACTACGAAGAACTTAAATAAACTGTTGGCTACATTCAGAAACAAGTTCCAGGAACAAGCAACATAAACATAATGTTCCTACGTGTTGCTTTTGATATGGACGTACCTTTAAGCTGCTGGCTGTTCGTTTGACTGGAATACCAGAATATCGTCATAGTCCAGTCAATATTATAATTTAAAATGCTCAGTTGACGATAAATTCATTTAATATTATAATTTCAACTAATAATCGTTAAAACGTATTTAATCATTTTATAATTATTAAATACATCTATTGACTGTCTAACTATTATTTTTAACCCGCAATTATGGAGCGCCATCCTACTTTTTAAGATACTTAGCGTTAATGTATAAAACAACGTACATTGCCTTAAACAATATTACCCTATTTATATTTAAAAACATCTTTAAACATAACACCAGACAATTGACACTACCTTATATCTCGTTTAATTAAGAAGAATTAGAAATATAAATTTCAAATATTTCTCAAATTATTATTATTCACATCATTGACTGAACTATAACTAATATTTTTGAGAGTGCATTTTTTATACAAGCATAGGTGCCCATTTTTTAGTTGGTAGTCTGACATCAAGAAAGAGTGTAGTATTTTCTGAGGAATTTGGGTGACTATAGCAATTATATTTTTTGATAAAAATTGAATATTTACAACGTGGCGTCCTTGGGAAATATCGAGTTCGGTCCAAAATATTGTGTGTGGCAACGACGAAAATTTAAATAATTGTGATGGAAGTGAAAACAGAATTCGACGGCATTTAAATTTGGAAACACAGGAAATATGTTTCAATGTGTATTAAAATCTACGGAAAAAGTGTGGTTTCGATAAAGAAAAAGAATTAATGCAAGCAATATCTGATTTAACATTTAACGGACGTTCCACTGTCAACTATACGTCAAATAGCCAAGAATGGGCCTTATGAACGCAAAAAGCGATGTGATAAGGGATTGGTCAAAGCTTTAGATGTGTCTGTAATAAAATTATCAAAAACCACCATATATGACTGATATAAAAGTAATGATTTACCTACGATTGAAATAATGAGAAATAAATTGACAAATGCCGGCCGTAATGTAAATGGCTGTAAGAAAACTATTGAAACTGGATTAAAAAATTGGGATTCAAATTCAAAACGATTAATAAACGTCAAACGGTCATGGAAAGCAGAAGAATAGTGGATATACGGTATACATACTTGGAACAAGTAACTAAGTATAGAAAAGAAAACCGGCCAATTGCCTATTTGGCGGCCAATTGCCTATTTGGCGGCCAATTGCCTATTTGGACGAAACATTATGATACACGACACAGTTAAGAAAGGATGGACTGATGGGTCAAACGTTTGTATGCCAACAATGCCTGCAAACAAAGGATCCAGACTTATTATTGTGCGTTGCGGTGGAAATGAAGGATGGGTTCCAAATGCCTTAAAAACATGTGGAAAAAAGTGGAAGATTGCAACGTTGACTATCATAAGAACACGCTTTGAATTCACATTGATCCTAAACGTAGAGCCAAATAGTGTTGTAGTTCTTGGCAATGCTTCTTATCATTCACGACAGCGCAATAAAATACCATATAAAGCTACAAGAAGACCAAACTCCAAAATTTTTTAATGGAAAATAGTTTGTACCTTGAAGATTCTTATACAAGACAACAACATTGAAGTTTTACAGACAAATAAATTGACGAAAGTATACGCCCTATAGAGTATTGCTGCAGAACATGGACACTCTATAGTGAGACCTACCTTATTTTTGTATTTTCAATCCCATCGAGTTAATTTGGGCACAATTAAAACAGAGATTAAAAAGTAATCAAAATTGAAGATGAGTACAAGAATATTGGGCAAGTCCATGTTAATGGAGGAAATACATTTATTATTGATTAACAAGACAGTAGTGATCGTGAAGCAGATGAGATGGGAGAAGGATTAATAGAATTTTTGGAAGAAGAAAATTAATTAAGTTTAATATATTTTACATATAGTAGTGACACCCAGGAGTTAGACATAATATTTGTTTTCAAAGAATTGTTTTATTCAACGTTATAAAATTTGTTTTTTTTGTTATTTGTTCATTAAATTTAGGTTTGCCCATAAAAAATCCAATGGAATACAAAAAGGGCTCAGTTCACGTCTGGTATGCCGATTAAACCGAATGCCTTTTCAACAATTACGTAAGAAATTAGTAAGTAAACAAAATATTAATAACTTTCAGAGTTTAGCTCCGAAACATAACTTAAAGGGGATATACGATTACTTTGCTGCACTATATGTGTTACGCCAACTATACCTGCCTTTTTAAAAAGTTATTTATCCGCGTTTCGGTAGAGTCTGCCCTTAAGTAGTAAACATGTTATGCTATACGTGAGCTAAAAAAATAGCAATCCGTTTGTGCATGTCCAAAGGTATCTCGCATTAAAAATATTCAGTAAATTTTTTAGTAATAAATTTCCGTCATTTTATTCTGTATGTCATTATGTTCCCATACGTATGATGTATATAAAATTGACACAGCGATTGGGACAGTAAAACGTGCAGGCATACTAAACAGAAGTTGAAAAATTGTTAATCGAATTTCCGTGCATTGAAATAATATGCCCATTTGTTTTTTACTCCATTTAGATGTATTTATGTGGTATACTAATACAGTTTGTTTAATATTCTTGTTAGTTAATGAATGTAGGTATTTTTAAAATACTTCCAAAAAGATATATTCTTAATTTCAAAAAAATCGTTGACGATCATTATATCTGAATATTCCATTTAACTACATTTCTAATGATGTGCTGCACATTGTATATTCCCTATTTAAAAATAAGAGGGGGGGGAGTGAAAGGGAGCGGGTTGACAAATGACATATTTTTGTATCGTAAAAATGTGACCACCTTAGAACAAAAATCTATGTGTTGCAGCATTTTCTTAAAATCTAATGTATACTGCCAAGTATCGGGGTGGACTGTTTCTGTGGCTCACTCAGTATATTAATTAAATGAAATGAATAATTATTATCTCAGATTATATCAATCTAATTAATACTTCATTGATATTAATACCAAGTTATGAATCTAGTTAATATTAGTTTCAAAGATTAACGTCAATAACATATTCAATAAAAAGAAGTAGATAGAAGTGCCTTATTAGCAACTGTGTACTTGTGAAACGCTGAAGATACAAAATACGCAAGATAAGAGCAGAAACCTACGTCTAGTCCGATACCTATCGCGATAGCCTGAGGATATCCGACGGATATCGGCGTCCCATGTGCATTGCAGCAATACTCTCAACGTATTTCTGCCTATCCGATTGAAAACAATATTTGCGTTTCGATTACTTTGCAGCTCCGGGCCTTAAGCTGTAAGATAAGAATCTTGTACAACAAATCTGACGTTGTTATTTGTTCTTGTAGCGATATTTTTCAATGACATATTTTTCGTTTCTAGATAGCACCATGAAGTATGGATTTTTCTTCTAACAGACAATATAATTTCTTATCAATTTCGCGGTTAATGGGACCAGTAAACTGTTTATTACGAGAAATCGATGATTTTAAATGTCCTTCATCATGTTTTTTGAGTTTACTTTTAAAATTGGTTTTTGGCAATATATCCTAGATATGTTTATCTCTACTGACTGCATTCTTGATTGCAGCTCCATAAGAATCACATAAAATGTGAAAAAATAACATTTATTCAACAAATTGATGAACATTTTCAGAACATTGTTTATGGAACTCGAGATTTTTGAGATGATTAGTTTGTGGTTTATCTACAAACGATTACAGCGAACTCATGTAGTCTTCCCGACAATTTCGATGAGCTTTTAAAATTGTTTCTTCTTGGACTTGTTGTAGTTTATAAACTTCAGTGTCAGAAACAAAGCTCAGAAACTGCTCAACAGCTATTTTCAAACCAACTTTATCGAGATCGAACAACTTTTGGATTTGCTCTTTCCATTTTTTTGCGTATTCTGTACAAAAAAGACCAATTTCTATTGGTTGCAGTCAAATTTTAATTTTCCAATTGTTCGGCGTCTTCCAATGAAGCACGGATTTCAGGATTTTCCTAGGGAATTTCGATTTTTTCATTATTTTCTGGCGTTGGCGGAATTTTATCAATTATCATTGGCAATATATCCAATCACAGCACGAGAATCTGGGGCGCTCATCAGCTGCCGGCATGTCTCGATAAGCTATCTTTCTCGCACCTATGGCTATGTATACGACTTTTTGTGAACTTGATTCGCGTCTGAGAGTAGTTTAAAACCGCTCAAGTTGTCTGGAAACCTTCAGGTATTATCAAAATTACACAATAAATACGCGATAAAAATTTCAGATGGCCGAAAGTATATTTTTTGTAAATTTTAATAAAGTATATTTAGAGGGGTGTGGTAATACCTCTTTTGATTTTTTTTGCAAAAGTGAAGCGCTGTGCAGTAACGAAATAACCGCAAGTGCTCTACCAGACTCGCGGGCCTTCGCCAATTGACGACATTATATTTTTTCTCAATTTCAATTCAATCAAAAATAAATTCGAATTAAATTATTCCAATTCTTAATAAGTATTATTATGTTTAAGTGATATAATAATATTTAAATATTATAAATTCATAAATTGAATTATTCTCAAACTCTACTGATCAATCAAAGAGTACAAATGCTCTGTGACCTACATTTATGCATTGGCAACGATCTCTCGTATTCTTACGCTCATACACTAAATCTGGAGGTGTGTTACACCCTTCAAATTGGTCTGGCTCTATAAATACTGTTATATAATCTTTGTTTAAACGGCATATATGAATGCCAAACTTCATAATTAAACGTTACTGAGCTTATTTATTGTACACCTTTATTACTTGGAGGGTTCAGAAGCCAAACAGCGCAAGTAATTATTCTCCTAAAATTGACTTATGTAGTGTAGGTCCCACCGCAATGTTCAGACTTTCGGTTGACAAAGCGCCCAAGTCACTGCTTTAATATATCAGTAATAGATGGCGAAACTGATTCTAACCACAGACTAAAAATGCCAAATTGTTTGGATGTCAGTTAGTGTAAGTCATTTTAATGTCGCGCTAGGTTAATGGTATGTTATTTTACCTTTAAAATACAATAATTACGCTGTGCAAGTTATACAATGAGTGAAAATATACCTGATTCGTTGTTAGAAAATGATCCTTACTCTGATAGTGGATCCGAATATGCACCAAACAGTGAGGAAAATTCATCTGAAGCTGGTAAGTGATTTCTAACCTCTAAAGAATGTACAATTTTATGGAAATACTTTCTGCGCTTAATTTTATTAATTGTTATTAATTAAAGTAGTTAAATTTGTAAAAACATAGACGAATTTTTTTTTGACTCACACTGATTGACCTCTGAAATATTTTTTTTAGATTATTCAAAATTTTCTGGAGATAATGAAGCCGAGGTGGAAAATGACGAAGTCGAGAATGAGGTTGGTACCAACATAGAGGCTGTAACTAAAGGTAGAAAACGCAAAAGGAACCAAAGTGTATGGAAGCGAGTAGTCAATACTGCTAATAGGCACTCTGGAAAAGCTTACATGAATAGAAGCGGTAGGCATGTACCTGAAAAAACTTTTAAAAATGTTGATTGTAAATGTGCGCGGCGATGTTTTACTAACCTGAAGAACGACAAATAATTTTTAAGTCTTTTTACAAATTAAATGATAATATGAAGCAAAATATTTATCTTTGTGGGCTTATTCATAATAGCACTGTTAAACAGCGCCATGCTAGGAATTCGTCAAGACCACCAAAATCAAAATCAATAAAATATTTTTTAACCACCGCAATAATGTCAATTCGTGTGTGTAAAAAATTTTTAATGGACACATTTCAAGTTAGCGACGCTCGTATCTATAAAATATCATGTCATTCGGAGCCATCCGGCCATAGAAAACCAACCAATAAAATCGATGTCACAAAAGTCAAAGAACATATTCTATTCAGTCTTTTCCTTCGTACAAAAGCCATTATACCCGTCGAGATACTCCAAACAGGAGATATATGAATTCAGATTTGAATATAAGAAAAATGTTTGAGCTATATAAAGAGAAATGCGAACAAGAAGGCTCAGAAGCAGTCAAAGAAAAAATGTATTATCATGTCTTTTCTACAAATTTTAATCTTCATTTTAAGCCACCAGCTAAAGATACCTGCCAGTTATGCGACACTTTACAGAATGTCATCCATTTTGAGAAAAACAATGAAAAAAAACGTAAAGCAACGTCAGATAAGGAACTTCACCTAAGAAAGGCGGAACTAGCAAGAAAATCATTAAACAATGATAAACTTTCAGCTGATGAAAACACTTACGTTTTTACATTCGATCTAGAAAAGGCTCTTCCATTTCCAAAACTTAGCACTTCTAATGCTTACTATAAAGTAAACATGTATGTTTATAACTTGGGAGTTCATATTTTCAATGACAATAAAAGATACATGTTTATGTGGGATGAAACCGAGGGGTCTCGGGGTTCCCAAGAAATTGCATCTTGCCTGGTAAAATATTTGAAAGAGCATGCTAACAATTTTAATCATATCATTATGTACTCGGACTGTTGCACAGACCAGAACCGAAATATTAAATTGAGCTTATCTTTGCTAAAGCTTGTGCAAGAGCCAGAAATAATTGCATCTTTTATTGACCACAAATTTCTCGTGTCTGGATACAGTTATCTTCCAAACGACGCCGATTTTGGAGTCATTCAGTCAAAATCAAGAAAAAAAGAATTTATGTTTGGTCCTAAAGATTGGGTCAATTTAGTTGCAACTGCAAAAAAAACTGATCCATTTCATGTAACAGAAATGAAGAGGGAAGACTTTCTCTCGACGAAACCGTTAGAAGAGTCTATTTGCAATAGAAAAACTAATACGGAAGGGGGTAAAGTTAATTGGCTACAAATAAAATGGCTTAGATATTCCAAGAATAAACCAAAATTAATTTTCTATAAAGAAACTTTGCAACATGAGTTTCCATTTTATGAGATCAATATTGCAAAACCTCTATCAAAAGGAAGACCTTCCAATTTGGCCAATATTGTTCAGGAGCCACTCTATCCAAATTGCAGACCTGTGAAGGAGTTAGAGAAAAAGCACATGCCTGATTTGTTGAGTTTTATTCCGCCGCACTACCACCCATTTTATAAAAGTTTGCCATTACTAAACGACAGAACACGAGCTTCAACTTCAAAACAAGTTAATGTAGAAGCAGAAAATGTCAGTGACAGTAACGATTCAGATTACATAGATTGATTTTTAGAAAAATGTTCAGTGGACACTTAGCATAAATCAGATTTTTTTTGGAAAATTTCAATTTATTTTTAAACTTTAGCATTTACGTGTTAGTTTTCTTATATTAAGGTGTATAAGTATGTTATCTATTAATAAAAAAAATGCTTTGCAATTTTATAGGACTGTTATTTTTTTATAACTAATTTCACAAAAAAATTATTTATTCAATTTCTTTTTTTATAGACTTACACTGATTGGCTTCTGAACCCTCCACTTAATACCTGGCTAATTCATCGTTAGTCGAGGTTGTTCTAACCAGCGAGCATTCTTACCTACTGTGACTGGACAAACACAAATTTCTAGACATTATACTTTAAAGTATGTCTGACGCCCTGGTTTTCACTCCATATGTAGCAGATACGATACTTCAGCATAGCATGACTGAGTTCAATCAAGTATTTATGGAAAGTATAATTTAACCAAACGGATTAAGAAACAACAGTGTTGATCTTCTATTTCAGGCATTAACTTCGACAGCAGCAGTAAGTAATGTTTATATATACTATAACCTCACTGATATAGGAAAACAAAATGGATTGCTAGTCCAGTGTTCAGTAAAAGACTGTAGCATGCGTTCCGCCATCGCGTGACAATTTCTGTTGGCGACACTGAATGTCACATCAATGATAGGTTTCAATTTTGTTGTTGTGCGAATTCAGTTACAGAAACTTTAAAATATAACTCTTCATTTAATTTAATATTATTTTGACTTACGATGTATATTAGGAAATCCAGTGTCATCTATTTTTGGAAATATTTATAATATCGTACAACTATAAACAATATGCGATGGGTAATAAAAGGGTTATAACATTCATTTGTTGTGTATTAAATGCATGAATTCTTATCTATTATTATGTTTATATTTGTGGCAGATCTGATGTCTAGGTTAGTATCATTAACTACAGACTTGCATTCGTTGGGGCGATCCTGAACTCGGATTAAGAAATCGTTGTTGAGAATTGATGAAGGGTTTTTCGCGTACCGAAATTATTTGGCAAAGGTGGTTGTGATTCCTCCATGTAGTCGCTAACTCGAAACTGCATGAGGGTAGAGTTGGAGCTTCCGCAAATTATTGTCTGTCCCCGATAGCCAACACGCTGGAGTTAGTGGTATGTAATTCAGACGGTAGAGTTGGGTGTATTGTCTCAATTAGTTAACATTGAGAGTATGCAAGCAATGTTTATTACCTTTCTTAATTAACTATACGTCAAAATGTCTATTTTGATACTATGAAGCATGCTCCCGTGGTCTTACTTCGAACGTACCACCCCTGATACATATCTTTGTAACGCAATTCTCAGTGAAGTGTCGATGCATACGTTGATCTGTGGAGTATAGTTGTTGAGTGTCGCAAAACTATTGGCTAATGAACGCTTTGACATCGAGAGCATTCTGATTGGCTGACTGGATTGAACACAAGGATTAAATTCGTTTTCCTGTGGATTATTAATTGTTCGTTGGGTATTTTTGTTGGAAGAAGTTGAATATTATGTCACATTTTCGGATGAAGTAATTAAGTATACCCAATACTTGATGTTACATCTTTTTCTCGATAATTTATTCGATATTTCAAATTCAAGAAACCCTTTTGGAAGAAGTATGAACACTCCAATGAAAGAAAAAGTGAAACCTATGAGAAGCCAATTCTTTTAAATACATTTAACAACATTAAAAATCTGAAAGAATAAAAAGACAGTTTTGCCTAAGACAAAGAAGGAAACACTTATTCTCGGCTTTTTGGTTTCTACGCGATCTTTATTTGCTATATTTGAATCCCAATGCAAAGAAGGAAAGGACCTATGATATTTACTAACATACAAATCCAGCCAAGATCATTTTGAGTTATTTTTCAATAGTGTAAGATGAGGAACAGTTTTTTCACTGCCTTACAAAGTCCACTCGATTTTATCGCATCTTTTTTTCACCAGAAGACACTCCCTTTTTTTCAGTTTTATACATGTAAAATGTTTAAATGACTTATATTTTATAATCTTCCTTACTTTCAATCATATTTTTTTAGATCAGGAAATGGCCTTAACAAAAATCCTAGCTGCTTACAATTTTTTTAAATATATAGAAGAATGCTAAGCCACATCGATATCCTTAACAATACAGGCAGCTGTATATCTCAAGATTATACTCCCAACATACACAATGAATTAAAAAATATCACGCATGCTAAAAGAAGAACAAAAGAAACAGCGCGCTAGAATGAAGAACATAGTGAAAAAATTAGATTCGGAAATAAATGGAGAAGATGTAATTGGCATCAGTAGAATAAGTAGAATGGAAGACAAATAAAATAGGCCAATCCTGGCAGAGCTAAGAAATAGAACAATGCGAAATTATGTATTAAAAGAAAGCGAAAAACTAAATGGGATGCAAGTATTTTTACGTAAAGATTTTTCAAAAGATATTCAAAATCAAAGATAATTACTAAAACAAGGAATGAAAATAGCCAGGGATAAAGGAAACAGAGCAAGTATAAGATATAACAAATTATATATAAACTGGGAAACATATCCAGTTGAAACCTTGATAAAAGTGAAAAATATATAAGTAAGAAATGAAACTATAGCAATAAATAAAACGCAAGTAAATTCTGTGAATATAATTAGGCTGACCAACTATGTAAATGCAAAAGCGTGAATTATCATATATCACTCTAGTGATTTACAGTTGAATTATTGGATCTTTACTCGTGCGTCATTAATATCTGATAACATAACCGACATAATTATTAAGTGGCATCTCTTTCTATTATAGCGAAGAACAGAACAAAATAATTTGACATTTGTCGGTTATGTTATCAAATATTAATGACGCACGGGTGAAGATCCAATAATTCAACTGCATGGGTACCATATACTTTTAGTTAGGTATTATAAAGTGGTCGTGGACAAATTATGTTCAAGATTGGGAATTCTTGATTGGTATATATTACGGTATTTTTAGAAATGTGTAAAGTTCTTGCAGATATGAAACTTTCTTTGTATCCGTTCCTTATTGTTTATACATTCGAAGCGTAAATTTATTTTTAGGTCTATAGCATTGTTGAACATTTTTTTACACTATCATTTCATTGTGTTAATGAAATTGTAGGGCCGTAGGGATTGTTTAGACCAAACGAAATATCTCATTGTACCTAAAGTTTGTGAGACTTATTATCATATTATATTTGAATTTCTATGGTTGAAAGATACGGGGTCTTTGAATAATGGATTGGTGCCTGTAACAAACATTTAAATGGCATTTGAGAGTGAAAGTTTTCAATAGGACAATCTCACCTTTTGAATGCCGTTCAATAGTAAATTAAATGTCTATTGGATGAGTCCATTGTTGATTCTTGTCAATGCTTCCGGCCGAGTAAATAATACTGACCGATAGGAAAGATTTGCTTCTTTTTAGTCCCACCAACCTACGTGTAAACAAGCCCCTTTGGATATTTCTATTTAACACGTCTTACAACGTGAAAAAATCAGTCATCACTCAATCACGAAGCAGTCACACTTAGTTAAGCAGTTATCACATAGTTACGCAATCGGTAAGTAAGTTATCGGTTACATTATTAACGAATTAGTTGGTTGAATAATGAACCGGTTTCTTAAGTTGTGCAACGATACTCAAGTTCTAAGTGTAATTCAAGTCGAAACACATCATTTCATAGATAGTAAGTCAAATATGTCAGTTCTTAGTTGTTATTCGAGTCAAGTGCGTACTCAAAGTCGAACATATCGTTCTTAGTCAGTATTCAGTAGATATACAGTCTCTACTATCGGTCACCTCATCAAGTCGAAACCTTACGTTTTTCCGAATCATTAAGTTCTTGTTTACCTTACGATCTGAAAACCATCGAAAGTTCAAGCATTCATCAATTTGTAAAATTCATTGTAAATCTGTATATAATAAACTATTAATTTCGACATTAACGTTGTCAGATTGAGATTATTAATATAGTTGACTCTCTACTACAGTCGACAAAGTTCAATTAAATTATAATCAAAAACAAATGAAATTGATATTGTTATATATTCAGTAAGTTGTTTTGAAATATCAATATATGTATTTTTCTACTCAACGCAAGTTTTTTTATTATTCCAGATCCCTACTACTCAGTTGTTATTAAAATGTAAAGAAAAGAGAATATGATCATATACCTATGTAATTTATATAGCTAGTGTCTCGAACATTGTATTATACAGTGCTATTCAAAAGTCCCCTTCCCCCTCGTATCTTTTGAACGGCTATACTAATAAAATTTGGAGGGTGAAAATAAAGTGTTGTAAACTTCTCTACGAATGGTAACAGGTGACGTAATAGTGACGTCACAGTGCCACTCTGGCCAATAATTTTAAATAGGACCTTATGGCTAGTGATATCTTGTTTGAAAGGCATTGACATTGGGTACAAAGCCATATTAATTTTATTTGGGTTTAAATTAATTTTGACGGATAAATTAAATAAATACCAAAATTATTGAAATTCTTTTTTTAAATTTAATTAATCAAATATCAACAATGGATTCTTATAGCAAGTGTTCGAAATGTGCTCCGTCTACTTCCTGACAGTAAGCACTTCTTGTAAAAGAAAGGCTATTGATGATTTATCGGAGAAGCCTGCAAAAATCATCCGCCGGGAGCTTCAAGAAAATCTGCCTTCAACGATCAATACGTCAGACGTTGCGTTGATAAGGAAGAATTCGTACAATGCTCGTCGAAAACTGCTTCCACAATTGCCAACAAGTATTCAACAAACTTTAGACACTCTGGCGAAGATCAACATTGAAACATCCAGAGGTGAACATTTTTTACTTTTTAATGATGCAGCTGATCAAATTGTCGTCTTTTCTTGTAAATCAAATATTCAATTTATCGGAAAAGTCAGACGAATATATTTAGATGGAACATTTAATTACTGCCTACAATTTTGTCAGTTTTTTACGATAATATGTTATATTTTTATAGGTATAAACAATATTAGTCGCATCAACGCCTGCGAACTGTTGGGAAAGTGGTGCGACAGGACGGATCGGGATGCGGTTTTCTGCATTCTCTTCCAAAAACGATTATCACGAAATGTGGGCCGCTGAATCCAAATCTGGCATCGGCGAACACCCCACTGGCACCTGGTGCATCGAAACGCGGGCTAGAACCTCATCTCCGAGAGTTTTCTTGAGAAGAGTGCCAAAAGCTACCCGAAAATCATAATAGGGTAGTTTTGTGGGGCGGCGGTTCCGAATTTCACGTCCGAACCAACCTTCTCGACCCCTGCCACGCTGGGATTTTTATCTTTACATCTTGTGGAATTATTGATTGTACTTAAATAATGCGGGGAGGAGAGAAATTAATATAAAGTAAATAAAGAAGTCAATATTTCTACAATTGCGGATTAAAAACTTTTTATTTAACTCAGATCAAATTCAACCCAACTCAAACTTTCTCTCACCTCATAAATTAATAACATCAATGTTTATATACGTTGCTGAATATCAACTCCATCATCAAATGACACATCAGAACTCTTCTCATTTTCTTCCTCAACAACTGACATATTCTGAAGGAGACAGTCTTCTTCATCTAAGGCCTCTCTCTCCGCCGCTATAAGGGTTTCTACTGAATATTTGTCAGTGTTGGTGCAGCTAGAGCCTTCACAATTTTTACATGCAAGATTACGAGGGAGACCGTGATTCCTGCAACTACGTGACATCCGATCACAATTTCCTGCGCATCCACAGAATATTAGTTCCAAAATATTATCAGGTGCAGGTTTTTTTTTCATTTGTACAGGGACCAGTGTGTCGTCCTTCGTTCTCGTCCACCCTCATTCTGATGGGTCCATGGTCACCTGGTCTCCGTGCAGCCAATTTTGGACTTACAAATAGACCCTCTTTAGATGCTGCTGGATGGCGTCTAGTGTGGGGAGAATTTTCCCTAAATTTACTCTCCCCTTTACAGCGCTTTTTAGATACATTCTCTGCCTGTACGTGTGGAGTAATTTCTCCCATGTTAGCTTGTACTCATCAGGAATATTCGGCTTCCTGAATGAGAGTGGGGCACCATACATTGCCAGGGTCAACTGCACCCCATTTTCAAAAATTTCCTCGCTTGCCAAACCAGTTTCGTTGAATTTTGCGGCATGAGCTTCAAGGTCTGGGAAGTTTTCGAAGGTGTTGAACTATTTGTTATTATTAAATATATCTCGTGGCAACATGAATGCTCCAAAAATGAACACGTGTTTCTCCTGACTGTGGATGCCGGCAGCTGCTCGATCTACGCTTCGTGAGAAAGTGAAAGGCCCGCTCGGTATGCTTTGGAGATCTGGGGGGAAATTATTCTCGTTGTTCCTGCAGCACTGGAACAACTTTTTCGAGAGCCCTAAGCGAGAGTTACACATTAATAAATGTGTCAAATTATGAGACGGGTTTTGGTGAGTTTGTTGGGGTCGTATGTGTACAACTCTCGGAGATGACGTTCAAGCCCAGGTTTCAGTGCACCAGGTGCCGGTGGGGTGTTCGCCGATGCCAGATTTGGATTCAGCGGGCCAAACCCCACCCCAAAATGATTTTTGGTTGACCTTCTTTGATTGTGTCAGGAAAACCCCCGGAGATGACGTTTAGGGTCAGGTTGTGGTGCACCAGGTGTTCGGGGGGTTGTTTCCGACGTGAAATTCGGGACCACCGCTCCACACAACTGCCCTCTTATGATTTTCGGGTGGTTTTTGGCACTCTTCTCAAGAAAAATCTCGGAGATGACGTTCTAGCCCGGGTTTCGGTGCACCAGGTGCCAGTGGGGTGCTCGCCGATGCCAGATTTGGATTCAGCGGGCCAAAAAACCCCCCAAAATGATTTTTGGTTGACCTTCTTTGATTGTGTCAGGAAAACCCCCGGAGATGACGTTTAGGGTCAGGTTCTGGTGCACCAAGTGTTCGGAGGTCAATTTGAACATTATATTCGTGATCAGCGGCCTCGAAAACTCCCGAGTACCCGATCCGGGCCAGTTCTGACCCTTATTTATCAAATTTGAAAATCTTTCAAAAGGCCTCCCAGATAATGCATTTTTCGCGAGCACTTTGGCCTGCAGCAATGCAATTTTCGGTGGGAGGGAAAATCTACCGCCCCACATTTCGTGATAATCGTTTTTGGAAGAGAATGCAGAAAACCGCATCCCGATCCGTCCTGTCGCACCACTTTCCCAGGTTCATCCCTATTTCCGCAGGCGTTGACGCGACTAATATATAGACATATCAATTCCGTTTATGTAAACAGTTTTATTGCACTGGTCCAATCTTAAAATATTTTACCCGGGACCGAATTTACCTATATAGTTTCAGGTAAAAACAAAATTACTGACAAAATTTACCCGTTATTTTTGACCCCTTTTTTCTTGGGAGGGAATTTGCCTATACCCATAGACACAACCATGCCACTACGCCTCTTTATAAATTACTATATAAAAAACTATTAGTTTATTGCAAAACAATAAAAATTCACCCTATCTTTATCAATTAGATGCTCTTTGGATCTCCAAATTTTGACTTATTCAGTATCAGCAGCTTAGTATTTTTTGGTGAATTCAATGTAGCCAACGTAAATATTCACGCCATGGCGACTTGCATGCCACAGTCATTTTAGTAAATATTTTGTAGAAGGGCCAATCCATTTTGTTTTCATATATCCGTGTTATAATCTCTCACTCGTATATCTCAAATAATGTCTATGATTTTGAAAAATAATATGTTTTTACATAATTATTTGTAAGAAATTATAAGAAATATCGATAAGTGTGTTTTAACGATGGCAATATTTACATTTTGAATCTAATAGCATGATTATAAATTGAGAAATTTACTGTTAAATACTTTTTTTTAATTATTCATGTGCTTTGAGTATATTACTGATAATTATTTTCCATATTCATACATAATTTCCCAGGCATATACAATATATTATGTAGATACTGAAACTGAGTGACATTTTGTATTGAGCACAATAATAGTGAAAAATAAATTAATTTTTTCTGGTTCATTTTATTAAAATAACATTATAGAAGAATCAATTGTAACGTAAGCTAACTGCCAAAGTATCCTTGAGTTGTCAATGTTAATTCTTCAATTATTTTAAATTATAAGTGTTTTAAAAAAAAGTTAAATTTTATTAGAGAATTGACACAAATGGAACAAGGACGCCAACCAATCTTCTTTCGACATCTTCCTTAGAAGAAAAAGTTTTGTATTCCCTGAATATTTTTTGAATTCATAAAATCAACTACAAAGGATCACCAATCAAATTCAAAGGAACAATTAAATAGTAACTAAAGGAGAAATGAAGACAATTATTTTTGTGAAAAAGGCAAAGTAAGTATATGTATGAAAAATTTACTACGAACTAAATGAAATGATAAGAGGACGCAACAACAATGATATTGATGTGAAAATGAAAGTATATAACGCAATAACACAACTATAACATACGCAGTACAAAAGTGGGCAATTAAAGGGAGAGAAGTGACAAAAATAAACGGTTTTGAAGATTTAAACTAATTTTTCCTCAATTATACACAAAAGTGGCCGACTATAACGATGACGACGACATACACATAGGATTTTTTTAAAAACCCGTTTTTCGTGTTTTTCTCTTTGAAAAAAGAAGAAATAACTAAAAAAAAAGAACTTTTTTTGGGGTAAGCCAATATTTTTCTCGCATCTTTGATAAGGTTGGTCGGAAAAGTGATACACGCAAGGGATATTAATTACCTAAGATGAATAGCGGGAATAACTAAATGGCGCAGGACTGTTGGAGTATCAAAACAAAATAAAACAATAAATAAGATAAATAAAATCTTGTAATACTTTCTCGACATTTTCTAAGCTTATTGTCCGTAATTCGTCCTCATCTGGTACTGTACTGTTAGGCTACATTCGTAATCAATTCGCTGGCCAAGTGGCACTTTGGCACGCAAGTCGGCACGAAATTTGCCATTCACAATAACTTCAGAGTCGACTTTAACGCATGCGTGTTCGTACCTAAATAATTGTTATGATTCCTTCAACATATGGTCGAAACATGATTCTGTCTGTATTTATTTCAGTCCGAGGTTAGAGGTTATAATATATAATTTGGATTTATTTTATATATAGTAGTATATACTGGAGATTAGTAGTGATGGACAACGCGGAATATCAATTCAATGATGAATTTTTGTTACAATGCATTTCCAGTTACAAACCACTCTACGACAAATCTGATAAGGGTTATAAATCTATACTCCAAAGAGAAAATTGTTGGGCCAATGTAGCCAGAAGTCTACAATGCTCAGGTTAGTTGGTTGAAATAGTGTTGTACAGGGTATCAGGGTAAAATTAGGTGAACCAGATTCAACTACAACCGGATTGGGGTTTTCTATGATGGCATGATATTTGACTTTATTATAATTTATTCTTTTAGTGTCACAAGCAAAAGCAAGGTTTAAAAGCCTGAGGGAAAAATTTAGAAGGGAAGTCCAATTAATGGAAAAACTGGAAAGAAGTGGTGCTCCTGCTTCTGCAAGACCTGATATTTAAATAGTTCGTTAATAGTTAAAGGAAAAGACAAAAGAGTGGTTTTAAGAAAGAACAATTAATAATGTTTTATTGTCAGTTAAATTATATCATGATGTTAACAAATTTACATATAGTGGCACAGTTATATTTGGTATTTAATAAATTTTATAAAAAATGCTTACATGCGTCTATTCCACTTTGGATCACCTCACTGACTTCTTTTGTTTTCAAAATCAACAAACTGCTCGTTGTTATCTTTGTTATTTTTTTAACAAAACACTAACAACGCACTAGATACATAACAATATGTCCTATTTCATGTTTGATATTCTGTTTAATGTCTTTACCTTATTTAAGTGGTTATTTACTGTTCATTCAAAATTTTAAAATAATTCCTTATACCTATTTACATGTGAAATTCTCCTGAAATATGCTTTATTTTTACAAACAATGATTACATGCATCCTACTTTAAATTCAAAATACCAATAAATCTACAATGAAAATTGTTTGAAAACCTTTTATAATGCCTTCAAATTAAATTATTATTTATCATCTAATATTTATTTCATATAATCTTGGCCTTATATTTCATTCAGTTATCAAATTTTTAAATGTTCCTACCGCTTTCCAAATAATCAATACCTCAGAAACATAAATAATTCCATGACTGAATATATTTCTGCTATCGGCATTCCGTGCTAAACTGACATGAAGTTTAATTGACACTTCTGTTATTTTATTTAGATAAACATGGCAATTTTGTTTGTATATTATAATCAAATATTCTGTATATTATTATCTAATAATATTTTTGTGTTCTTTTTAGGTCCAATGTTGGATATTACAGATGCTATATACAATTTATTATTTGTGCTGTTAACAAGAAAGAGAATTTATAATTTACTTAGGAAATGAATTAAAATTTATGAATGATAATGTTTATACTCTGGAATTTAAGGTAAATAGTTTCAATATTTCAATGTACATATTTAACCCAAATAAGATATTGGTACCAATAAACAAATATACACTGACCTGGATTCACGATTTTCAATCTGAAGCTATATGATGTTGGATTCCCAAAATCCAGTGGAATACTGCTACCATATTACCATAAATTTCCATTCACAGGATTATTCAGCTGAATATTACATTCAGGTACTATTTTTGCTTATAATTTTTGTGTTTCTTACTTTTTTTATTTCAAATTTCTTATATTTTTTTGAAAATTCGCTTAAATTATTTCTCTCCTCTTAATATGTTGCTTGCTTCCCTGCTGCCAGATGATCACATCATTTTTTTATCAATAAACCTTTTCATACAAATATTTACATATGTCCCTAGATTTTTTATACAAATTTTTGACGTAGGACATTTTTTTCCTTTTTTTTAGCATTTTTGAATTATCTGTCCCTTTCTGTTATTTTTATTTCAAAACAGTTTATATTATTAATAGTTTATAAAATCACGTATCTCCAATAGTAAATACTGTCTTTAATGGGTGTTTAAATTTATGATTATATAATAAATTCTACAACATATATTCTGTTTCTATATATGTAACTTTCTCTCAAATGTTTATTACATCTATAATATTTTTATACAAACCATGCTCAATTTCTTTATTTCAAAATTATAAATTGTGTTTAATTTCATAGACACAAACAGTCTTTAAACATCAACAATTTCTAAACTGTAAGTTCTATGATTCGGTTTGATGCATTTTGTGCCTTTTACTTCTGACTCAACAAATATTCATTAAAGGTTATATCATCTTGACAAACTAATCAAAAATCTTAAATTTCTTCAAAACAATTATTACTAACTTTAATCTAATTAATTATGATTATTGCTAATGCTTATTTTATTTTTAGATAATCAAGTTATATACAATATGTGTAAAAATATAACTTCCAGTAATGATATATGTACATACAATCTATTACAATAAATGTTAAATTGATCACACATATTTTATGTGAACACAGGTGAATTTTCTTTTATTGTACTTTACTGTTATCATATTTTTTAATGAAACAATAAGATCCTAGAATAATTTATCAACTTTTCTTTGAAACAAAAATAGCTAATTCATACTTTTGTTTTCTGACTTAATAATTGAGCTGATGTGTTGAGATTGTTATAAATTAATTATATTCTTATTTTCACTATCCTAATAAATCAATCGCTTACACAGGCCTGTTTTAGAGAGGGTTCGACAAAGTTGAGAATCGAAAAACATAAACCAGCTGCAAATCCATGTAGCATAACCAGCAGTATATTATGAGGCTATTCATTTGATGTTATCATCCATATTTTATCATCCTCACCATCTGAGCTACGAATAGGTACAAACCATGTTCGATAAGTAGTTTTCAATGCATGTCAGCTTGAATTAACTTCACATTTTTATTAACATACCTGCCCAATCCCTTATGTTGACAAGAAAAGCTTATACCTCCCCGAGGGGTTCTTGCTAGGCTGTCAATTTTTTCAGATTGACTGGCTAAATGGGCATTATTTACAGAAATGCACACGCTAATTCTAATTTACTATGTTACTTTTCATAATTTTTGCATTTATATACACGCCACTGGGCGGTGTTTGCCATCAATGGGATTAAAAATATCTCTTCACATATACATTAGATATAAAATACAGATTTTTTTCTTTATTTTTCAGATTGATATTTATTTTGTTGTCTTATGGAGAAGAAAAAACGGTGGAATGAGATATTCACTGGTAACTTGGTAGTTTACGTGAGTAAAAGCACTTAATAAACACCAAATCACATATACAATTAATAATTAAAGGTATGTTGTGAATTTTATATGGTTATTGAAATCTTTCAAATGTATATTTTTTAATTTTGAACATCGTTATACCGTTTTATAATTATTAAAATAGAATTCAAGGAATTATTTAATTGTTGAGAATATTTCCCATCAATAATTTTATTTTGTTTGATTTCTACAAATTTTATTTGAAATAATCAACACAGAAAATGCTTAATTTTACAAAATGATTTTTTCGCATACCTTCATATGGCTAATCACAGATTACTATTTGCGAAACATGGGATGCTCACATTCCGACACTGTTTAATAAAAAAATGTTCTATATATGGACGCAATATTTATGGTATCATATAAATCTTGTATAAAACTTCATATAAAACAAAATATATCTCAAATCAAATTACTTTATCTGATTGAGATGAATTATCTAAATAACTCAATAATTGAATATGTGATTATGGCTTAAGATGTATACACAAACAATAAATATTCTGTCAAACACTTGCTTCATAATCTAAATAAAGACGATTGTGAATTGCATGTATATAAATGTATGGTTGTTAAAGTGGAGTATAAAATTTGTATAATAAACATGTATGTATTGATATGATAATGAGTATAATAGAAATAAATCAATATAGTACCTATAATATTCAACGAGTATGTTTAATACCTATTTAAAAGTATGAACCAGTATTTCAAATTTTTTCGGTAGAGTAATCAATGCATAGGTTATTAAATAATATTAAGCCTTCCCAGGCCAACTATATTATCCAGTTATCACATTAGCGAAAAACGAGAAAACTGTTTAAGTAAAAATAATTATCCTGAAGAAATGATAAAAGAAATTAAAAAAAACAAATATTATAATCAATCAACAAAACAGAGTTTGAACATAAAAATATAAAACACATACCTTTACTATACATACAGGGACTATACTTTAGTAAAAAAGATATTGAGCTAAGTTATAAAGGATATTAACACACTATTACGATCTAATATCAAAAACATTAGAAACAGAAAAGTGATATACAGGTTGTTCGTTGTTAAAAAAATGGCCCCGAGTTACAGGCCTAGAAAATACAAGAATGAAGCGTGCAACATCAGCGTTTATTCATATATATAAAGATAGTTAAGAGTAAATTATTCTATATTTTAGTTCGACATTAGTTGTACGGCTTAATCTCAAATTGTAACAAATTTTTTTTAATAAATATTTTTTAAAAAAGTATTTTCATTAGTAAAATACATAATTGGCGCAGTTAGGCAGTAGGATCCGTGCGGTTGTGAGAAAACTTCGATGAATCAATCGATTGAAGAAAGTTCGCAATTTGGTGTTTCAACATCCAGTGCGGTTCCAAGGACCTACGATTGAAGAAGATCCTGAGTACCACAGTAACAGTGAGTACCAAGTTCAATCCTTATTTTACCTTTCCTTACCTGTTTTAAAGAGTATAGGAAAGAAATTTTGAATATTTTTTAATCGATTTTTATAAAGGAATTTTTGAATTTATTTTTCATAAAGAATATATAAGATTTAAGAATATAGTTGATACGTTTAATATTACAGAAAAATAAATAAAATATTTTGATTTTGATTTTATGAACGATATTGAATACCTACTAAATATATTTGATAAGTGTAATATTAAGGATAAAATAGATAATAAATACAGTTTTGAGAATTTAGATTTATCTAGTACAGTAAATAATATAACAATGGCTACAGCATCGTCAAAATCCGCCATTAATTGGAAGTTGTTTAAATTAAAACTTGAGAATATCAAACCCTATGATGGTGATTGTAATAATTTGAATAAATTTATCACACGTTGTGAAAGATTGATCGAAACATATTCGTATTATAATGATGTGGAGGTAAATAATCATATATTAGAGTGTATTCAGGAAAAATTAGTCGGTAAAGCAGAAGCCATGGTTGGTAATAGATTAGAATTAAATACATGGCCTGAAATTAAGGAAGCACTAAAACAATGTTTTCTGATAAGAGAGATTTAGATTGCATATTGCAAGAATTGACAGGAGCGAGACCGTATAAAAGTGAAAATCTTATAGATTTTGGAGCCAGACTTCAATTATTAAAAAGTAAAGTGATTCAAAGAATAAGTAATGATTTTAATTTGAATGAAAATAATAAACGATGTCATATAAACCATTGTGATAAAACGGCGCTAAACACCTTTATAGCAGGATGCACCCGCGTCCTTAAAAATAACATTGGAACTCATTGGAAGACGAAATGGCTTATGTAGACGAATATGAAAATTTTGAAAGGCTGTATGGTCAATTTAATGAACCAAAACAATCTTTCGAAAATAATAATTTCAAAACATCGAATAATAATGTAAATAATAATTTTAATCATAGAAATAATAATTATAGTAAATATCAATATAATAATAATTATGATAACAATTTTCAAAGACAAAGTTTTCCAAGTCAGCCAATAAATATTCAACCACGGCCTCAGCAACCAAGAAACTACCCCACTAATAGTCACGTGTTTGGACCGAGGCGTAATGTATTTCGACATCACCAGATATCTGCAAATAAACTAACTAAACCGGAACCGATGTCTACAACATCGCGAAACTTTCCGGATAATCCAAAAAATCATAGTAATTTTATCCCACAAAATCATAATAATAATAGATTCCAAAATAATAGGCATTATTTCAATAATAACGGCCAAAGACCGAATTTTACAGCAGAAGAACTATATAATAGTAATTATGAAAATGATTTATATGATAGTAATTATGAAAATGATTTATATGATGTAATTTTGAAAATAAAATGAAAGAGGAAGAAATAAGAAAAGATTTTGAAAACGGGCAACGTTCTGAGGAAAATGATTCGGAACAGAATCAAAATTTTCGGTTAGCCACTCAAATAAAAAATCGGAGGTAGTAGAAATTAATATAGTATCAAATAATACACTACCATATATCGAAATAAAAAAACCTAAATTAAAACTATTAGTTGATACTGGCAGTACAAAATCTTTACTTCGCCCTTCAGTTGCCGAGAAATATTATGCAAATTGCATTTATAATTCAAATGTTCAAATTAAAACACCATTTATAAGTGAAAAGATAAATTTTCAAGCAAATATTCCGGCTTTCTCAGAATTAAATTATAATGGTAATATTAATTTTATATTGTATGATTTTCATGAATTTTATGATGGAATCATAGGTTTAGAAGATTTAATGAGAATGAAATTAAATATAAATTTTTGCAATAAACAATTAATTGGTAATAATGTTTTTATTCCTTTAATATTCAGATTACCTGCGGACAATAAATTAGAATTTTCGGTAGGACCAACTAAAAATTATTAGATTCTATACCTGAGAAGAGAGCAAATAGAAAATTTTTAGTTAATAAAACACAATTAGACAAATCTAATCTTGCGATTAATTCTTTACCAAGTATAAAACCAAATTTCGATTTTAATGTAAATGAAATAGATTCAATACCAGATTTATCATATCTATTCAGTATTGAAAATAACGAAATTGAAAATAATGAAAATAATATTAATAAAACGTATGTATCTG
The DNA here is from genome assembly GCA_963921935.1 of Galeruca laticollis. Taxonomy (NCBI): domain Eukaryota; kingdom Metazoa; phylum Arthropoda; class Insecta; order Coleoptera; family Chrysomelidae; genus Galeruca; species Galeruca laticollis. The sequence goes on along the minus strand of OY998182.1, from coordinate 53,921,531 downwards.
ATGTTCAAATGAAATCGTGAAATAAAAGTAGTCTATTGAATGACAATAATTTAAAAATAATAGGAAATATAAGAAAAATGGATAGGAAAATAGTCAAAACAGATAAAAACATACAGGTTCTTAAAGAAAAAGTAAGTCAAGTGAATGAAAATGATATGGAAAATGAAAACCTTAACAAGGAGATAGAAGAAAATGACCATACTATAGATAATAAAATGGATGAAAGGAACAAGAATATAAATGAAACTATAAATAAGGAAGTTGTTGATAGAAATAAGAAAATAGAAGAAAGTAACAAGAAAATGAGTGAACATATAAATAGGAGTAGAAATAAGAAAATTGTTTATAGAAATAAGAAGGTAGAAGAATGTAACAAGAGCGTAAACAAGAGAAATGAAGAAAGCAATATAGAAATAAACAAGAAAATTCCAAATCGTAAGGGTGAAATAATGGGACAATCCAAAATTAAGGGATTGCAAGATTTCGTAAGAAAAAATTGGGAACATTTTGCAATAAGATGGTTCTCAATACAAGAAGTAATTAAATGGTTTGAAATATATGAAAACCGTATGTACATATGTAATTATAATATATCATAACAACTAGTATTAGAATAACAATAATGAAAATTTAAATAATTATTATTTAGTTATAACAGTAGAACTAGAAATAAATAACAATAAGATACTTCAGCATAGAAAGAGATGTAATAATAATTTTCAAAGGAAAATAATGAAAATGATAATAAAAAAATGAAATAATATAATATCCGATATCCAAATAAAACCACTAAATAAAATTGTTATATCAGATAATGTCGATTTAGAAACAGTTCATACGTCATTAGAAAATCCAATTTTAGAAACACACATAACAAACCAAATTGTTATAAAAATCAAATTTATCTTATGTTAGGAGAAACGATGAATGCTCAAATATGGAGCAAAATATAATCAAATTTATTAAAGATTACATTGATCCAAAAAGAAATTACGCTTTATATTTTCAAAATGAATATTTAATGAAAATATTTGTAATAACCGCTCAAAATACATTTAAAAACTCAATGTTTAAATTTGTTCATTGCACAAGAGTAGTAGAAGACGGAGAAACTATAGAAGAACAAAAATCTAAAATGGAATAATATCATGTATATAAAAAAGGACATAGAGGCATTAATGAGCTTAAAAATTCACTAAGCTCTAAATATTATTGGCCAAAAATGTCGGAAGACATAGAAAATTACATAAATAATTGTGAGGTATGTCAGAAAAATAAATATGATAGGAATCCTCCTGTAATTAAATTCAATTTAACCCCTACAGCAGAGAAACCTTTTGACCACATACATATTGATGTTTTCAAAATATCTAATCAGGCATTTTTAACAATAATTGATACATTTTCTCGTTATGGACAAGCATATCCAATTCAAAGTATAACAGGCGTTTCTATTATTGAAAATTTATTAAGTTATATAACGCATCATGGTCTTTCATATAAAATTACAGCAGATTGTGGATCAGAATTTGAAAATAATGACTTGCAAGACTTTTGTAAATTGCATAAGATTGAACTTCACTATACCACAGCGAAAAACAGTAATTCTAATTCACCTGTAGAACGTTTTCATTCTAGTCTAATTGAACATTTTCGATGTCTTCGAGAGACTAATAGAGATTTAACCTCTGATCAACTCATGAAACATTCAATTCTTTCTTATAATAATTCTATCCATTCTGTCACTCAATTCACACCATTTGAAATAATTAAAGGGCATATTAATAATCCAGATCCATTTGATTTGAACGATCATTTAATATTATCCCATCATCTACAAAGTCATAAAGAGGCTTCTAAACTTTTGTATGAAAAAATTCAAAATAGAAATGCTCAAGTTAAAGAAAAAATAATTAGTAAAAGAAATGAAAATAGAACTGAACCACCAATATATTCAAATCAAGATACTGCTTATATACAAACAAAAGTTAGAGATAACAAATTGCCGAAATTTAGAAAAGCAAAGATCATCAAAGATTCAGGTATAATATTAGAAACCAATAAAGGAAAATATCATAAAAATATAGTCAGGAAACCTAAAAATAATTCTAGAATATTGTTACAGAAAGATGAAAGTGACAACGATAGTTATGGTAAACCTAATTCTTCAACTTCACACTAGGTGTAAGGCAGAAGATATACAAGTAACCAAATTAAATAATTTACTTTTACCTATTAATCTAGGATCATGTAGGCTTATTTATACAAAACATACATTTTTATATTATCTAGATTTAAGAGAAATTAATAGACAAATAGATACTATAAGACAATATTTTTATAATTTAAGAAATAGTTTAATAGAAAGTAATGCTATTAATCCTATATCATATCATAATTTACCTGAACAAATTATGGGAAGAACTAAAATGTCAATTAATGTGTTAGATAAAAAATCTGAAAATATTTACCCACATATTAGATCGAAAAGAGGATTGATAAACGCCATAGGCAAAGTTAATAAATGGCTTTTTGGAAATCTTGACTCTGATGACGAGGAAAGATATGATAAAGCAATAAATATCTTGCAACAAAATCAAAAGGAGATAATTCATGAAGTTAATTTGCAGATATCTTTAAATAAAAAGTTAATTAATCATTATAATAAATCTTTGACAACTTTGTGGTTAAATCAGAAAAAACTTCAAGATAATTTAGAAACATTTCATATTTGGATAGAGAATAAAATAAGAACTTAAAATAACTTCATTACCTTGTATGGCATAATTTCTCAGATTAATCTGGATTGTCAAAGCTTAATTACATTAATTGATAATATTGAAAATGCAATTACCTTTTCAAAATAAAATTCGATTCATAGCTCGGTGATCTCAAGTCGGGAAATTATAGAAATGATAAAATATTTACGAACAATTTATAAAGAAGAACAAATTCCGAAATTTAATAACATTTTGACATATTATTTACTTCTGGGTTCACAAGTAACTTTTTCTAAGTCCAATATAATTTTTGCTATATATGTTCCTATACTCAAATCCAAACCTGCTGAATTTTACCATTTATATCCTATTATCCAAAATCATAAAATATTTATTCCTTTTCAACCCTACTTGGTCAAAGCCGCAGATGAAGCAACATTAATAAAAGAAGAGTGCCCAATATTAGAAAACGAATATTATTGCCTAGAAGAATTCAAATCAAGAGATAATTATACCATGGAATTATTAGACGGTCATTCTCCCAAATATTGTTACGCCAATGATGTAAACCTTCAAGAAATTATTATTGAACAAGTAACTAATAATGAAGTACTGATCATTCCAAATCCAGTTGTAACAGTATTATCTAAATGCACTTCAGATTAATACTTAGAAATCAATAATCCATCAATTATCAGAATTCCAGAAAATTGTCAAGTTCAAATAGGAGAAGAAACGTTTTCAACTAATGTGCAAATTTGAAGAGGAAAATCAATTATATTACCAAAGTGAGATGCAAAATTCTTGGAAGTCCAAAAATATAAGTCACCGAATTTGAGTAGAATTGATTTTGAAGGACTATACGAAATCAATAAAATTGCCAAAAATATAAAACCAATTATAGAAGTAGAAACTCCAAAAACACACACAACAGTTGGATTATTTTCGACCATAATAATTATTTATATTGCTATAACAATAATTTATTTTATAAGAAGATACAAGAAGAAGAAAAGAAGATCAGAAAAATGCAAGAAAGAAGAAATTGAATTAGAAGAAAGAAATTTAGAACCAAAAAATAATTCCATTATTTTTCAGTCTTAGGGATGGAGGAGTTACAGGTCTAGAAAATTCAAGATCAACAACAATGAAGAATGCAAGATCAGCGTTCATTTATATATATAAAGATAGTTAAGCGTAAATTGTTCTAGATTTTAGTTCGACATTAGTTGTACGGCTTAATCTCAAATTGTAACAAATTTTTGTTAATAAATATTTTTAAAAAAGTATTTTCGTTAGTAAAATACATAATTACCATTTCTTTTTTATCGATATTCTTCAAAAATTTGTTGTTGAATTCTCTTAGTTGTGATTACTTTGATTTGGTTATTTTGTGTTACTGTTTCACAGCCACCTAATATCAAGTCAAGAGCTCGAAGATAACAATCGTCAATGGCAGGAAATCTGGAAAGCTTGAAGAAGATAGCGCTAGTAGGCTAGAGGTATTTTAACAGTCAATTGTCAATGGCAGATTATTTACATTCAAATATTTCAAATATAAATTTTTTGATTAGTTTACTCTTAATGTGTTGTCTCTAAAGAGCTACTTTCAAAATTATTATTTCTGTCGTAGAGATTGTAATTAAACCATGTAGTTCTTCAACACCATCTTCATTATGTACTGTCATGTCAATTTTAGCAGTGAAGGATAACAAAATAAGGCCTCAAAACCCATGGTTGGTTATAACTATGCAAAAGGAAAGATAGTTGACGATGATGACTTACCGTAGTGGAAGTTTGGCCTTTCAGGTAGGTAGTAAAGTATATAAATCCACTAATGTGGGAATCAACCTATGATATTCTATATAAAATACTTTATCTACTTTTCCAGTTTTGGCTTTAAAAATCCGATTCAAATCGAAATTCACTGAGACCACATGGCCCAAAGAAAACCAGCCTTTTCACGACGAAACAAAAAAACCAAGAAGCAGCAAACGGAAATTGTCAGTTCTTTTAACTAGGGAATTAGTGGTGATCAATTGATCAATTAAACCTTAACCAAGGTAGGCACAATTATGTTAATTTGAAAATTTTGGAACAGAAGAAGTCTCTTTCTCAAGGTCAACCTCTATTGTACTTGACATCTTGACAATGTAAACATTGTAAAGGGTTAATAGATAATTGAAAACAGAATTAGTGACTTGATTGATATCAGCGGTTAGTGTTTACCCTCTTAATTCAAACTGAAATAATGGAAAATAATTATAAAACTCTATAAGTTTCTTCAAACCGTAACAAGTATTCATATTATATGCAGTGGTTACAACTATTCATTTGACATACAGGATATATACCGGGTGTCCATCTTTATGTTTCCTCATTTTAACTGCCCATAACTTCTAAACGGTTTGAGATAGAAACATGCGGTTTACACTAATATCTTTCATTTTAGCACAATTTTGTTTAAAAAAGGTTTTTCCATTCGTTTTGCCTATGTCACAACAAAAATGGCGGATGTTTGACAATTTTTTTGTTGACTTTTGTTAATAGAACACCCAGTATATTTTTTGGCAGTTTGAAAGAATCGTCCTTTACCTATTCTTCAGTGCAAAATTTTTTAAAATCGGTTAACGTGTGACTGAACAATTAACTTTTAAAATGAGAGATGCAAAGTGGTACTTAATCACAAAACGTAACAACAATTTTATTCAAAAAAAGACAAACAAAAAAGGGATAGTTTTAATTAATTAAATGTTTAATGTGCCGTCTTTCTTGATCAATACACTTGCTTAACCTTACATATAAATTTGTAAAAGACTTGCCCAACATATCTTGGGTAATGCTGTTAAATGCATGACGAATATTAATCTTTAATTCGTCCAAATTTTGTAGTGTAGGATTATACGCTAACGATTTTACATATCCCCATACAAAAAAATCAGGAACTATTAGGTCACATGAATTAGAAGCTCATTCTACTGGACCACTTCTGCCAATCCAGTTGTCACCCAATTTATTGGAAACAGAGTTTCTAGCTATTAAAGAAAAATGGTGGGGGGGGGGTGTCCCATCTTGCTGGAAATAAGTTTCATTCCAATTACCATTTAATTGTGGATAAAAAAATAATTCCAACATGTCTGTATAAGTATTTCCATTGATTGTTTTTTCAGGGAAAAAAAATGATCCATAAATTTTATTGTTGTTGACAGCACACCACACATTTACCTTAGGTGAATCTCTTTCATATTGTTCAAACTCGTGCGGATTTACTTCAGACTAAATTCTCCAATTATGTTTATTAACTGCTCCCGTCAAATGAAATGTGGCTTCATCAGACATTATTAGATTGACGTTTGGTACATTCCTCCTGAGATACATTAACATTTCACACATAAAAACACGCTTTTCGAAGTCCCTCTCAATCAATTTCTGATGAATTTGAATTTCATAAGATTTTAGTTTTATTGCTTTCAAAATGTTATGAATTCTAGACTTACTAATGTTGAAATAGGAAGCAACTTTTCTTAACGACGATTTTGGATATCTCCTAACAAAGTCATATACAGCTATGGTGTCATCTAAATAATTATTAACCGGTTCTCTTTTCTTTCGAGATAATGATCCAGTTTCTTTATAAGTAAGGAACCAACTTCTAATTATTTTTGAACTGAGTGGTTGTTTACTAAAATCTCTGAAAAATCGTCTTTGAGTTAAAATCACCGATTTTGTCTCAACAAAGGTAAGTACAACATTTGCTTTTTCTATGTCTGAAAACACCATTTTCACATAAAAACAGGCAATAACAATGACTGACAATTCACAAAGTTGATAAATTTGACATTTACAACTTTCAAAGCTTACCATGACTAAAAGTAGTAAGCAAACATCTCTCATTTTAAAAGTTAATTGCTCAGTCATACATTTAATTGCTCAGTCATACATTAACCGATATCAAAAAAATTTGATCTGAAGAATAGGTAAAGGTCGGTTCTTTCAAACTACATAAAAATACACTGGGTGTTCCGATAACAAAACTCAACAAAAAAATTGTCAAACATCCGCCATTTTTGTTGTGACGTAGGCAAAACGAATAAAAAAACCTAACTTATTTAAACAAAACTTGTGCTAAAATGGATCATTTAAGTGAAAACCGTATGTTTTTATGTCAAACCGTTTAGAAGTTATGGGCAGTTAAAATGAGGGAAATAAAAATGGACACACTGTATAACAGGATGCCAATCTGGGGCAAACAAATTATATGTAATCATTCTTCCGATTTGAATGACTATTTATCAATAATTGACAGGAATAAGTTGAGATTATAAACGGCTTAACTTTCTATTAAGTATTCTTTTTTCCCAGTAACTTCGCATTCCTATTTCTCTACTCTTTCTTCAATTGCTTTACATTCCAGCCAGCATATTTATCACTCATTTTGCCAAAAAAACGTTTCAAAACCAACAAAAATAATACAAACTAAAACAAAACACTGTAGTCGTATATAAAAAGCAGAGGCTGCCAATAACAGAAGACCTCCAACTACATCAGCACCGCTATGCGGGAGCAATTTCGTCCATTGCGCGACTTTGAGACGGGTCAAATTATTGATCAACATAAAGCAGGTTTGTCCTCAAAGGAAATCACTCGACGCTTGAACAGGAACATCGCTACAGGTTTTCGTTGTTGGAGAGATGGCACAATGAGGGTCGTCAACACCAGAGGAGGGTGTCATGGGAAGAACAACAGAGTATGAAGATCGACGCCTTAAGTTACTAGCCCTTAAAGAACGCCATAGCACAGGGACGGTGGGAAATGTTTTACGCAATAGTACAACAAGGACAGTGGAAAATGTTTTTATGACTGAAATTGGACACACACTTACAATACGCTTAGCAGCTATACCACCAAATTCGCTCTTTTGGTTTGCAATCGTCCAAGATTCATTCTACCTTTAACAAATTACAACAGTGCTCGTAGACTAAAATGGTGCAACGAAAAAACTAATTGAGAAGGCGAATGGCATAGAGTTATTTTTCAGACGAGTCTAGATTTTGTTTATTGGTTCATGATGGCCGTAGACAAGTTGGGCGTTGTCGTAGAGAAAGACAAGTTTTACAATATGCTTTAGAGCGCGAGTCTGCCATTACTAATGGTTTGCGGTGCTGTAACTCGAGATTACGTTGATAATACCTTGTAACCAATTGCTCTACCTTACTTACGTACATCAAATAATGTACTTTTTCAGCAAGATAATACCCGTCCTCATGCAGCAGCTGTTATATTACAGTACTTACAAAAAGCCCGTATCAATCTTCTCCCTGGGTCAGCAGATCTGTCGCCTATAGAGCATGTTTGGGATAAGATCGGTAGAAAAGTAGTTCATATCACTCAAAGCATGTCCAGGCGAGTAGCGGAATGCATTCAATTGAATGGAGGAGTAACACATTACCAAATTTTCTAGGGTTGGGTTGATTTTTGTTTGTACAAACATTGATCGTTTGTTGTTTACATCGCATAAAGTACGTACGAAAAAATGTGTTTGCATGAATTGGGTTTTACAGGATTATACGTTTATTTGTCATTCAGGCTCAAGGGCCTAAACTACAAGCTAAGTCTGTTACTATGATGTCAATATTCAGAACTACTAAAATGTTATATATCGGACCGATATTTTAGAATAAAACAGAAAGAAGAATACTCTCCACTAACAGAAATTAAGTCAGGAGTACCAGCGACATGTCTAGACTTCAACACAATACTATTTATTGCAAGATTTGCTGATGATACTGCCATTCTTGCTGTTGGAAGAAACCATGAGTTAATAAAAAATTGCAAAAATCCATAGACCAGATTAACACATGGACTAAAAGATGGCGTATCATATTGAATGAAAACCAATCTGCTCATATTTACTTCCATCAATAAACGAAACCGAAATACTCAAATAACAATCAACAACATTCATATCTCTTATACTAATACTGCAAAGTATTTGTGAATGGTACTCGATGGTATATTTCGCTGGAGAGTCCATGTTGAAAATAAATACGAACAGAGGATAAAATATCAAAATATATACTGGTTGCTAGTGTAATAAATGCGAATATTAAAAAGGGAAAATTACATCAGTAACTTTCATAACACACGGTAAAATATATGTTTTATTTCAAATAAAAAAAAAACTAGAACTCGTCATACTTTTTGTTTAACAAAAATGAGCCAGGGTCATAACACTGCATTGCATAACATTGTAAATAACGAATCTAGGTTAAATATAAACTATTGTTGTTTACACAAACGGTTAGTTAAAAAAATCGAAGACCATTCTCAAACAAAAAACGCAACCTTTTGCAAATCAGCAGAAAATCCCGTAAAATTTGGGGGAATGATAAAAAGTCAGTTCAGAGCAGACAGAGGACGGAGTCGTGCGAAAACGCGAAGGAAGAAGGTACTTCCCTACCACGGTGACGGGTGCTAGTTCATTTTGAGTGTTCGCGGGTTTATCGGGAGAATTTCTCTCTCCGTTGTGTTCAGGGCGTCAAAGTGATACTTAGGTATCCTTGACAGGAAAAACTGTCTCCCTGGAAAAAAACACGGAGTAAAATCTCCCCAGCCATTAACCAACATACCCCGAAAACGTGTGTTAGAAACCTAGCGTCGCCGCCGTTCTAGCTAATTTTCTCGAGAACGTTATATCGAAATCAGCCAGCAGCAAGAGACGGGAGAAAGGAAGATTCCACGCCGTAAGTTTTTGAATACATCTAATATTAATTGGGAATTTTTTTTTGGGTGCGCTGCTTTATATATATATATATATATATATATATATATATATATATATAGATGTTTATATGAATAGAATATTCGATTTTTTTGATTTTGTTATTGGATAGTTTTCTATACACTCGTACAGGAAAAAGGGTCTGGGAAAGGAGGAAACGATTTCATAGGTTCAGTTTAATCTGTAGGTCCTGGCTCATATTTTGTGCACCGATCATTCTATAGATATGTATATATTTTGGGTGATATTATAGTAAGATTTTACACACGAGAAGTGGGAATGGTTTTTTTTATATGTAATTTAAGAGGATTTAGATACATTTTTTTGTCACACAGTTCTCGCCCACCCCGTAGGTAGGTGGAAGGTAAAATTTGAAGCGAGGAAGCAAAATTGCAACACTGAATGTGTTAGTACGTACAGATATCAAAAGCACTTCCAAAGCACATTAACTTTCAAGTGAATCGGATTGAATTTTATTATTGGAAAATAGTTATCAAATTATATTAAATTAGTTATCTTTAAAAGTGAAAGAGTTAGTTCACAAGAAATTTATTGAGCATCCCTCATAGATTTCTCTACAATACCCCGTATCCGACGGAGTACACCCGCCGTCTCAGGGAAAAAATCCATAAATTGAATTCTGTGAAACCTGACATTTTCGTTAATGAAAACCTCAAATGTGATAAAACAGTGACAGTGAAAAATATATCTAAACCTAAATTAACAATTAAAGTGAAAACCTCCCCGAGAAAGACTATAACGAAAGGTACGTTTAAATCTAAAACTATAAAAAAACACAAAAAAATGTTTTCACATAAAAACTCAACTTTAAAAACAGACACAAAAAGTATATGGAAAACTACTGGGGAGTCCAATTCTTCTAAAGAAGAAGACGAACCACGGTCTTTCGCTGACTCTTCAAGCATCAACTACTCGAAAGAGTTAGATAGAATTAAAACAAAGACACAAGAATTAAAAATCAAAAATCAAAACTTTCACCAAATAGTGTTTTTAGATGACTTAGAAAAAGACAATTCGCAACAAAATTTTAACACAAACATTATAGAAATACCCAAAACGTGTTTAGATACTATCGACATATCCACTCTAAACAAGTGTATTGAATTAGTAAATCCAGTTAAAAAGTGTATAGGACAGACAGACATAGAAAAGTGTCTAGGAAATCCTATACAAAAAAAGTGTGTAGAAAGTACTCCAAATGAAAAGTGTCTAGGGAACACGACAGATAAAAAGTGTATAGAATACGGTGTCTAGAAAACATGGAAACTGAAGACATATCAGATAAGAACATAGCAGACGATACCACTCCAGACCATATACACGAACTATCAATCCCTATTTGTAGAGGAAAAAAAACAAACCGAACATCCACTCCGGATATTACTTCAAATTTTATTAATCAAAAATCTCAAAATAACATCGAAGAAGACACAATAGGAGACAAAATCAACTCAACAGACGAGGAAACTAACGAAAGGTCAAAAAATAAAAAATAAATATCGACCACCCAGGCCCTGGTTCATAATCAACTTAGTCAGTCATGGATACAGGAAGTTGAAAATGAAGAAAATGCCACTCCTGTAAATGACAACTTTGATTCACAATATGAAAATATAACAAAAAAACTATTGTGCCCAGGACAATAAACATGACGTCAAACAAAAAGCAAAACAATGATTTAAATGCAATCAATACTATCGAGGATGAACAGATGGACACTACGTCTCATCAAACTGAATTCATAAATCCAAAAAAGACAACAGCATTTAATACCCTATTAAAACAATATAAAAAGAGAGCAGAAACAATAACTAGCCATCGATTCGAAACATTATCTGAAGAATCAGAGGACGATGCACCAGCAAGAACAATAAAAAAACGAAAGAAAACTAAATTCAGGAAGCTCGAAGTTACAGACTACAGCTCGGATGAAATAAACAAAAATCATAATACTAAGCGACCGAAACAAAAAGAGCCAACTACAAAAAACACCAAAAAAACCACAACTTCTTGTCCGCCCATTATCATCGATGGGAACGTTTCGGCACACAAGGAAATGGTGTCGAAACTAAAAGAATATGTAAATAAAGCATTTGAAATGAAATATACGTCAAATTCCACAATTATATTTACTAAGGAAGTTGAAGACTTTGACAAGTTAAAACAAATATTGAGAACGGAAAAAGTCTCGTTCCATACATACACCAGGAAGGACGAAAAAACACATGCCTTTGTCCTGCGAGGGTTAGCCGAAGGACTGCATATAGATGATATTAAAGAAGAACTTACCAATATATACAAATTAAACATCAAGGATATATACCGGATGACGACAAAGGCACGACCACTATATCTAGTCATCACGGACCCCAAAATCACACTAGACTTTTTGAATAAAAATGTTAGGGTCCTGGAGCATACCAGCATACAATGGGAATATAGGCGTCAGGCTAAACCTATAATCCAATGCCATATATGCCAGCTCTGGGGCCACGCAACATCAAACTGTGGCCGTGCCCAAGATGTTTGAAATGTGCAGCATCCCACTTGACTCCAGAGTGCCCGAAGGACTGATCCAAACCGGCGAAGTGCGCCAACTGCAGAGGTGACCACCCGGCAAACGCGGAGATATGTCCCGAATATCTCAAAAGAAGAGAATGGCTTGAGATGAGATCAAAAACAAACAGCAACACAGCTCCTAAATTTATTCCCGCTCCCCTCCCAACGACAAATCCCTGGAATAATAAACCTACCCCATCACAACAAGACTTCCCCAGTTTACCCACAAAACAAACCACCACCGCCCCCCAACAAAACATCCCTAAAACTCGTACCATCTCTCAAACAAACATAGCTCCCTCTGTTGATATAAACAAACTTACTCAACTAAACAAAATGGTCCACGAACTACAAGAGATAGTCAACCTCGACGAACTTACCAGGGCAGTAGCAGATCTCCTACAAGAAATGAAAAATGCCACTAGTAAACTGGAAAAGTTTACTATATATAACAACTTTGTCGCCGGAATTGATAACTATGACATCTAGGCAGGTAGGTGATAAAACAGGAATTCAAAAACGAAATCTTCTTAAAATAATCTTTTGTAATGTATATGGAGTAACTAACAAGCTCCATCTTATCAGACATTTTCTCGAAATCCATAAACCAGATATTTTCTTTCTAATAGAGACGCTCCTCAAACCTAATAAATCCGTGAATTTTAGAAATCCAAATTATAGTCTTCTTAGACAAGACCGCCTCGCAAATGTCCGCGGGGGCGGCTTTGCAGTATTAATCAAAAAGGACATAAAATTTCAACTCTTGCAACCGAATAATTCTTCGATTGAGCATATCTCAGTACTTATTGCCAATAAACTCAAAGTAGTGGGGGCATACAACTCGCCTTTAAAAAGCTAAGCGAAACAGATTTCTTTAACATCACAACAACACACAATAGGGTTCTCATAGTGGGCGACTTAAATTGTAAGCACCCACTATGGGACTCCTATGCCGCTCACGCAAACACTAACGGAAATACTCTCCTGAGGTTTTACGATAACTCCGACTGCAATATTTTCAGTACAGATGACCCCACCCATTTTCCATTCTCCGGCTTCACCCCCAGCACAATAGATCTTGCCATCGGCAGAAACATAAATACCATCACAAAAATGAAAACCGTCCCTGACCTCAACTCCGACGACGATCCCATCTTACTTGAACTCAAAATAACACATACTCACCCCCAATAAGAACACACGATTACACAACCACAAACTGGACATTATACAGGAAACACATAAACGAAAACTTAAAAATTACAGACAAAATAGAAAACCATAAACAACTAGTTAACACAATACAGAATCTACAAAACATAATCACAGCCAGAAACAAAACAACATCCCTTAAACCTAAACCCAGAACCCAAAACCCCCTCCCTGACCAAATAACTAAAATTATAAATGACAAAAACAAAATCCGAAGACGATGGCAAGTTAGCAGAAAAGACGAGGACAGACAAGTGCTGAAATATTACCAAAATATAATTAATGTCCAGATTAATGAACATAGAAATCACGAATGGAAACTCTTTCTAGAAAACCTCTCTCCAAAAGATAATTCACTATGGAAGATAACTAAAAAGTTTAAAAATAAAAAGGATGAAATTACAAAAATAGAAACAAATGGTAAAACTTTCACTCAAAAGTCGAATATTGCGGAGGCTTTTGGAGAGTATTTCCAGGACAATTTCACAAATAACACAGTAAACACACAACACCATCTTAATATAACACAAACAGTAACAGACTACCTACTCAACACCCACACAATCAATAAAACAAACTTAGCAACTACTTTTGAAATCGTAAACACAATTACTTCTCTTAAAAATAGGACAGCGCCGGGGTTGGACGGTATATCAAACATCCTCCTCAAAAGCTTACCAAAAAAAGCAATAGTGCAAATAACACACATAGTTAATTACGTAATTAAAACCGGTATATACCCAGATATGCTCAAGATTGCCAATGTTATCCCAATTATCAAAGCCAACAAGCAATCTTGTTATGTGGATAGTGACAGACCGATTTCACTATTAAACAACATAGCAAAGGTGATTGATAAAATAATATTAAAAATAATTCAACAAAACATAATCCCGCAAGAACAGTACGGTTTCCGGGGCGGTCACAGTACTGTTGCTCAGATTATTAGGGTCTTCAACCACATTAGGGAGGAATTTTATAAAAAAAAACAAATCTGTGATGGTTACTATTGACATACAGAAAGCTTTCGATACGGTATGGCACGATGGATTATTATACAAACTAATAAAATTCAAAACACCGGAATATTTAATAAAAGTTATAAAATCATATCTCACAAACAGAAAATTTTACTCTCGTGTGAATGATGGCGTAGCTGGGCCATACCCCATACAAGCCGGAGTTCCACAAGGGTCAGTTCTCTCACCTTTGCGATACTCCCTATTCACCCATGATTTCTCTCCACAAATCCTAACTGCCATGTATGCGGACGATACTTGTTTTGTATCATCTGCAACAACACCGGACACTGCACTTCAAAATATACAAACATACATTAACACACAAATCCTCACTTACATGAGAGACAATAAATTGACAATCAACCCCTCAAAGACAGAGTACATGTTACTCAGGAGGAAAGCAAGGAACAGTGGCTCATTGCAATCTCAGCTGTGTGTAGATGGGCAAACCATCACCCCCATTTGCACGTTAAAATACCTTGGCTACACAGTGCAGGGCAATACCAACACCAACGCACACATTTCCAAGCAAGTACAAAAAGCAAAGATGGCAATGAGCAAATTGTACCCTTTGATTTGCAAAAAAAGTTGTCTCTCAGTACACAATAAATTGATGATTTATAGTGAAATCATCAGACCCACACTAACTTACGCTGCTCCTGCTTATTACACCGCCACAAAACACAACTTCCATACACTACACTTCCAAAAAATTCGTGGTTACATGAACAAGCCGACATGCCCACTATCAAGGACTTTATAACTAAAATATCACAAAATTTTTATAATTATTGCTTACCTAAAAACCTTCGTGAAACACTCAGAGCCGCCAATCGCGCAAAAGACACCCGTGATAGTGGGTGTAGGCTTTTGCATGATAATTTATTCACATAACAAGTTGTTATTCCTCAACAACCAAATACATCGATATAGAGGGTAACGTAGTCACTCCTAATCAACCAAACATTCCTATAACCAAACATATACCTCCCTAAAATGAACATCAGACATGTTGCCGTCTCTCATAAACTAATACCTGTTCGTTTTGAAACCCTGTTTTTCAGCTGCTTTTCAGGGATATACTAGTCGAAATAGCTGTGGAGTCATACTTGTGAATTCGGGACAGAGTAAGTTACATAACAAAAATAAGTGGATTATGCGTTTAGCAAGGTGCCATGTATCGAATGCCAAATCACATGATTGAACCAGGACGGCCAGAACATCGGCTTGTTGTATATATTTTATATGTATATGTCGTGGATGTAATTTTAAATTATCAATGTGAATCTATAGTAAATAAAGACATTTTAAAACAAACAAACGTTGAGATATGCTTATAGCTAAGATCATTAAATCAGCAGAATTATATTCTTCTCCAAATTTATTTAAATAGAGTACAATGACATAGACACGTTTTCTTATATTGTGACATATAGTTATTTATTATCGCTAGTGTGCCATTGGAAATAATAGTGATTGATGACTTCCCGCATTTTACAATCTCATTAACAAAATAATGAGAACGTCAAACAGTAAGTATCTCCAGATCATAACAGATATTTCTATTGTGCCACTTGAATATGCCAATACGATGTATGCTAATGCAGTAATTTGATTCTGGTTGTCAATTCTGATTACTGCCTCAACAGCTAATGATATTTCTTCAACTAAGAACGAAGTTGTTTACGTTTTGTCCATATATGATTTATCCAAGTTAGGTTAAAGCCCCAATGCATGCCTATTTCTGGTGGAAGACTGCGACTTTTAGTTGAACACTGGATTGATTTTGATAATTTGCTAGGATTTTGCCAATATTTTTATTTTGCTCAGTTAGTCTTGTAAATTAATTGCTGTAAATGCAGTACCTATACTGTTGCAAATGCTGAAATATGATGGTATTAGTTGGAAGGTCGGCAGTGTAGAATAGGTCCAAATCCACCTCCCTAAGGAATTCCTAGTTTCTATGTAATATATATTATCATTCAAGAAGATGATACATTGCTTTAGATAAATTATTTTTCAGTTTGGAGAGTAATAGCTGATTTCAGGTTCAAATGCTTGCCTAACAAGAAAGACTGCAATAATTTTTTAATTTTCTAAGGTTATATTTACTACTACAATCCTATGAACTTTCTCTTTAGTCGAATATGCTTTCCTAAAGTCAAAATGGTGGTTCAGAATAATTTCTTTGGGAATTGTAAGTCATTTCTGACAGAATTCGAACTTGATTCATGTGTAAGTTTGGTAGGTATACCATCTTTAACTGAGTCATATCCAGATAGTTGGGTTGTTCAATAGATTTTGCAAAATTTGTGTCAACTGTGTGGCATCTCCAGTTCATCAAGGAACTTTTATTATCTTCTTATGATTCTACTCATTGGATATTAGCAAAAGAATAAAAATTTTTTAACAGTTCTCAAATAAAAGAGTAAATAAGCCAATACCGGAATAATAGTATGATTTCAATTTCAGTCATAACGGACTCTGGAAAAGTCATGTAGAGGTGAAACTGATAAGAATTTCCCAATACTTATAATTATTGTTTACAACTAAAAATGTTATTTCCATTTAAAATGCAATTAGAACCTTGTTACACAATTCTAGAAATAATTAGTCAATGACTGGCAAGAAAAATAGCGCCGATCATGTATTGAGTGACACTAGCATAGGAGTAACTGATTTAGATCAACTTCAGCTAATGTAAAATTAAGAATAAGATAAAATTGCAATCGTATCAAACTCAGAGCAATTAAACTTTGCCGCCAAACTTAACGTGTAAAGAACTAATGAATTAACTATAGAAATATACAGATTTTTTTGTTATTTTTTCATATTCAATTTAGTTACAACTAATCTAGGAACTAGATTACTCTATTAAAATATTAATCAAAATATTGTGCAGATTCATGTTTAACTTTAAATTGCTCGACAAATAAAGCTTTTATCGTTACGATTGAAGAGAACATTATTTGCATAGAAAGTGTTGGAGAATTAGAAAATTGTGCTAAAGTGTGACGTAGAATTTGAAAAGGGTCAACACTTCACTTGCCCCTGTCATACACCTCTTGTTGTAGCTAGATACGTTTATTGACAAGAATATGGCAAATCGTTTTAAAGTACTGGGCACAAATAGTTTTTTTTAATATTTATAAACACCCCCAGAGAGGAATGTTTTGTGATATTACAATCTGATCAGGAAGGGATTAATGAGGAATATTATTCTAACCTAAATTACTAAGATTGGAAAACTTAAAACTAGGGTCTTACTCACTAGGGGACTTTAAACTCTAATCTTTTAATAATATTTAAACCAGCGTGTTACACTTATCAGCACTCTGCTTTGCTTTCTCACTGAATTATTGCACTAACTCGAAAGGTTTAATCCTCTTAAGTCTTCTGGCCATGTGTGTGTTGTCTAGGAGCTCGATTGGCTCGACGTTCACATGTTGAAGCAGCCGATGTTCATGGCTACTGGCCAATTTGGTTAACAGTCTCCATCTGAAAATCCCGATGGATATCACTGTTTCGGCAGTACCAGGGTGTATCGATGATGTTTCTTAGTACCTTATAAACACTCGCCTCACGACTTTCATACCCTTCAAAAATTTTGCCGACAATTTTTTTTATCTTGTGATATAAATGAAAATATAAATGTAGATGCTTACACGTCAACAAGCTAGAAAATAATCAGTTTAGAAGTGGAGATGACGCAGTTAACAGCTTTCCTGTTCTGTGGAATAGTACCTAATTAAAAACAAGTTGTATCCAAGTGGTTTGTCACGTTTTCCAGGGAAATATGATTCAATATTTGTTATGGAATATAGCCAGAACAGTCGGCAAACGGTCAAAACATGGTTTAAAAATTAGTTATTTTCAAACATGTAGGGATGTCAGTAGAAATTCCATCTCTGTCTCTCTATATCTCTTTTTATATCTATCTGCATATCTATCTACCTAGGTATAATATAAGCAACAGAACTAAAGCATCTAACACGACTATTAAAATTGAAGAGAAAAAACATATAAAGTGGTAAACACAGAAAGACATTAAAAAATCCTTTGGAGAGATAAATGCAAGCTGGTGATTAAAATTGAGTTTTTATTTTTTTCCCAAATTTAAGTAGAGATAGAATCTTCCGTGCCACTAACCATCACAATTTTTTCAAAATTCTTGTTACATCATAATGGGGTGAAATTAACATCCCTTACCTTAATTAATATTAAATATATTTTTCGATATTTAGTTTTATAAAATAAAAATATTACCTAAAGCCCCTATTTGAATTGAAGCATTTTTTGATCTTAAATAATTTTCCTAGAACTAAAGTTTTCGGTGGAAGGAAAATTAAAAAGAGGTACCCAGGATATTGTATTTGTTTCCACCAAATCCATGGATTTAATATTAAATAAGGTAAGGGATGGTAATATCACCCCCTAATAATGTCACAGGAATGTTGAAAAAGTACTGGTGGTTAGTTCTCTGCGAGTATACGGAATTTACGAAATTCCAAGTTTCTACCTTTACTTAATCTTGAGAAAAAAAAATAAAAACTCAGTCTTACTCACCACCTTGTAGAGGTGATATCTCCGAAGGGGGTGAGCTGAGGAAATTTTGTTATAGAATGGACGCATCATAATTTTATACGGGCAATCACTTCCTGAATTTTGTCGCATGAATTTAGAAACAACCTGTATGACACTGAGACCGCAGCATACAAAACACACACGATTCTTTGTACACTATGGAAACAATAAATGCACTACATACCCTGTGGTCATCAACACAATTGCCAAAATACCATGTGTAGTTACACAATTTCTAACTAACTGGATCAGCCGTAGCTATATACAGGACATTGCTTTCGCAGAACTTCTGCCTCAATATTGTCCGATTCAGGTGCAAATTTTGCAGCAATAAAGAAACTTGGGTCTGAAAATCAACCAGTGTTGCGGAGGGATACATTGAGGTTTCAATCCAAAACACAGTAAACACTTGTAAACAACAATTTTGCACAAACGGGACAGCCTCTTCTTTCAAACCCCCAACTGATATCGACAAAACTTCAAACAACTTGGAAAATATCTAAAATGATTTAAGCCTGAATATACATCTTGACGTTCACAACACAAACAATGTATCTGTACCGTTTTTAAATTTAAACAATTGTATTAAGAAGAATATTATTATAAATAAAAATAATTATGTAAAAAAAATGTTGATGGTGTATGGTGTTAGTTTGCGATTGTTTATTTTTATTTTGATGAGTGTAGCTGGTTGTCTATATCAAGATATCGTCAAAAGCACATAAACAGTAACTTATTGAAAAGGAGTGTATTAATGACGTCTATTAATATATCATTTTTTAAACAAAATAATTCATTAATATCGAAATTAATAAACGGTCAACGAAAAAACAAATGAAAAACTAGTAATAAGGTGAGCGTTCTTTGTTGTTATACCTTTTTTCCTTTATTAGTTATTTGTTTCCATTCAGTGTTATTATTTTAATCAATTTAGAGCTGTTAAACAAACTATTGTACAATTAGAAATTTTCCTAAAGTTAGCAATGAATAAATTTAAATAAAGTTATCAATTGAAATTATTTAAAGTACCTAGTCTGTCAGGAAGAAATTATTATCATCAGGTATATTTGTAATCAATAGGTAATAAACCAAATAAACAAATATTAAGAACAATAACTACTCAAAGCGCAATTAAAACATATTAGAAAGAGAAAGTATTCTCTGCCACGGCATCTGTTCTTGTCTACAGTGTGGTTTCAAATTTAAAAGACATTCGTCCTTTACGTCTGCGTTCCAGTATGTTCATTCATTTCAGTGCTGTTGATTACAAACACGCTAACTATATTTATTAAATTCAATTGAATTATTGAAAAATGGAGCACGATTTAAATGATTTCGAATTTCCATAATATACTCCACCTGATATTAAGGCACAAACCAACATAGCATCATTAACTTTACTGCCAGAAAAATCTAAAGACAGATATGACAACCACAATACACAACATAAGCGGTAGGCTAGAGACAAGATAACTAATGATTCAGGAAATACTTTACTGGCATATTTGTCGCTCCAAACAAAATCATTTAAAGCTTCAACTCTTTGGTCTAAATATTCGATGCTACGCACAATGGCACAAATAAAGGAGAACCTCGATATTAAATATCCAAATTGATTGCATTTTTGAAACGTCAAAATGCCTGATACTAACCAAATCAAGCTAAAACTTTCACACGAGAAGAAATAAATACATTTCTGATGAGAGCCCACGATGATGTATTTTTATTCATGAAGGTAAGAAATGAAATTTCATGCGAATAATTTAATTTTTGACATAAAATATTCACAGGTTCTCCTTGTTATTGGAATTTCTGGGGCATGTCGATGTAATGAACTTCTTAAAATGATTGTGGATGATATTTAAGATAAAGATAATCTTTTAGTAATAAATATTCCCACTTTAAAAACGAATAAACAAAAATTTTTCGTAATAAATACCACTAGAAGCAACGGCCAAAATTTTCATCAGATCGTAAAATAATATATATCTGTGTACGTCCTAAAACTGAGCATTAACGATTGTTCCTATGCTTTAAAGCAGGTAAATGTATAAATCAAGTAATTGGTGAGAATGCCATATCAAAAGTGCCTGATAAAAATTGAAAAATATTGTTCCAAATGCTGAATATTACACAGGGCACAGTTTTAGAAGAACTTTAGCAACTCTATTAGTAAATGCTGGTGGAGTATGTTAGCTCTAAAACAATATGGCGGTTGAAAATCAACCAATATTGCAGAAGGTTATATAGAAGAATCCTATGCACACAAAAATTTCTGATCAGATCATGCTAATTAATAAAGAGCCCCAACTTGCACATAAACAGCCAAGCGCTTCTAGAAGTTACTACCATTACGGTAAGCGAAAATAGTTCAAATTCTTAATCTCTCTTCTGGCAATGGTGTTCCATATAAGTGCTGCTCAAAACTTAAGCCAAAAATTTCGATAAACATGACTACGTGTAATTAATTATATAACGTTATATTAATAAACTCATTTAATAACAAATATTAGTGAACCTATTACTGTTCTAAATGAAACTTACTGTTTCTAGATAATTCCACAATATATTGAAAAAAATGTTAAAAATTCTAATAAATTTGACAATTGTTTCGATATTAAATATCATCGTCAGAATGACCGGAAAACTATATCTGCTAATCTTTACAATTATCACTTAAGAAGACAGTTTAAAAGTGGAGAACACCCTACATTTTTCTGTTCTTTGACGACTTCATATTGTGGGTTTCTAAAGTGTCTTCTAATTTCCAATTCTTCAAGGAAATCCAGTTCTTGATTCTTATCACAAATATATATATATATATATATATATATATATATATATAACTAAATGATACGTAGAGCATTTTCAGTTCCTGTGAATGAATGTAATTTTGATAAAGAAATTACTACAATTAAAAAAATAGAAACATCTAACGTGTATCCATTACATATGATAAATAAACTAATTAATAAAAAAGAGGCAAAAGTGGCATTATAACTAATATTTCCTAGGCAAACTAAAGAAATAAAAAGTTATAAAGCCATCACATATGCAGGATATATTTATAATAATATTTCAAAGATAATATCTTTAGCAACAAATACAACAGAAAGTAACGTGAGTACAAATAGGCCAAGAGCACTACAGTTTGACATAGCTGTGTCGTGACGTGTATTAGATATTTTTTGGAATTGCTCGGAAATCATCTAAGAAAAGAAAATATGAAGGTCCGCCAGCTATTTGCAGGAAAAATCATAAACTGCAAAAAAACGCAAAAATCGCTCATTTTTTCCGATATTTCTTAATATAACTCTTTAAATATGCAAGATAAAGAAAAAAGGTATACTCACGAATTTGTTCTTTATTAAATTCTCTACAAGATAGAATTGGTTTAAAATCGATATATTTAATTTTTTCGTTGAGAAATGGCGATTAATGCAAAAAAAGTAGCTAAAAAACGAGGTTATTTCAAAGCATTTGTTTCACAGATAAGAAATCATCCAAGCACGCTATAAATTGGGATTTAAGAGCCTTATTATAGTATAAAACAATATGCCAAAGGCCGATTAAAGTGGCCTTATAGTTTTTACACGAATTAATTGTTAATTAATTTCCGCGAAAAAATTAACGTCATTTTTGCGTTCATGCCAGGCTTACATTTTTGAGTTGTAATAGGCGCCGATTTTTTTACAACTACTTAGACCTCTTAAACTATTATACACAATAGTTATAATGAACAATTTTTCAGTTTTTATCATTTTTTACGCGATTTTCAAAAGTTGAAAAATTTCGTCTTATAAATAATTAATTTTTGAAGCGAATTTGGATACCGAAGAAAAATACTCATAGTACCTAAAATAATTTGTCGGAAAGACGCTCCTTGGAAAAAAATGAGTTTCATTTGGCCGAATAGGTGCTGAGATAATAAACGTCAAAGATCGAGAGTGTTTGCGGTATAACTATTAATGTTGTAACAATAAACTAATTCCAGCAGATAGATTTTTCCGAGAAGTTTTTGTATGTGCTTCGAGATATAGCATCGCCCTTGTGCATGGAGTAGCAAAAATCTAAGAAACTTTTAGCGGTAGCGTCCGGCGCGTCAAATCTGAGGGGAGTGGGGATAGAGTGCGAAACTTGAAATCGACGCTTCAAATCGAGCGCGGCGCAAAAAGTTGCTGTATCTCTGCTTCTATTGGGCCGATTTTGATAATTTTTTTTAAATCGATGTAGCAAAATGAAACAAACTCATTTTTCAGAATGGCGTCTACCAATTATGACAATTTAGGCACCTACAGTAACTACTTATAAGTTGGCATTTTTTTATGTTGACAATAATCATTGATTATAATTTTGTCCATGCTAGGATTGTGTTGTTCATTGCAAATTCGTATAGTTAAAACAATTAGTAATCAAAATTACAGGTAGTACAATTAATTGTTATGTATATTAATGGTATATTTTATTTCATTATAAGATCTACATACAATCAATAATGGTATTTCGCTTTTTTGTTACAACATTGATGTATTCTACTTTTTTATATAAATATATTATTTTTATTTTTCCTGCAAATAGCACAACTTTTCCAGCTGGCGGACCTTCATATTTTCTTTTCTTAGATGATTTCCGAGTAATTCCAACCAGTATCTAATCTACGTTGACGACAAAGCCATATTTCAAAGATGTGGGGTCTAATTCTCCTGGACTAAAAAATGTTAAATGTAAAAACAAAATTATCCCCATTAAAGAAGTCTGGTATGTATAAACTTAAATGTCCAGAATGTAATGCTATATATTTGGGTCAAACCCTTAGAAATTTTGAAATCTGATACAGTGAACACTTACGAGCATACAGATCAAAACAACCAGATAAATCCCACTACGCAAAACATCTACTTGACACCAATCATTCATTGACACCTATCACAGAACTAGAAGCACTACATATTTGTGATAAGAAAGAAGAACTGGACTTACTTGAAGAATTGGAAACTAGAAGACACTTAAGAAACTCATAATATGAAGTCGGCAGTGAGCAGATAAATCTAGGGATTTCTCAACTTTTAAACTGTCTTCTTAAGTGATAATTATAAAGATCAGCAGATCTAGTTTTCCTGGTTTTCTATATCATTGCACAGTTATACTGATCTTAATTGGGAAAAATATATCCAGAATATCCCCATAGGGCTAATAATATATAGGCTTTAATATTTGTAAAATTATATCTTCTTTTTTTTCTATTAACTTATATTAAGTCACTCACAAAGTATGTCACTTCTTTGACTAGCCAAAAATAATTATTGAACATCAGGCAGGCATTAAATTATACGTAACTTCTGTCATTTTGGCGATGATATTTAATATCGAAACCATTGTCAAATTTATTAGAATTTTTAACATTTTTTTCAATATATTGTGAAATTATTTAGAAACAGTAAACTAGTTTTATTTAAAACAGTAATATGAGTAGATTCCACGAACTAAGGGTCGAGACAGTTAATTTCATTAGTGTACCTACTTAATTATGTCCTTTAATTCGTTATTTGTGCAAGTTTCAAAAAAAGTTCATTTTAAGGTAGAAGGAAAAAGCATATGCATTACAAGAGAGTAAAGTGCCTTTTCCTCCCTTGGATGTTTACCTACACCTTAAAGGAGGAAAAGTGGCACTTTTCTACCTAGTAATGCAAATAGCTATATAAAAGAGTAAAAATATCACTCTACACTACAATGTGTTATTATTTTAACTTGATTTAAAATGAAACAATGTTCACTAAAAAAATATATATGGTAATTGAAAAACGGAAAAAGTCTTTAAAAAATGATCGAATGATGATTTTACGAAGAAGAAACAACTACACCTCGAGCTTCATACATCGATAGATGGTTGATTATACCTCACGAAAAAGGAACGTCGAAATAATCTCGTTTTGTTTGCAACTGAAAATGGACTTCGGCATAATCGCTCAATTACTACTACTACAAAATTTCAATTGATTCCCATATTATTAAGCAAATTTGGAGTTTTTACATTTTTAAAATTTAAAAATTGGGACTCACCTTTTTCGCTGTTGGTCGCAAAGAACGATGTACATTTATTGGAGCACATATTACTACACAATTTAAATATTCCTAATTTGTAACTGAAATAACTAACACAAACGACAGTGATATTCATAATAAATCATTACAACACCATTTATTTTTTGTAAATTCTTCGAACACAACACTATAAATTGCTGTCAAAAATTAGGAATATTCACCAATATTAAATGTTTCGCGGGTTCCAACGTAAATCACAGAACCGCAAAACATAAATAGTAAAAAGGCACGTGCTTGTTTACCCACATATACACAGACACTCACGCCTAACTTCACTACGCCGATATTGAGAAAGATGAGTATCAGTCGAATAAAAAGAAGCAGATGTAGATAGATCCAGATAGTAGGCGCGAGAATTAGGTGACCACCTCCGCGGTATACGGATCAACGAATGCTGTGACTCGCGAACAGGTGAAAAACAAAACGTGAGCGCAGTCGCTGGGTTATACCTGTGTTGTGTATTCTTCATATGTCATGGAGTCGCGAGGTCATTGTTTACTAACTTATTAGACTTTGACATAGACGATTATGAATTGAGGAAGACTGTTGGCCTATTATAGCGGTCAAGTTTGATTTTATTTGATGGTCACGGTCAACACTTACTTGGGGAGGTACTTAAAATATCTATTATTCATCTTTTTAATTGTTTATATCGCTCATTAATGACGTTTCGGAATAAAATGCACGGATAAGCATCTATTTTGCATTGCAAATAATGAGAACTTGAGGTTCAGTGAAAAATTATACAAGTGATGTACACAGATTATTCCGATACATGTTACGTCAATAATTCAAAACGAATATTAATAAATTGCCCCATTATTGTAATAGATTTTCATATAAGTAGCGGTGCGCACACGATCGCAGAAAATTACCCAATAATGCGTGTCCTGCGTGACAAGAGGCAACACGTCAACTGTATGCGAATATTTTGTGGTAAAATATTTGAGTGGTTTTGCAAGCAACACATACAGTGTGGGAATAAATTCATTATTTTGGTTACTCTACATAATTATAAAAAAAAATACCGAAACACTTCAAATTTAATTTTTAAATGGACTTAAACGTGAAAATGTGATCCCTACCTTCAACCCCCTTCAAATTAACAATTACCCAATTTTTAAATGGGTAAAATAGGTTTGTTGCATATCAAATTAACTGTCTCGACCCTTACTTCATGGAATCTACTCATATTAGTGTTTTAAATTAAACTCATTGTTTCATATCAAATTAACTGTCTCGACCCTTACCTCATGGAATCTACTCATATTAGTGTTTTAAATTAAACTCATTGTTTCTAATTCCACAATATGATTAAAATTATTGGAAATTCTAAAAAATTGACAATTGTTTCGATAAATCAATATCATCGTCAGAATGACAGAAGTTACATTTCATTTGATGCCTACCTAATGTTTAGTAGTTATTTTTGGCTAGACCAAGAAGTAACCCAACTTGTGATTGGCTTAATATATGTTTATAGAAAAAAGAAGAAGATGTGATATTACAAATATTGAAGCTTAGATATTATTAGCCCTATGGTGATATCCTGGATATCATTTTTTCCAATTAAGATCAGTATAACTGTGCAATGATATAGAAAACCAGGAAAACTATATCGGCTGATCTTTATAATTATCACTTAAGAAGACAGTTTATTAGTGGAGATCTCCCTAGATTTATCTGTTCATTGACAACTTCATATTGTTGGTTTCTTAAATGTCTTCAATTTCCAATTCTTCAAGGAAATCCAGTTCTTGCTTCTTTTCACAAATATGCAGCTTTTCTAGTTCTGTGTTAGGTGTCAATGAATGACTGGTGTCAAGTAGATGTTTTGCGTAGTGGGATTTATCTGGTTGTTTTAATCTGTATGCTCGTAAGTGTTCACTGTATCGGATTTCAAAATTTCTAAGAGCCTGACCCAAATAGACAGCATTACATTCTGGACATTTGAGTCTATATATACCTGATTTCTTTAATGGTTGTATTTTTGTTTCTACATTCAACAATTTTGTACTAATGTTACTTTCTGTTTTAAAAGGAATTGTTGTATTCGTTGCTAAAGATATTATCTTTGAAATATTATTAGAAATATTTCCTGCATATGTGATGGTTTTATAAGTTTTTATTTCATCAGTTTGTTTAGGAAATATTAGTTGTAATGCCAGTTTTTCCTTTCTTTTATTAATTAGCTTATTTATCATATGTAATGGATAACCGTTGGATGTTGCTATTTGTCTAATTGTATTAATCTCTCTATCAAAATTACATTTGTTCATAGTAACTGAAAAAGCTCTATGTATCATTGAATTTTATGCCGCTAGTTTATGTGATATGGGGTGATTGGAACTATATGGAATTGTTACATCAGTGTGTGTGTTGGTTTTCGGTAAATTGAATAATCAAATACATTATTAACTCTTTGAATTTTTGAATCAAGTAAATTGATTGAGCTATTTTCTTAAATTTCTAATGTAAATTTAATGTTTGGGTGTAAATTATTAATGTGGTTGAAACATACATCAAATTGTCGTTCACTACCCATAAAACCAGCTAATATGTCATCTACATATCTATACCAAAATACAACTTTTTCGAAATATTGCTTTCAAAGATCTTTCTTTCAAAACTGTCCATAAAAATGTTTGACAAAATAGGTGATATAGGGCTTCCCATTGGTAAACCTTCATTTTGAATATATATCTTATTGTCAAAAGTGAAATAATTCTGATTAATACATACATCAAATAAATTATTCCTGGATTAATATTTTTATCTTCTAGTAATTTTCTTACAAGTATTAGACATTCTTTAGGAGGAATTTTAGTGAACATATTAGTAACATCAAAAGAAATAAGTTTAAAGTTGATTATTCAATTTACCGAAAACCAACAAACACTGATGTGACAATTCCATATAGTTCCAATCACCCCATGTGACATAAAATAGCGGCATATAATTCAATGATTCATAGAGCTTTTAAAGTTCCTATGAACAAATGTAATTTCGATAGAGAGATTAATACAAATAGCAACATCCAACGGTTATCCATAACATATGATAAATAAGCTAATTAATAAAAAAGAGGAAAAAGTGGGATTACAACTAATATTTCGTTAACAAACTGATGAAATAAAACCATCACATATGCAGGAAATATTTCTAATAATATTTCAAAGATAATATCTTTAGCAACGAATACAACAATTTCTTTTAAAACAGAAAGTAACGTTAGTACAAAATTGTTAAATGTAAAAACAAAAATACCACCATTAAAGAAATCGGGTATATATAAACTCAAATGTCCAGAATGTAATGCTGTCTATTTGGGTCAGACCCTTAGAAATTTTGAAATCCGATACAGTGAAGACTTACGAGCATTCAGATTAAAACAACCAGATAAATCCCGCTACGCAAAACATCTGCTTGACACCAATCATTCATTGACACCTAACACAGAACTAGAAGTGCTGCATATTTGTGAAAAGAAACTAGAACTGGATTTCCTGGAAGAATTGGAAATTAGACGACATTTAAGAAACCCACAATATGAAGTTGTCAATGAACAGATAAATCTAGGGAATTCTCCACTAATAAACTGTCTTCTTAAGTGATAATTGTAAAGATCAGCAGATATAGTTTTCCTGGTTTTCTATATCATTGCACAGTTATACTGATCTTAATTGGAAAAATGATATCCAGGATATCACCATAGGGCTAATAATATGTAAGCTTCAATATTTGTAATATAACATCTTTTTCTTTTTTCTATTAACATATATTAAGTAAATCACAAGTTAGGGCACTTCTTGGTCTAGCCAAAAATAACTACTAAACATCAGGTAGGCTACAAATGAAATCTTACTTCTGTCATTCTGACGATGATATTGATTTATCGAAACAATTATCAATTTTTTAGAATTTTCAATAATTTTAATTATATTGTGGAATTAGCTAGAAACAGTGAGTTTCATTTGAAACACTTGTTACATATCGTTTGAAAGGTTTCTTTATTCTCTATTCAAAAATGTTATCGTTTTCAAGTTTATTTCAAAAATTAACATAGATAAAATTAAATCTTGTGATTACCGAAATTCGCTACAATACACTCAGAATCTACAATGTAATACTTATGGCCGTTTGCAGCAATAGAAGTAACCCTCTATCCAGTAAGGCTGCCCGGAGGTCGCTATCATTCCAATCTACGTAGGCTTATGCCGGGTCCAGACCAAGTAGACAAAACGAAAACACAATTCTGAAACAAAAAACACGACAAACTTTGTCACCAAAAGACGAAACAAAATTGAGACAAACTGTGCACACCAGAACGACAAAATATAAAAACAAGATTCAGTTGTTGTTGTGATTAGTGTTGGTTAACCATGTGGCGTTTTAATCAGGAAAAAAATGAAACTGAAGATTTATTGCTTGCCGTAAGTTGTTCGATAAACAAATTGTTAGTTAAGCTACGCGCAGATGATATTGGACTAAGTGGTGCGATTCGATCAAGCTTCAAAATTTTTTTTGAGAATATAATATGCCTTGTTGGTCCTGCAGTTGCAAAACTTAAGAACTTTAGAAATGCTATAAGTGTAACAGGAAGGTTAGCAATCACTTTAAGATTTTTAGCAACAGGTGATTCCTACCACAGCCTTTTGTATCTTTCAAAAGTATCAAAGCAATCAATATCTGTAATAATACCCCAAGTATGTAAAGCTTTAATTAACAGTCCTAGTGGTTATGTACAGGTATGTTTAACTTTTGTCATTACTATTTTTCTGTTAATACCCCTTAAAATAAACTCCATATTTATTGGTTAAATGTTTAATATAAAAGAAATTTACGAATAGGTACATACTACATACAAAATAATGATGAGTCTACTAGTTTTTTCATTGAAAAAGTTCATCATCAGTTTCGTTCGTTTTCTTGATCTGATAAATACTGAGAATGTTGTGTGTCAATACTAGGTGGATGTGAAAATAAAGGTTGTGTGTTGGTGTTTGGTGGATTTGAGTAAGAATTTTGTGGGTCAGCGCTGGGTGGATTTGGGTATGAATGTTGTGTGGATTTGAGTATAAATGTGTGTCAATGCTGGGTGGATTTGAGTATGAATGTGTGTCAATGCTGGGAGGATTTAAGTATGAATGCTGTGTGTCAGTGCGGGATGGATTTGAGTAAAAATGTTGTGTGTTGGAATTGGATGGAGTTGAGTATTTGAGCACGAAGAACCAGAAAATCCCGTGGGAAATCGAAGAAATTCTCCCATTTGACGTTGTACCTGGGATAGTGGTTGCTTCTTGGGTTCATTATACTTGCCCATTTCAGCGTCATATAATAAATTATGAATTAGATGTTCTACTGTGGACTGGACACAGGCTGTGGGTAGACTCCTCAACTTTTAAGCTACCAATTCACCTATTATATCAAATGTATCGGGCTTATTGTGTGATCCTTCTGTAAAGATGTCACTATGTTGTAGACTTCTTCATTTCTACGCTCTATATTTTGTGATATTCCCTTCTGTTTATAAGCTTTGTATATTGTAGCAATCTCAGAAGTTTCTTTATTGTCCTTTACTTTTCCTTTTTCCTTTATCGTTATAGAAGACGTATTAAGTTCATCAGTATTCACCTCAGTATATTTTTCTTCCATATTCTGCATTGTTTCAATATCGGTTGTCTGTTGTCTCTCGCTAGGTATAGTATCAGTGTCATCTGGTTCAGTTTCATATACTGAAGACTGTGAAGAGTCAGATTCCTGGAAAAAACATCAAAGTAAATTTTCTATGCAAATTCAATCCAAACTTTGCAATTTTATTTTTATTTTCAGATACCCACAAATGAAGCCGAATGAAAAAAGATTAGTGATGATTATGAATAGATTTGGAATTTTCCTCACTGTCTTGGTGCCATGGATGGCAAGCAGATAGTGATCGAAGCACCCATACATAGTGGTAGTGAATTTTATAACTATAAAGGTACATTTAGCATTGTATTGTTTGCAATCGTAAATGCACACTATAACACTATAACTTCCTTTATGCAAGTGTGGGCAGTCAGGGACGTATTTCAGACGGAGGTGTATATAAGAGTACATCTTTTCATAAATTGATTGAGTGTTTGGAAGAAACCAACCAAGCTAAAATTTACGTCAATGAAGAAATTTTGTCAATGGACGTTAGTGATGTAGGCGAAGAATTACCATCAACATCTGCAGCAGCCCTCGCATCAATATCATCACCAACAACTTCAACAGCTAGTGAGACAATGGTTTCAGGTAAACCCAAAAAAGAGCTCGACCACCAATGCCTGTCATGGAGGATGTTGGACCTCAAAACGAACCGTCACCGGGTGGTTTTACTGGAACAGCTTTAGAAACTATCGAAAAAAATTGCCTAGCGCATTGTGGCGAAAGAGACGGATGCAATTACAATTACTAATGCTTTCCGTGGTAAAAGTGAATTGCCCAGTTCAATTACAAATCTTCCAACACCGATGGAATGTTCCAAGTATTTCTTTACTGATGATATCTTGAATTTGGTTGTTGATGAAACCAATCAAGCAGCACATGTGAAATATGT
This sequence comes from Galeruca laticollis, assembly GCA_963921935.1. Taxonomy (NCBI): domain Eukaryota; kingdom Metazoa; phylum Arthropoda; class Insecta; order Coleoptera; family Chrysomelidae; genus Galeruca; species Galeruca laticollis. Next base: position 53,889,947 of record OY998182.1, on the reverse strand, counting down.
CAATACAAAATTCAAAACAGATATCATCCAAATTCAGTATTACAATGGAATTCTCCTCAATATGTCTATTTACCGGTATCCAAATATGGAAAGCTATTGGGAGAAAAATGCATTCCCTCCAATTCAACGAACCATGCCAATAAAGAAAGTTGAAGCGATCAAGCAACATTCATCTTTTGCCGACGAGGATCTTCGTATCAAAAAAGGACAGCCAGGATATGAACCACTTTTTCGAATAAGAAAATTAGCAGTCATGGTCAACGACAGATTCGATTCAGTTCCGAAGACTGCTAGACTGTGCGTTGATGAACAGATGTGCAGCACTAAGATAGCTCATCATTTACGACAATATATGAAGAACAAACCACATAAGTGAGGACTAAAGTTATTTGTATTGTGCGACTCTCATGAATTTTCGAATTGTTTTGAAATTTATAATGGTGCAGGAGATAATGTTGTTTTACCAGGCACTCCTGATCTTGGTGCATCTAGCAATGTTGTTGTTAGATTGTTACAGACCATACCCAATTTTGTGCATCATATATTGTATTTTGACAATTTATATACATAATTTCCCTGATTAGTGTATCTTCGTGCTAGAGGTATTTATTCTCTTGGAACATTGAATATAAAAAGAGTACCAAACTGCAAACTACCTTCTGATAAAGATTTGGCTGAAGAAGAGGTTTTTCTGCTGAATATATGTGCTCCTTGTATGGTATAGATATTTCTACGGTGTTGTGGAGAGACGCTAAGAAGGTCAGACTTGCCACAACATATGTGGGGATTTTACCATTTGCTAAATCAAATTCATTAACTCAGCCAACCAAAGTACCTAGATATGATAAAAAAGTTAAGAAGTGAATTGAAGTTGACTGTCCTCAAATTATCCGCTATATGGGTGGTGTAGAGATTTTAGACGACCTTATCGTCTGAAAACCCGTAATCCACTGATTCGCATTCTCTATCATTTGATAGATATGGCTGTAACTAATCCATACATTTTGTAGCGCCGCGCTAATGCAGAGAAGAACTATAATGGGGATCAACAATAAAGTAAGTTGTTGCAACTGGCTCCATTCAGAGAGGAAATTGCTGCTGGTCTTTGCAGCTCTAGAGAAAAACGACCAGTTGGCCGTCCTTCATCAACACCAGAGTCTAGTAATTACTCTGGTGTCGATATGAAAGCTACACATCCAGTGGCGGATGTGCGTTACGATATGTACGACCATTTTCCTGTTTACTTGGATAAACAGGGCGGTAAGAAAAAATGCAAATTCGTCAAAACACTACAAACGCAGTGTGTTTGTCCAAAATGTGACCTCCATTTATGTTGTTGGCTTGCCAAAAATTGTTTCCATGACTATCACCATAGGAAATAAATATCGTTATGTATATGCATTACATTGTTGGGTAGTTTCTGTTTCGGTAGTTTCATTATCGAAAAATCGACGAAAGGGCTTCAAATTCGTGTTTTTCTCGGTAAAATCAACCCGAAACTAAAAATTTTGATAATTTTTTTTCAATTTTCAACTTTTGCGGGTTAAAGGGATAAGCTTAGAGTAACTACGGCGAGCTTAAAATTTAAGGGTCGCTCATTTAAAGATCAGTTGCAATAGTGTTTTTGCTCTGCTTCTTAGGTAAGTGTTGAATACATTTAGCAACCTCGCTATTAAAGTTGAGTTTCTAGTAACTTTTCATTTTTGTGGTTTGATCGTATTAAAAGTCAATTCAATCAATTTATTATGTTTCTTTGAGAATCAAAGAATTTTATTTTTGTTATTTTTTTTTAATAAGAAAAATGAGTATAATGGAAAACACAGTCAAATACAATAAGGAAATTCAATACAAACTCGCTATTAGAATTTAAATTCGTATACGAAAAAAACCCATCAGTTGAAGATGTGGTAGAATTGAAGGACATTGATGACGTGTTTGATGATTTCACGTTTCATTTCCGGTGGTGCTTCGAGGTAGCGTTTCCTAAACAAAATATAGTGCAGCGCAATAAACACGGTACCCTTTTCGAGTCAACTATACTCTGAACTTGAAAAATCATAAGACCTCAACTGGTTAAGGCAAAAAGTGAACGAACCTTCCTTAACAGAATACTATAAAAAACACAACTAATCTCTCCATATAGAATTCTGCAATGAAAAAAGATTATATTATTCTAATGTTATTAATAATTCAAATAACAAGGCTAAATCGTTGTTGAATTTGGTTAACTCAAAACTGGATAGAGAAAAGCAAAAATAAGAAATATTCTTGCTAAACAATGGATGGACCATAACGAAAAAAAGAGGTCGCAGACACATTAGGTCACTACTTTGCAGATTCGGTTACTGAGAAAATGAAAAGACAAATTTTTCCCCTCAATTCTTGCACATCAAGCAGGATAATTCAATGTATTTCGCACCGATCACTAAGGATGAGATTAAACATATAATTCTAACACTTAAGAAGAAATACTCTGCTAGTATTGATGTAATACCAGCTATTGTGTTAAAAGAATATATATAAACAATATCTGTCCAACTATCCCACATTACCAATTTATCAGTCACTCAAGGCCAGTTCTCAAAAAAATTGAAAATAAATAAAACGGGTCCTTTATTTAAAAAAGACGATCCTCAATGTGTCGAGAATTACAGAATATGTATGGGGTCAGCGCTCGTTCGCAGTTCAACGAAGCTCAAGCTTTTATTTTGGTTTTCTTTGTAAAAATTGTGCATTTATAGTATGGTTATTATTAATATGATTACATATTGCTAGAAATAAGGTACAATGATATTTATAATTTATTTATCTATTAAATATATTATACATAATTCGAAACATAGATACTAAGACTAATATTTATTTACAAATTTTCATCTATTTTCTACAAATTCTCGCTCTTTTTGGTTTCTGAGGAAGGGGCTCTGTACCATTTTCCTCGTCATTATCATTAGCAAATAAATCCTCATCGATATTATTGCTACTATCAATTGCAAGTTTACAATCAACTAATTGACTCATATCAAAATTTGGCTCATCACTCAGAGATTCATTATCATCCTCGTCATTGTCAAATACCGTACTTACAATTCCGATGTTACAACAGTTTTTGCCTTCGCAATTTTTACATAATATCGTACAATGTATGCCAACTTTTTTACAACCATACCTGGTAGTAGAGCACCCTGTGGTACAAAAACACGAAATAATTTTCAATAATTCGTCGGGTACAAGTACGTCGTCAGTCATTTTCGGTGCGAGGCCATAATTATCAATGAATTTCCAACCCCAGTCGATAGGCTTCATTTTTTCAACAATTGTTTTATCCTTATCTCACAACCGGAGATGATAAAACACTCTAAAAGAATGACATTTCATTGCAGCTTCCGTTGGTGGCAAAGTTGCTAAATTAAAAGCTTTTTTAGCTGAAGATTTTAAAAAACATGTAAATCGTAGCATGTTTAATGATTCATTGTGATTTGGTTTCGACACATATGCATATTTTATAAATTCTGTGCCGGCTTCTTCGACTTTATCTTTCGTTGCTGTACTGTTGTAAAATATTTTTAGTTGATCAAGCAGTTGTATGTTGTTCCTGAGAAGATCTACGAATTTGAGTTTACCTTTGTTATAAAAAGCAGACGTGGTATCACAGCCGCTAAAAGCATGTAGAAAAGGTAACCGAAAAGTTTACGTGTGGTAGTAAGGGTCTTTTGGGCGTTCGAAGAGAATGAGCGCTGACTCCCCACCACTACGCCAAGCAGCTGCCGCCGCACCGTTTGGCCGAGCGAGCTAGGATTACTGTGTTTAAGTTGAGATTCAACAACCTAGCGAAGTGATCAAAATTTGAAAATTTCAATTAATATTATGACAGTATCTAGCAGACTTTGAATGTGTTTATCTCAGCTTGTAAAAGTCGCATCTGAAAAATTCTTTTTTCAAAATACTCGTCTTTCAAAAACAATAGTTATTTGTTTTCTAAGCATAAAAGCACAAGATTTAATGCCGCGGTGTTTCATAGCCGAGTGTAGCGAGGCTATGAAACCAGCCAAGGCATTAAATCTGATTTTCTGCCGTGTGAAACATATAATTTTTTCTTCAAATTTGTTCCAATTCCACGCAAAATCGACTTTTTCATATTTAAATTGCATTTCATTATCAATATCCAAATAACTAAATTATTTTATCAAAGGTAACTGGGCCCTGCGTTACTATGTTTACCGCTGATGACGTTTGTTGAATATGTTTGTTTACTGTTTACTTTGTCATTGTCAATTTTGAAAAGTTGTCATGTTAGAAATGGATTTACTGCAAAGTGAGGATGAATTGATGCAATTAACACCACCTGAGATAAGAGAGCAGGCGCGACATGTGGAATTTAACCTTTTACCAGAAAAATCAAGAACTGTATATGAACTCACATACAGGAGATTCATGGAAGACAGAAGAAAAATATAGGATCTTTCTCTGAAAATGTGCTGATTGTCTATTTTTCCGATCTTTCAAAGAAAATGAAGCCTTCAACGTTATGGTCTACCTATTCGATGTTAAAAGCTACCCTGAACATAAAAAATAACATTGATTTGGCAAAATACCTGAAGTTACGGGCTTTTTTGAAACGCCAGTCAGACGGTTTCAATGCAAAAAAATCCCAAGGTTTTCAAAGAGAAGAAATCGAGAAATTTTTATCAGATGCCCCAGATGAACTGTATTTGTGTACGAAGATAGGAATATATTGAAAAAGTTCTATTATGGATTAAAGAACTAATTTTCAATTTATATTTTAGGTTCTACTTATTGTTACAGTCGCTGGGGCTTGTAGATGTGATGAGCTTTTGCAAATGAAAACAGATGATATAAATGATATGGGCGACAAATTGCTAATTATGCTACCAAATACTAAGACCAAAATATCAAGATCTTTTGTAGTAACGGAATATTTAAACGTTTACAGAAAATATGCAGCCGTCAGACCCTCGAATTTAAATAATCGGCGTGTCTTCTATAAGTATGCGAACGGTAAAGCACATCATCAATTCATTGGCATTCACAAATTCGGTAAAATGCCAAAAGAAATTGCTACTTTTCTGAGACTATCTCATGCGAAAGAGTATACCGGGCACTGCTTTCGCAGAACTTCGGCCACGTTGCTGGTGCATTCTGGTGGGGAGATAACAATGTTGAAGAAACATGGAGGATGGAAGTCTTCCGCTGTCGCGGAGGGCTATATTGAGGACTCGCTAGCCAATAAGTCGAACATCGGCAATAAAATATTTTCTGGCGTTTCCGGATTATCAAGTGTGGATACTAAAGTTGTTAATTTTACTGGAAAGGAGGGAAGTGGACAGAGTTCAATTGTATTAAATAATTGTTCACAATTCACCATAAATATATCAAATAAATAAAAATTTCGTGTTGTAGTTTTAATGCAATAAAACCAGTTTATTATCATCAGCATCATTTTGAGTTTTCTTAATGTCATTGTCAATTTTAATAACCAGTTTGATTTAAATTATTACTTGGAAGGTTGCCTAGCAACGAACTTTTTCTGCCTAGGCAGTAAAAGTACAACTTCTAAGCCTGCCAAGTGTCATTAAAAGGCCGCTTTTAATGTCATTTGGAGAAAAACATGTTTATAACGTGAAAACATATTTTTAACAAACTTTTCATGGCCAAAATGAGAAAAAACTAGATGTAAAAATTTTTATTTTCGGTAAATGTTCTAAAAAATTATGTAAAAAATTTTTTGAAAATTTTGTTTATGTTATTTATATAAATATAACTTTCACTCTGTCGATTGCAACCAACCGCTTCTCGATATCATTAATGTTCATAAATTTAAACGCGATTGAAAAAAAAAATTGTTTCCAATTTGAGCAGCCGCCATTTTGAATTTTCCAAATCTGAAAAAATGTAAATTTTTAGAAGTTCGCCTTCTATGTTTATCTATGTTTTGACCTCGATATTAATATTTTATTTATGATTGAATGATTTACGAAATTTTTTTCAATTTTTGGAAAATTTAACATCGGAAAAGTTTTTTTTGGGAAAACTATTTACGTCACCTTCAAGAGCAAAAAATTTGCTGCAATTTTCATCTCTACGATTTTTTTGTAAGAACACATCCAGAAATGATACGAGCATAAATTGTGCTGTGCAGTGCTTGCAAGCAGCGTCGCAAGCTCCAGCGGAAATTATTAGACAATCTAGGAGAGTGGTGCTGGGTCGATATATTTTCATTTAAAAATGAAAAATCAGCGCTGGGAAACTTTTGATGTTTAACAGATTTTTCGACCTTACTTTCCCGGACTAATATTCCAACAAAGAGAACCTTTGTAGTATGTCAATCAGATAATGTTTGTCAAAAATAACACTGATAAGTTAAAATTTCAAATTAAAATTAAGGCTAAAATATAATAATAATAAAAACAAACAATACCACTCCACAGTGTTTTTGATTTGACTATTATACTTGATATCTACACACTGCTGACATTATCTTGTTTACTATTATTCATGAATTAATGATGGTTATACTTCACCGCATCAAAGGTCGTTTCATTCAAAATATTTGCCAATTATTTTTCATTGAATTATGGGAATAAATTTTTAAAGGTACTTGTTGATTTTAATTTATTTGATAAATAATTTATGCACGCATACCTAACTTATTTGCATAAAGGACATCTTAAAAACCACTTAAGCTAATTTGTCTATAGGTGTGTATACATTATGTAACTATGATTTGAATTAATATTAACAGCTTTATGAGATATGGATTCTGTTAAGATTAACAATCTGTTGTAGAATTCAATTTTTAAACGCAACTAAACTATGAAATGAATTAATAAATGGAACGATTCTATTTATGTTAAGATTTTAATTTTATGGAAAATAACAGAAAATCGAATATAAATACAATGGAACCTTGACTTCGATAATTTTAAAAATATATCTTGCATTCGCTGTTGCAAAAATAATATCTCTGGACTTTTGAAATGAATAAGAGAAGCTTGTAATTAAACTAAAGATATTATTGGAAAAAATACAAGGAGTAACAAACAAGTGTATCAAAATTTTAAAAACACACTCTGCACAATTTGAAACTACTTTAAGGAAATAGTAATGAACACAGCAATAATTATGTTCAATATGACGATGAAAGACATTTTGTTCTGTCATTTTTTAAGGGAAAGAACCTAAATATTATTATACCCAATGGCAACATGTCGATAATAACAAAAAGTTGTAGCGAGTTGCTCTTTAAATGTCAAATAAAAAAAACGTCAAGAAAACTGAAGTCGTTTGTTTAAACCAAAACTACCTGAACTATTTTCACAGAAAACCAAGGATGGATGGGTCATCAGGGGGAGTGCACTTTCTGCACGACTGTTTCGCACGCGTACCTGCTACCTTACCGGAGAACTTCAGTTTGATTTTGGGAGATCGAAGAACTCCCTGTCACTATATCCACCCCAGTAGCAGTATGTGAAGAACATTTTTTCAAACATACACAGAGACGCCAATACAGACAATACGTTGTCGCACTACCTTTCAACGAAAAACAAGCCAAAACTCGGCGAAACTTTAACCATGGCACGTAAACGATTACAAAGTATACAGCGAAAATTATCATTGAATCCCAAATTAAATAAACAATACCACGAGGTCTTAAATGTATCCATACAGCTCGGCCATTTATATGCAATACATAAAACTCAGTCAACCGAATCAGGTTTCTATCTGCCTCATCATGCTGTCATTAAACCGGGTAGTCAGACGACCACTGTAAGAGTTGTATTCGACGGTTCTGCAAAAAGCTCTACAGGAATTTCATTAAACGACACGCTCTTGGTCGGCCCAACGATTCAGCCAGAATTGATGACAATATTACTACGCTTTCGCAAACTCCCAATTGTTCTGACTGGAGACATACAAAAAATGTATCGACAATTTCTTATCAAACCTGAAGACCACAAATATCAAAGAATATTGTGGACTGACTCAAAGGGTGAGGAACAAACGCATCAATTGAATACGATTGCCTTTGGACTTTTATGTGTCCCATACCTGGCAATACGATGTATTCATCAATTAGCTCGAGATGAACAAAACAAATACCATGTGGCTTCCAAAATTCTTATAGAGATACGCTAAAATGACGTGCAACATCAGTTTGTGAAAGACTACCCTCAATCACATTCGCAGCAGTTGTTATTTGAATACGTGTTAAATGCAGACGTACCATGACCACCCTTGCTCTTAACCATCTTGTTTTAGTATAATTCTAAAGTTTAATAGAGACCATCTTCACTTTATCTTTACAATTTGAAGTAATTAACGATATGAATTTTGAGGTGCTGTCACTTTTGCCTTAATGAAACAGTGCGTTTGACTAATAAATTTTCATGATATATCTTGATTTGTAGAGAACAAGTTTACAAATCGAATCGTATTTACAAAAAAGTGTTCAAGTTTTTGTTGAAAAAAGTGGGATGATAGACGTATTTATTAAACGTTTTTGATGTGTTTATTATATTTCTGTAACTAAAATACATAATAAGTACCTACCATTTTAATAAAACTCATTTGCAACAACTGCAACTTTGGATCAATTACCTGATGGAATCGTTTTGGTCGGAAGAAGTTATTTCGAGAATCAAGCTGCTAAATATGGACCGTCAACTATGTGGTCAATTTATTCGATTAGCTGCAAAAACAATATTGACATCAGTCAATACCTTCGGTTGCAAGCTTTTTTAAAAAAAGAGAAGAATGCAAGATTTCAGGCTAAAAATCTAAAGTTTCCTTGCCTGCAGAAATAAATAAATTTCTTCGTGAAGCTCTAAATTAAAAGTTTCTTACCGAAAAGCTTAGTATTTAAAATGTCCTCAGAATAAGTTGTTATTTTCTACGCTTCTTCTTTTATTAAATTTTTATGTATATTTTAATTAGGTTTTAACGATTTTTTGAGTCCTCGAAGTATGGCGCGAACAAACACTGTGTGAGTTGGAGGTAACACACTTTCAAGATTTCAACGAAAATTATTAAGAGTAGATATTAAAAATAGAAGAACTCTCGAAGATCGAGCTTTCACAATTAAAGGAGCATTTTATAAGATTATAAAATGTATAACAAATTACGACCGAAAAATGTTGACTCTAACCGTTTTTTACATTATCCGGATGGTAAATGTAGCCAGCAAGTTGTTGGCAAAAATAGTATTGCTGATTGTCCGAACGCTAATGAATAGCCTGTCACAGCTTTTGAATACCATTAGCTAATTCTGGAACAAATATCACAAACATCAAACGCCATGGCAGTGGAAGTCAACAACGGTTGCTGAGGGATACATCCAGAAATAGATGTAATAAACGAAAAATATGCAAACAATTAACCAAGATCATTCATCCATCAACATCTTGTTCTTCATTCCAACTCATCCAGAAAAAAAAGTGGAGACGAAGTGAGTTTTCCAAGTGTATTAGAAATATCAAGTCCAGAAGCAGCAAATTTAGAAACAACAAATCCAGAAACAGATTATTACCAAGAGTACCTTTTTGGTGTAAAATTGAATGATGTTTAAATTCACATAAAATTTTCTAGTCCAAATTTAATGTGAACTCAAACACCACTCAACTTCATCTATACGAGGCAGATATAAAAACAAATTTATGCGATGTCTCAGCTGTATATTAAAAACGAATGCCTTTGCGAAAATTTTTTACTGCGCGAACCCAACTTATTTCGCAGTGTTCTAGCTATCCTAGCAACGAGGCTACTTTTTTCTGAAGCATCTTTTGTAGAGTCTAATATAAAATAGATGAAAAACGACCTTTTTTATTGTTTCATATACCTGACAGACTTTTTTATAATTTATTAGATATAGAGTCGACCTACACAAACTGGGTACAACGGTATAATGAATTACGAACACATTAGCTATTAGAGGAATAAAAAACTGAAAAAATAAATCCTCTTAAAAAAGAACCGGTATAAACAGTGTAACTATCATATAATATGTTATTGAAACATAAGTAATATTAATTATAGGTTGTCAAAGTCACAAACTTGTGAAAATATGATAATGGTGATTAGATATTTATAATTCCCATAAAGTATGTCTTTAAAGTCCATCCCATGAGGATCAATCGATAGAGTAATAGTAAAAACCGACACGTAATTAATTGAACAAAAAATCTGGGAGGTTAATTGGTAATAAGCGACAAAAAATTACTTTTTATAAACCGGGCCAGAAAATATACACTTTTTGGATAATGGCGCAAAAGCTTTTTCCGCCTACCTCTATCGAAACTATACATTTCCTGGCCTCATTGTAGGGAGCAAAGGCGTACTTTTCCTCCCTAGAGAGGAAAAGTACTAAAAGAGTGACGTCAGGGTACGTCATCAATGAAATAACTTATACGACATTGACGACCTAAATTATATTCTGTTATATAAACATAAATGTTACCGTTTATTTGTAGAATACCCTGTATTTTGCAAAATGGTAGAAATCAGTAAATTGTTATTTTATTTAAACATTTTTACATTAATAATTTGACTTAATTTCATAAATTCATCCGGTTTTCGAATTTAGGACAAATTAACAGTTTCAAAGTATGTTACACTATAATATATCTAAAAAATATAAAATAATATTTAAAAAATGAACGATTCAAGCGAATTTGATGAAAATAAAGTGCCTATAAGTTATACTGTACCTACTTCTTCGTTTTAGTTCTTTCATAAATTTTGAGGGAGGCGGAAAAAACATATGTATAACATGTTGGTAAAGTGCCTTTTCCTACCTTGACTGATTACTGCCCTTCGCTACGCGTCGGGCAGTAAACTTCATCCTCGGGAGTAAAAGTAGCACTTTTCTCCCTTGTTATATAAATAGCTATTTCCCGTACCAGTTTTTCCATATTCTTAAGATAAGTTGAAATGAAAGAAAACTGGTTACAATAAATCTTAATTCTATTTCATGTGTTTTAATTATGGGTTTCGCAGGAGCATGTTCACGCGAGGAACTCTTTATTATGACAGTTAATGATATTGAGGATAAGGAACAATGTTGATAGTTAAAGTGCCTATAACCAAGACGAATTAGTACCAGAACAATTATAGAAATTAACTGTATCGACCCTTACTTCGTGGAATCTACTTATATTACTGTTTTAAATGAAACTTACCGTTTCTAGATAATTCCACAATATATTGAAAGAAATGTTAAAAATTCTAAGAAATTTGATAATTGTTTCGATATTAAATATCATCGTTAGAATGACAAAAGTTACATTTCATTTGATGCCTATCTGATGTATAATAATTGGCTAGACCAAGAAGTGACCTTGTCATAAATCAATATCGTCAGAATGACAGAAGTTACATTTCATTTGGTGCCTACCTGATGTTTAGTAGTTATTTTTGGCTAGACCAAGAAGTGACCTAACTTGTGATTGACTTAATATATGTTTATAGAAAAAAGAAGACGATATGATATTAAAGCTTAGATATTATTAGCCCTATAGGGATATCCTGAATATATTTTTCTCAATTAAGTTCAGTATAACTGTCAAATGATATAGAAGTGGGATTTATCTGGTTGTTTTAAACGAAAAACTTCTACTTGACACCAAATTTTCATTGACACCTAACACAGAACTAGAAGTACAGGTTGAGAAATTAATTTTGGCAGTCGGAAGTTTGACGATGCGCCGTGGCAAAGACGTATGCGGATTCCAAGAGCTCACTTCGCTGGCAGAATTCGTAAGCTGCGTTTCGACAGTACAGTTCAGAAAAAAGTGTGATACCGGGGTTGTGCAATACTAACTTGATATGGCAACACCAGAAAATAAAGTTCTTCATAAAAAGTTGAGTGAGCAGTGTCGTGAAATAATTAAGAACGTTTTAAATTTCATGACCGAAGAGGCAAACAATGGCAAGTCGACAATTCCATTAACAAAGGTAAGTTTTAATTATTGCAATAAAATTTTTAAACCAAAGTAATTATTTAACAAATTTACACTTGATAGTAAATTTTTTAAATCGATTTTCGTACATAAAATATTTATTTGTTAAACTATTTAAAAAAGTGACATTAGGGTGAGACAAAGTATTTTATGCACTCATGTGTCAAATTTATGCCCTCATGTGTCAATTTTATCCACTCATGTTTCAACTTAATGCACCGTTATGTCGTCATGTCAAACAAATCGACGCCATTTTTAGTCCATTTAGAGCAACATAAATGAGACACTTTTTTGGTTTTTGCATGCTTTCCATTCGTGAAAAAAAGCACCACTTTATGCACTTGTTCCATAAATAACTATTCTGTTTCTGTCTACAGGAGTATATAAAGGGGCACATGTTTATTTTGTGTAAAACACCTATTTAAATATATTAGGTTTTTAGCTTATAATTATTATACGCATTTCATACCTATCTCTATTACGTTTCAGTTTTATTATTTGTTTTGAACCATCTCCCGATTTCAGTTACAATTGCGGTTTGGTCATGTTTGAACTAAAATCTAAAGATCGTTTGAAACAACTAATGAACTGAAACGTAATATAATATTTTTGAATTTAATACTTCTTTTAAATGGCCGAAAACCACGACAAAAATTTTTATTTCAAAGAACGGTCACTGAAAACAAATTTAAATACTTCCTCATTTTATTTGTATGAAAATACACATAAGTAAAACTTTGATTACAACATTTATATCGAATTATTTTATTGTCAGGTCATTGAACGAGTTTCTGCTGCTACGAAAGTTAGCCAAAGAACGATTTCCCGTATTAAAAAAGAATCTCTGGCAGGAAGTAATGCGGACACTGATGTGCCTACTTAAAAACAAAGAACGTCCAGTATCCGTATGGATCAATTCGACAAAACTGTGCTTAGAAGGTGCATGATAAATAATCACACATCCGAGAAAAAAGTACCCACATTAAGAAATGTAGACCAAACCTTTGCAGATAGTTATGACTTCGCAGGGAGTCCCGAATCTCTGCGAAAACCAATACATTCTTTGGGTTTTCGTTGGACCAACATGAAAAACAACAGAAGTTTGTTAATGGACGACACGAAATCAGACATTTACGCCTACTATATTCAAGAAACATGAAAAAATGCAGAGAACAGAACTAACCTATCATTTATATGGATAAAACATACATTCATTCATATGACACGCACCTTAAAGGATGGAGCGACAAGAGTAACGAAGGATGAAGAAAACCCGTTTCAAAAGGTAATAGTCTCATGGCGCATGCAGGAAGTGAAAATGGTTTTGTACCTAATGCTGGTATTATGTGGAACTCCTAGTTAAGAAGAGGAGATTATCATAATGGAATGGCGTACGAAAATTATGAGAAGAAGGTACAAGGAAAACTTATTCCAAACCTACCAAAAAACGCTGTTGTGGTAATTGATAACGCCCCATATCACAATGTCCTAAATGAAAAATTAGCTACGACTGCTTGGACTAAACAACAATTAAGAAACTGGCTTTCTGAAAGAAACATATATTACAGTGAACAAATGTTAAAACCGGATCTTTATAATGTTACAAAAATGTACACACCGCAATATAAAATTGATGTATTGTTTATTCCACATGGATTACCAGTTTTAAGGCTACCCCCTTATCACCCGGACTTAAATCCGATCGAAAGTGTTTGGGAGAATATGTGGCGAAACGAAATATTACCTTCAATTTTGCAAAGGTTAAAGAATTCTGTAATGAACTTTTTGACACATTTTCTGCAAATGAATATGAATTTATGAACAATGAACTACTTTTAGATACTGTTGTAGATAATATTATTATTGATTTGGCCGAAGACGGAGATAGCGAGGATGATGAAGTTGAAATAGAAAGTGATTTTGAAGAATCATTTGTAGATGCTCATAATGATTTTACTGTTGATGATCCCCGTACATCTAAAACATATTTTTCATTATAGTGTTTGTTTGTAGGTAGTATGACTGAGAACATTAATCGCAACAAATTTAAAAATGTAAATAGGTGTTATAAAATTGTATATATTAGAGACGAATTCCACAGAGTAATATAATATTTGTAGCACATCTGTACATAGTTCTACATAAACAATAATTGACGACACCAGAACCAAGATTTTTTGTTTTGCCAGTCCTAAATCTGTTGAAAGTGTGAAGGGGTGTTCTAATTCCATAGTAAATATTTGCAAAAAACCCAAAAATTTACATTTGAAAGTAGAAATATCTTCCACAAAAAAGCTTCAATATTTTATTTATATTAATAGTATACTTATTAGACTATCTCTAAAGGCGATTTCCCCAGCTTGGTTTTTAAATTTTATGTATAAACCCGAATTTTTACATTATTATCTACTACATATTATTAAGAATAATAATTTTAGAAAGCTTAACAGGTAGGTATGCTATTACTACGAACAGATGAGAAAACTTGTTGGCCATTGTTAAATTTATTAAGTCGTTTAACGATCCTTATCATATAGTACGCTTTATCTACAAAATCTACCTGACTTCCAATTTATATACAAATAAACCTCAATGACGAATCTTATGAAGAGACCACTTGAAAGACATTTATTTGAAGTAAAGGTGAAAGTTTATGTCTCTTAGAACCTATTTACTATTCACATTATATAAAATAATAAAGGGTAATTATAGAATTCCCCGTATGGTTTTTGAAGCAATAAATAATTATGTCTGCACATAAAAAATCCCAATTTCCGTAGAAAAATCTAATGGATTTTGTTTGCTTATTCGTTTAATTAATAATTAATGTTACCTTGCTTTGCAAACTCGATTTTATATAGAATTATACATGTGTCACAATTTATTATTTTTAAATCCAAATTCAAAATATTGTGTTACCCTCGCCTCACCAGCCTAACAACCTTTAAAACTTTGCATGCGAAATGTACGTCGCCTGCTCTTCCCGGTAACTGCGTTTACAACGTTGAAAAGGTGTATGGATTTCTCGCGCATCGTCATCTGCCAAAATTAATTTGCCAACCTTTATCTACACTCTTCCTAATGACGCTAATTTCATTAAAATCGGTTGATCCAAACCTAAGTTATAGGTATTTATCCACTAACACTTTCCCACTCTCTCCCACCCTTCATTTGAACAAAGAAAAAAAAGTACTTTATGAAATTTGTGCGGAATTTAGGCCTCTTTCTAGTTTACTTATTAAACACTTGGTATAATTAAGCATATTTCACAAAAAACTGCTTTTTAAATTTTTCGTTGCATCCTCTTGAACGCATCTCACACTTCGCTCAGGTAACAAAATAAAAAGGACCGCATCTCCCGCTAACCGCATATAGCACGAGACGGAATATTCCATGTTGAAGTCCACCCATGTCATAGAGGTAATGACGGGTAAAAACCCCAAAAATCTAATGTATTTGACAGGGAAGATGAGAATAATTTTCTGTTTGAAGCCTCCGATCATATTTATTTAATGACGAAGTTTTCAATGGATTGCTGGAGCGTGCCGTTCTAGTGAACTATGTGCAATGAAAATGGACAATGTTGATTTAAGGTATAAATTATTAGCACCTAAGGGTGGTAAGTTGACTTACAACCCGTCGTCAAGGGCAATCCATACCCTTTTGGTAATTCTTACTTACATCCTTCAAAACAGGGTCAAAATGGTTTACAATACATGGAGGAGAAAATATATTGTAAATCTAGCGACCGAAAATTCAGTGTTTTGCAGTTCTCTCCAAACTCATCCTGGAATCTGGCTGACTCGACATGTAAAACACTATTTTCCGGTCTGCTAACGTAAATTACTATTTTCATTAAAGTCGATGTTAATAATTGACAAATCTCAACTTATTGAATACACATTATCGGTCACAAATTTGTCTGATTTTTCTCTTGTTGGTAGGAGAAGCTTGAGGTTTTTTCGTTTCTCCGCATAATCAATGAACAGTGGTTCACAGTTTGAGAGAGACAGACGTAAAATCAATTAAAGATCTACGATTTACTCCACGTGTAGAGAGTACTCTAGAAATATGTACATTTCCGGTAAAGGAGTGTGAATTTTAATATTGTAAAACACTTAATAAGTTCTGCGTATACCGGCTTGAGATTTCTTCAGCCGTACTGGAATGGACTAAAGTGTTTATTCAATTATTGCCGCGTCCAACTACCAATAATTAATTTGTTTGCGACAAATACAAACTTGTTTATAATTGCATGTCTTTATTTTCAATAACAGTATGGTGAGTTTGGAGATATGAGGTGTACTGTATATCATTACTGTTTAATTCTAGTTAAAAAAATTATCGTGGCTATTTGGAGACCATTCTTGCAAGATTATTAATATAGTATCTTGAAAATTTATAAATGGAGAGTTCTAAGTTTAGGGTTAAAAAATGTTTCTAGATATTTTTAGACGCACGCTAAAGGTCATGCGTGATAGAAATTGAGAATAAAATTATTCAAGAAAGAATATTTTATTGGCAACGTAAATGGCAGGGTCAAATACTTGTTCGGTTTCCTCAATTTTATTTAAATTAATTTGGACACCAATAAAGAGTCGGTTAATGCTTGAGTGCTAACAATAGGTCTCACAGACCGACTCCCCACTTTTCCCCGTATCGCAGCAGATAACGTGCTCATGTGGTTCAGATGGTATCTAGCTTCATTTTATTTCAGCATATATTTATATAAAAATTGAGTAAATGAAACAATGAGTACTAAGTGTGCAGTTTATTACAGAATCCATTTAGGGTCATACATCCCGAGAAAACGAATAAATGTACTTCTTATCTCAAGCATGTATGACGATGACAGCATCAATGATACAGGTTAGCAAATTAATTTTGGCAGTTGACGATGCGCGAGAAAGCTATACAACTTGACAACGTTGTAAACGCAGTTACCGTGGAAGAGCGGGCGACGTACATTCCGCGTATAAAGTTTTAAATGTAGTGAGACTGCTAATACGTACGAGGGTAACACAATATTTTGAATTTGGATTTGAAAACAATAAATTGTGGCACACATATTAAAAAACAAAATAACATTAACGTATTCTTTATTATTAATTAAATTAATAAGGAAATAAAAACCATCAGATTTTTCTACGAAAATTTGGGTTTTTTGTAGAGACATAATTATTTATACATAATTCTATAATTACCCTTTATTATTTTATGTGATGTAAATAATAAATAGATTCCAAGAAACATAAACTTTCACCTTTACTTCAAATTAATGTCTTTTAAGTGGTCCCGTCATAATATTCATCATTGAGGTTTATTTGTATATCAATTGGAAGTCAGGTAGATTTTCTAGATAAAGCGTACAATATGATAAGGATTGTTCAACAACTTTATAAATTTAACAATGGCCAACAATTTTTCCTATCTGTTCGTAGTAATAGTTAATGACATATCTACCTGTTAAGCTTTCTAAAATTGTTATTCTCAATATTATGTAGTAGATAATAATGTAAAAATTCGGGTTTATATATAAACTTTGAAAAATAAATTGAAGAAATCGCCTTTAGAGATGGTCTGATAAGTATACTAATAATATAAATAAAATATTAAAGTTTTTTTGTGGTAGATGTTTCTACTTTCATATGTAAATTTCTGGTTTTTTGCAAATATTTATTATGAAATTAGAACATCCCTTTACACTTTTTACAGAGTTAGGACTGGCAAAACAAAAAAATGTTGGTTCTGGGTGCTGTCAATTATTGTTTGTTTAGAACTATGTACAGATGTGCTACAAATATTATATTACTCTAGTGCAATTCGTCTCTAATATCTACAATTTTATAACACCTATTTATATTTTTACATTTGTTGCGTTTAATGTATTCAGTCATACCACTTACAAACAAACAATATAATGAAAAATATGTTTTAGATGTATAGGGATCATCAACAGTAAAATAATGATATGCATCTACAAATGATTCTTCAAAATTACTTTCTATATCAACTTCATCATCCTCGCTATCTCCGTCTTCGGCCAAATTAATAATAATATTAACTACAACAGTATCTAAACGTGGTTGATTGTTCATAAATTCATCTTCAATCTTTTCAACATGGTCACATCTAACTTTCCAATTATTTGCAGAACATGTGCCAAAAATTCATTACAGAATTCTTTAACCTATGTAAAATTGAAGGTAACATTGCATTTGGCCACATATTCTTTAAGTGCCGCCCAAACACTTTCGATCGGATTTAAGTCAAGGTGATAAGGGGGTGGTAGCCTTAAAACTTGCAATCCATGTCGAATAAACAATTCATCAATTTTATTATAAGTTTCATATTGCGGTTTGTACATTTTTGCAACGTTATAAAGATCCGGTTTCAATATTTGTTCACTGTAATATCTGTTTCTTTCAGAAATCCAGTTTTTTAATTGTTGTTTAGTCCAAGCAGTCGTAGGTAATTTTTTAATTAGAACATTGTGATATGGGGCGTTATCAATTACCACTGCAACGTTTTTTGGTAGGTTTGGAATAAGTTTTTCTTGTACCCAATTTTCATAATTTTCTTCCGCCATTTCATTATGATAATCTCCTGTTCCACAGGGAGTTCCACATAATACCAGCATTAGGTACAAAACCATTTTCACTTCCTGCTTGCACAATTATGAGCCTTTTACCTTTTGAAACGGGTTTTCATAATCATTCGTTACTCTTATCGCTCCATCCTTTAAGGTGCGTGTCACATGAATGAATGTATCCATATAAATGATAGGTTTGTTCTGTTCTCTGCACTGTTTTATGTTTCTTAAATATAGTAGGCGTAAATGTCTGATTTCGTGATGTTCCATTAACAAACTTCTGTTGTTTTTCATGTTGGTCCAATGAAAACCCAAAGAATGTATTTGTTTTCGCAGAGATTCGGGACTCCCTGCGAAGTCATAACTATCTGCAAAGGTTTGGTGTACATTTCTTAACGTGGGTACTTTTTTTCGGATGTGTGATTATTTATTATGCACCTTCTAAGCATAGTTTTATCGAATTGATCCAAATGGATACTGGGCGTTCTTTTTGTTTTTTAGTAGGAACATCAGTGTCAGCATTACTTCCTGCCAGAGCTTTTTTTTTAATACGGGAAAGCGTTCTTTGGCTAACTTTCGCAGCAGCGGAAACTCGTTCAATGACTTGACAACAAAATAAGTGGACATAAATGCTGTATTAAAAGTTTTAATCATGTGTATTTTTATACAAATAAAATGAGGAAGTAGTTAATTTGTTTTTAGTGACCGTTCTTTGAGATTGAAATTTTTGTCGTGGTTTTCGGCCATTTAAAAGAAGTATTAAATTCAAAAATACTATATTACGTTTCAGTCCATTAGTTGCTTTAAACGATCTTTAGATTTTCGTTCAAACATATTTTAACATGACCAAACCGCAATTGTAACTGAAATCGGAAGATGGTTCAAAACAAATAATAAAATCGAAACTTAATAGGGATAGGTATGAAATGAGTATAATAATTATAATTATAAGCTAAAAACCTATTACATTTAAATAGGTATCTTACACAAAATAAACATGTGCGCTTTTATATACTCCTGTAGATAGAAACATAATCGTTATTCATGCAACAAATGCATAAAGTGGTGCTTTTTTTCACGAATGGAAAAATTGACGCATGAGCCGCAGGCATGCAAAAACCAAAAGTTGTCTCATCTAGGTTGCTCTAAACGGACTAAAAATGGCATCGATTTGTTTGTAATGATGACATAACGGTGCATAAAATTAACACATGAGTGCATAAAATACTTTGTCTCACTCTAATGTCACTTTTTTAAATCGTTTAACAAATAAATATTTAAAAAATTTACTATCGAGTGAAAATTTGTTAAATGATTACTTTGGTTTAAAAATTTTATGGCAATAATTAAAACTTACCTTTGTTAATGGAATTGTCGACTTGCCATTGTTTGCCTCTTCGGTCATGAAATTTAAAATGTTGATAAATTGTTCATGACACTGCTCACTCAATTTTTTATGAACAACTCTACTTTCTGGAGTCGCCATAACAAGTTAGTATTGCACAACCCCGGTTATCACACTTTTCTCTGAAATGTACTGTCGAAACTACCCACTAAACAAGAAACATAACAAGTCTTTTTTGTGATGTTCTTTTCAGAGACTTTTCGTGATGTTTATTTAAAACGTTAATAACATATCTCCTTGATGTCTTAATTTTATTACCAACTCTATTAACATCCATGTCATGTAAATAAAACATATTTTTGATGTACACAGTAATACTTGAATTCACAGTTACATACACATCCTATGAACTTCTTTTTAGTAACTTCCTATAGGAAACATTCATACGATGTTAATTTGTATACTTCTCCTAATGTCACATACAGAACGTTACTGTAATATTACAAATTAACATGTTTCTAAGATGATCACATGTTGCAGTTACTTTTACATCTTTCGAAATAATTTTTATTAACATCGTACTTATTACGTCTGTACGACGTTAGTTTATAAAACTCTCAGTAATATCTCATATTAAACATCACAGTAACATAAAAAAGAAGAAAGCAGAAGAGGAACTGATGAACGAAACATACAGCAGTTATCTGTGGAAACAAAAATGACAAGCATGAAATGGCGGATGGTTTTCAGTTATGTGTTATATTTTATTTGCAGGAAGCACATATTTTGCAAGTAGTACTTGAATAAAGTGGTCTTCGTTTTCGTTAGTTCCTACTAAGCTACAGTTTCTATACTTAGTTATAATTCTTCTTATAATGGACGAACAACAATTGTTATCGGTAAGTACCTATTCTAAAATCATAATTATTTAAACTTAAAACTCATTCAATACTTTAATCGGCTATTATACATTGAAATTTCAGGTGGCGGTACACTAACATTATATAATAGAGTTTACAAAATAAGGGTTTTTTCATTTTTTAAAATATTTTAGTTACCTAGTAAGTATGTTTTGAAAACGATTCACAATATTTCAAATTCTAGATATGCATTATACCCTACAAAAAACTTGATAATGCAATAGGGTAGATATTATTATTAATAATAAAACATGCTCATATGTTGGCAGATATTTAAATCTAGAAGAAAATATTTTCAATGTTCAAGATGTTCCAGAAGCTACTTACACAAATAAAATAAAAAACAAATAGTTGGTAATTATGTAATGAAAGGGGAGTAACTATTTCAGATCTTCTTCTTCTTTTAGTGCTGTGCAGATTCCTGCGTAGGCGTTCATCTTCTCTATTCCTATCATATGTTTATATCAATTGCAGCATACTGCAGTGTTTGGAAGTCCTTTATCCCTGTCCATTGACGAATATTTCTAAGCCATGATAATTTTTTCCTGCCTATTCCTCTTCCCCCTCCCTCTATTTTACCTTGAAGAATGAGGCGTTGAAAATGGTAGCGTTCTCCGCGCAGTATGTGTCCGAGATAACCTATTTTTCTTTTCTTGATATTTTCGAAAAGTTCTCGATCCGTTAGACCGGCTCTTCGGAGAAGGTCCTCATTTCTCACATGGTCGACCCACGACACCTTCAACATTCGGCGCAGGGTCCACATCTCGAAGGCTTCTATTTTTTTGATGATTGCTGCTTTCAACGTCCATGCCTCAACCCCGTATAGGAGAACGGACCAAATATAACACTTTATCATCCTATACCTGAGGTTGAAGTCCAAGTTCTTGTCTGTAAGGAACTTACGTAGTCTTAGGAATGTTGTTCTAGCCTGCTCGATCCTGCACCTTATCTCTTGATCCGGATCCCATTCTTTATTGATCATGCATCCCAAGTATTTAAACTGTGTGACCTGTTCGATATTTTCTTCATTAATATGAATTCGAGTCTGTGGAGTATCGTTTCTACTGACAATCATAAACTTGGTTTTGCTGATGTTAATTTTCAAACCTAGTCTATTGCTTTCTTCGTTAACCCGATCCAACAGACTTTGCAGATCTTGTGCGTTTTCTGCTATTATTACGGTATCGTCCGCATATCTGATATTGTTAATGATTGCGTTTACTTTAATACCAAAGGGGCTGTCCGAAATTGCCTCGGAGAATGCCCTTTCCACGTACAAATTGAATAACATTGGGGACAGGACACATCCCTGGCGAACCCCTTTCCTAATTTCAAAATCTTCAGTTGTCTCAGTGTTGCCTACTCGAATTTTCAGATAGTCTGATACAAATATTGTATCGAACAGTACCAAAAATATTGAATCAAGTATCTCTAGCTCTAGTTTTTTTAGTAGTAGTCTTAGCCATCAATATAGTTTTGCAGCTTTAGAAAATGTTAACATTATTACTAACAATTCTTGTGAACAATTAGAGACTGTTTAAGACTTTTAAAACAGAAATGTCTGTTAAAAAGCTCATTTCCATTTGAAAATTCACTGAATACAATAAATAATCTGTAGATGTCCCTTACAATGGTACCTATGTTAATCTAGTTGAAGAATATGTAACTTATGATACTGAATGCTCCAGTCAACAAACAGCATTCAATTATATATTATTGTAGAAACACAGCTATTGGATACTCAATTGGATTCAATTGATTATAAACTCATTTAACTTGATAATGTGTTCATATATCTTCCTCAAAAGTAGTTTTTTTGTATACAGTGTATTAATAATGCTTAGTTTTCATTAAGTTACAATTCCACGATGTTAATATACAATTTGTTCCAGGATGAAAATAAGATGAGAATAGTATATTATTTTATACGGAAAAGAAATATGAATTTTCATAGCACACCTGAATTAACCTGCCAAATTGAGTGAGGCATGGAATAGAAGAGGTAAATCATGAAAAGTCACTTCTCGAAATAAAATATGTTATTATTCCTTTGAAGATCCCCGCATGTATCTTATGGAAAATTGGTCCCAGTCAATTGGCTGAAAATCAAGTTTGATGTAATTTATGATGATCGATCAAAGGTCTCCATGGGCACAATTTGATCAAAAGTAATTGTTTTATTAGCTGTTGTTCAGAACACCTTTAAATGTTTCACAGATAAGTATTTTGATGTGTACGTTATGGAATGGTTGAGGTACTCGAAACAGCGACTCTTGCGTGAGAAAAAGTAACCGTAAGTAAACGATAGAATTTTCTTAAATCAGATTGGATTTCTGTTGATGTAACGTAATGTTTCATTAAATCTTTATGCTGTAAAATTTTTATTAGTTTTAATATAATTAAAAAATTATTCTAATAAATTTTCTGTAAACTAGCTGTAATGTATGTGTATCCGTTAAACTTTATTAATTCAGTTTCAAAGTATGGTACGTTATGGTAACTACGGATTAATATACCCTTTTTCATTTCTTGCTTTCACTGAATGTTTTCAATAGTTTCCACTTTCCAGACTTGTTATGTAATATGCTTACACAATTTTTTTTTTAGGTTGGATTGCTGGACAAGATATTTTTTTTTCTAATTTTGTACCTATTTTTTTCAAATTTACTGTACTGTTCATTAATAGTGAATAAACGTTTTAAATCCTTCATTGTTTTTTTGCTATTTTATTTTAAATGTACAGGATGAACAACTAAGAACGACTGTAGGCCATATCTCAGGAAAGAATCATGGTACAACTTTCAAAAAAATTACCTTTAGGTAAGGGATCCTGAAAAATTGCTGGAAAATATTTTGCAGTCTCTAAAATATCCGCTAGGGGTGGAATGAACACTCGAACACATAATCACTCCAAAAAAACATACTAAAGGTGTCCTTAAAATACAATTTTTGAAATCTTGATGAGATTATGAATACATTTAATTAAGGAGATTTTTTGCCATTATTCTTCAAATAATGGGTGGGGAAGGTTCAAACTTATGAACAAATGTATAACCCATATTAATGATTTTAGCTGCACTTAAAAGTTTTTCTGTTTAATAAGATTGATAACAAAATTAGATAATTTTGTATCCACTCGGAAATTTCAAATGTAAATTGAAGCATTTTTTTAATTTTTATATCTGATATTGTAAATCTTATATCTTGGAATAGATTCCTATTTTTGACCCCTTTTCATCAGAATTAAAAAAAATGCCTCATTACATTTGAAATTTCCGAGAAAAATGGGAAAATTGTGGACTTTTTCACAAAGCGTTGACAAAATTGTCCAATTTTGTTATTTTTGTTAAGAATTTCTTATTAAAAAGGAAAAACTTTTTCAAATGAAGCCAAAAACATGGATGTCGATTAAAAAAAATGTTACGACATTTGTTGTTTGGGTTGTACCTTCCCCCATCCCTTACTTGAAGAATAAAGACAAAAAGTCCGTACATTTTTTCATAATCTCAACAATATATCAAACATTGTATTTCTAGGATATCTTTAGTATGTCTTTTTTGGAGATAATCACAGTATTATGTTTTTAAGTGTTCATTCCACCCCATAGGAGATATTTTAGGAACTCAAAAATATTTTTTCAAAGTTGTACTAAAACTATTTTTTAAAATATGGCCGACAGCCGACGTTCTTAGTTGTTGACCCTGTATTTGCTGATTAGGCACAGAAACATCTATAGGATGTCATCCAGAATGTTTGAGGTATATTATTTAGAGATTCATGTAATGTCCATACAACATCTACGAGAATACACTGTATTGTTTTTGAAATGTCGCATTTAGATCATTGATAAGATGTTATTTTTTAGACATTGCATTAACATCGACAAGATGTTAAAAGGCATTTCAGAATGTAACAGAAATGTTGTTTTTAGTTCGTTATAAAGACTTCCTTTTGAGGAAGTTCTACTAACATCACAGTAATGTAAAAAGACAGCGCTTTAACATCGCTGAAAAGTTAAGTTGAAAACAAGAGGAAAAAATGGAAGAACATTATCACAATGTGATGTTGAATTAACATAACTGTAATATTTATTTGCATAGTGGGTAAGCTTACGAATTCTGCCAGCGAAGTGAGCTCTTGCAATCCGCATACGTCTTTGCTACGGCGCATCGGAAGCTGCCAAATTTCCGACTGCCAAAATCAATTTGCCAACCTGTACCTAAAACTCATACTTTTTAGCATCCGTCACAAATAAGTTCTACTAATAGTACTAATCAGGTAAAACAATGTGCACTTTGTGGATAATACCTAGAAAAAAATGAATATACGTCAATATGAAACTATTTTTCTCTTAACACTATTAAAAATAATTCCAACTGAAAACGTGTGCTAGAAGTAAAATGACAGAATTTTCTTTGAAATAATTTTAGTATCTTTATTATTTAATTATATGAAACTTACATTTTAAAGTAGGAGCACTTTCCTCCAGGATATAGAAATTCTAAATGATATCACAATCCCATTGCCTTGACTATGGATAATATTGGCTTTTACACTAAAAAGTTTCTTAGAAAACATGGTTTTAGATTAAAGTAAACATACAACACTCACTTATAATCTAGGTAAAAGTCTTAAAATATTAAAATCAAAAATATTCAACAAATAAACAATTGCTTCCAGAAACCAGAAACATAACCCTCAAATGTCTAATTATAAAATAACTATCGGCATAAATCATCGTTCTACGCCAGTGGTCGTTACTAAGCGACGTAGATAAACAAGACAGAATTTGGTTTCTGCGATTGTCAATGTTCCAACTTCAGGTGGCTTCAGCTTTCATGAAATGGTGTTTACATCTATTTGCGTTTCTCAAAACTTTCTGTATTCTATCTTTTGTATTATATGACTATTATTATCATATTGCAATGATAGACAGAAATAGTCATTTCCAGAAAACTTATTTTTATGTCTACATAGTATTATATTATAACGCTTCTAAGCCCCCTCTTGTTAGTTATGTGTTATTCATATATAATGAAATATTGCATGTACTTTTACTTATTGATCGAATCAAAACGGAGGGGTTTTTGCACGATACAATCATGATTGCTTTGGTTATTTTAACCTGGGGATTACAAGTGAACCGTCTGGGTTAAGGTTAATGCCCCTTTTCATATTTCTATTAATGATGTTCGTGCCTATTTTTACAATTTTTGCCGTTTAGTTCCTATTAAGCAATTTAAGACGCTTAGTTATCTTCTCATGTTCATATCTTTAAAACGACGATAATATATTGTTACTTTTTGGTATGATCGCTTTTAACCAATTTGGTGTCATTTAAAAGGGTTCATTTTCCTTCTTATGATTTTTTTTAGATTTTGTAAATTTGAATTTTTATATCGCCGTTAGAAGGGAGTATTTGGAAGCTACTCTTAACAAAAACCAAATGTAATAATGAATAATAATAATGTATTCAAGAACCTATTAACAAATATTAACATTTAAAATAATAAAGTAAACTGAAGATTTCGAATAAAAGTATACCCACTTAGGCAGAGCCTGTCGTGAGTTAAACGTATTATCAGAATTTTATTAATATATGAATCGTTTTGTATAGATAATAAATATACTATTAATAAATTCTACATAGTAAAATATTTCAAAAATTACACTACTATGATTATAATCAACACATATGATAAAGCTAACATAGAGTAAAACATATACACACATATATGTAAGTAGTTTTTATTAGTTATTGAAGAGGCACGTGTTAAAATAAAAAAATTATGAATGGAGAAAATTGTGAAACGGGTGGAACAAATTCATGATCAAAACAAAATTTTGAATAAAACTACAATAAACATTGGAAAATTCAAAATATTAATATGTAGGATGCATAAGTATTTAATTAAAAATAATGGCTTCATTGTAGATGGTAGCGCACACAAGACAGCAGAAAGGTAATTATGAAATCGCATGTTATTCGCCTTAAAAAAATTAATTTTTAGAACATATCATTAAATATAGAACTAACTAGAAATTTTCGAAAAAATTATAAAGTAAAGAAATCATTTTATCTAAATTCTACTCCCAAATAATAACTGAAAATGTACAGCCGTTACAGCTGTACAAGTTCATGTGACCAAGAGCCAATGAGAGCGTAGAGAAAAACTCAACTGACGATGATATTTAGTATCGAAACAATTGTCAAATTTCTTAGAATTCTTAACATTTTATCAATATATCGTGGAATTATCTAGAAACATTTAGCTTCATTTGAAACAGTGATATGAGTAGATTACACAAAGCCATGGTCGAGATAGTAAATTTCAGGAAACATTTATTTTAATGTTGGCCGATAATTAAACCCCACCAAAAGTGTTTGCCCTTTTGATGCTGTTTAAATCGCAGCGTGAATAAGCCACTTCCTTTAATATAAAAAATAAACAGCTTTGGGCGTTTATTTACATGTTAACCCCCTTAATAATGTCTGCCTCATTTATAATCCATTGTAAAATTATCCTAATTTTACATTAAAGATTGTTGTCCCAAAGTTCCAAAATAGGGAACATGAGCATCCATTTAAAAACCCGCGCACCCAGAAAACCTTATATGGGCATGTAAAGAATTGAGATATCGAATTCTCATATCAAATATATTTCTAAGCGAGTAAATACCGTCACAAAAAAATATTGCCTCCTTCCCCACCCCCTCCCTCAAACGATAGAGGGCGCAACTGAAATCCACTTTTTTATTATTCGAGATAGCTCAAAACTAAAAAATGTTTCTGAAATAAAAAATTCCGGCCAGTACATAAACCGATTTTTCAATTTGAAGAAATTACAGGGAGAAATTAAAAAGAACTTGTGCGAAATATTTTTTTTCGAAGTTCCAGAAATGAATATGCCAGCGTCAAACCCTCTTCAAAAACATATAACAAAACTTTCCTGTCCCCCATTTCGGCAGGTCTAGAGATCGTCAAAAACCGTCTTTTTACGAGTTCGGTACTTAGGACCGGGGGCTTTTTTACTATAAATGGTAGCGAAAAACTACCAAATACATTTTAAAGAGAATAACTCGACACGTACATAGGACACAAGAAAAAAAGGGGTTAATGGGGCAAATATACTGGACAAAATTCAAAAGTAAATTTAAAAAAAATTATTCGAATTTCTGCTTATAAATATGATGGGGCAACTTGTCAGGTCAAACCCTTTTCGGTGATACATGGGAGTACATCATTTCCTCCTTTTTTGGTGGTCCAGCAGTCGCTAAATATTTATGTTGGAATCCTAATTTTCTGGGAATCTTCCGGATTTGGAGTGTCTATAGGTGTCATGGGATTTAAATATTTTTAGGATCCCGAAAAAAACCCCCAACAGTGGAACAGAATTGAACGTGGAAGTTCGAGATAGTGTTTTTAGGCATGTGTCCATCTGGTGGAAAACGTTGGTTGAAAAACAATTTTAACCTCAAAATTTAGCTCGTTGTGGCGCCCTCCTCTTTTTCTATAGAACGATTGAACTATATAGAAAAAAATTTAAAGTTTCCTGAATATATACAGAGTTTGTGGTTTGTTTTACATCTAGGCTACACTAAACACAATACTGGAGCACATGTGGAGTAAATATAAACAGCATTTATTATTTATGGGTGCTATTTTTCTATTTTCAAAAACCTCACAAACGTTCGTCTAGATGCAGTATGATTTTGGGCCAATAAAACCCTTGACACATTATTTATCTTCGTCTACAACAAGTCCTTCACAGTACCATGTTCTTCAAATTTATGGAAGATCTTAGTATCAGTATCCTGTGAAATGTGATTTTCCGGATATTTTGCATTAAATAAAGTGTACACTTCACTTTGACTTGGCATTCTATTCCCACATCCCAACAATATCAAGACTTTGTTATGCTGTTTCTCTGATAATATCACTTTTGTTTAATAAATTTCAATACACAATTTAATAAGCTAGAACTAGACGTTTCAATTCAATTGTAAACAGAAATGCTAAAAACTGAGCCAAAATATGCATCAAGGCAAAAAATGCAACAACTTGTTTCCTTTTTGAAGTACACTGCTCAACAATTGCTTAGGATTAAACTGATTTTATGTTTCAGTTTTTTCAGAAATCAGAAATTCCAACGAATGTTGTTGGTAGGTTGCGTTATCAGTTTTAAACATGGTCAATCAATAAAGTTTGGCTTGCCCGTTTTTAATAAAAAATCATTCAAACCACAGAAAACGGACCCGAGGATAGAATGAAGTGCTCTCTTGTCGAGTATGAAATCTAATGCGACAATTACTGCAGCGGTTGTGTCTCTAAATAGGCCGATAATGTAAATCTCTTCAAAAAGATTTACAGTTTCCATTTTTCCATACTGCCGCCATCTGGCGGTAAATAAAAGCGGATATTTATTGTACAGCCAGTACCTCGAAGGTAGTAAATTACATTAGATTCAAATTCTGAAGTTCAAACCAATGAACATGGTTAGAATTTCCAGAATTCGAATCAAATGTTATTTACTACCTGCGAGGTGCAACAGAAATATAGGTAGTTCTCCATTAGACAATCAAAATTAAGAAAAAAAATGTAATAAACGGCTATCCAACTAAATGCATTTGTTATTAACTGCCTTATTTTTAAATGTATAATAAATTTCCACCCTGAAGTGTAGATGAAATAAAAAAAACGGTTTATTTATAAATTTATTAATACAAGTTTTTTTTTTATTACAGATACATTAAAAATTTTACAACAAGTACCTACAATAAAAATTATTGATACATTTATTTTATTTTCAATCTAACCTAAAAAGAATCTACAGTTATTACATTAACTGTTTTGAATAAAACTAAACGTAAATATATTGATAAAATGTTAAAAATTCTAAGACAATTGTTTCGATAACTAAATATCATCGTCAGAATGACAGAAGTAACATTTCATTTTATGCCTACCTGATGTTTAGTAGTTATTTTTGGCTAGACCAAGAAGTGACCTACCTTGTGATTGACTTATATATATATTAATAGAAAAAACAATATATGATATTACAAATATCAAAGCTTAGATATTATTAGCCCTATGGGGATATCCTGGATATATTTTCTCCCATTTAAGATCAGTATACTGTGTAATGATATAGAAAACCAATCTCAATCAGTTTATTGAAGCTGAGCAAGAGACACTTGAAGACAGTACTCTAAGGAAACATTACACACTGCCATCGTTGGTCTATTATTTAAAGTTTTCTTTCAAATGGCGCCCTCTACTAGAAAATAGTGTGAGTACAACTGCATTCAGCGCGCAGTGGTTGTGTCTCTGAGTTTTTAGGTTTTAGCGGGAACGCCTAGCTTTTCATTCTATCATCGTCCGTATTTTGTGATTCAAACTCAATGATAACCTACCGATGTTACGTTTTACGATCGCCTGGAATTCTGCCAAGTAGAGGGTGAAGGACATATTCAACGTCTGCTGCGTTATTTCACCCATGGATAGCACTAAAAAAGTTTTTGTAACTTTTTTTTTAAAAGAATTTCGTCTCATTTCCCAATAACCGCAAAATTATAATAAAAAAAATAATATATGGTGAGATTCCATTTTTCATGAGCTTTTCAATAACCATTTGCGTTTTAAAAAAAGTTGCAGCTAGCTGGTTGAAGAACCAACTTAAAATCAACTCACGCGTTTCAGCGTTTTTTTAAGTTACTGGTTGAACAGTAATAATTTTATTCCGGACTTTCGAGCAACTCTGTATTTGCATTTACGTTGTGACATTATATTTATTGTAATCTTGCAATCATAGTTTTCAAAACTTCCGTATTTCAGTGATTTAAGACGTACACACCCCGAATCGGTCCTTAATTGGGGTTACCATCATTTGCTTTCATTATAAAAACACGTTTGGAGAATGAAAGTGATGTAACGGTAGCGTTACAAGTAGTTTGTTAGAATAAAAACCATAATAATTATAGTGATAGGTAAGTAGAAAATTGAGATAATTAAACCAATATTAGGTTGATAAAATTTTTATATAAAAATAAGAATAATATGAATTTAGATAGTTTGTAATGAATACTAATATTTATGAGAAAAGACTATTACTATTTTATTAAATATTACTAATCATGTTTCGAATAATCCGATCAGTTATCGTCGTTAAGAGTTCAGTAACTACAGTGTCAATTAGCACCTTCATCTAGCTTGCCCGAAGCTCTTCTAGATCCGTACATTCCGCCAAATCCTACGCCCCCCACATCTCCGTTCAATCATCACCAACCGACAAACTACCACCCCTCCAACTATCAACCGCCGAGAACAAGAAGGGAACCTCACTCTCTTGGGAGCCAAACCCAAGAGAAATCGAAGAATTCCTACCCCGCCACCACCAACCACCGTAACTCAACAACCCCGCCCTACTCAGCAACCACAGCCAATTTAACAACCGCGGCCTACCCAACAACCACAAACCTCCCAACAAACTCAACAGATACCTCTTCAGTCACTAAACATCCGCCAACTACCTCAAAAATACGACTCTCAGCGGAAGCTTTTTAACCTCCTCAACACAAATGAGCTGTCGAGAAGGAAAATCTCCTACTTAAAAGCAAACTTAAACCGCACTGCCCTTTTCAAAATACCTGCCAACATACCCCACGAAGCTTTTGCAAAAAAGCTTCGAAACACCATAGGCGTCGACCAAGTCATCGTCGTCCCGCCTAACTCTACTCCCCGAACCAGATCTCAATCAAAAATCCGCAAACCCACCTTCTCATTTGTCTGAAGAAATGTAGACACTTCCATTTCCGACAAATAATTCGAGGATATCCTCATGCAAGACATCAAATTTCCACTCAACAGATCCTGGCGCATCATCTCCCGCCGTCAAGGCCGGCCCACTTCCATGTTTCGAATCCTAACCGATTCCGATATGGCCTACCACCGTGCCCTCTCATTCGGCATTCAATTTCACGGTCTCTCACATCCGTGTGAGGCCTCCAACCCAACCATCCCTCTACCCGCAGTATCCAAATACTGCAACAGATGCACCAGCACAGACCACCTTGCCGAGTCATGCAATGCTAAACCGTTTTATCCCTCCTGTGGTGCATCTGACCACAAACCCAACAATTGCCCTAAGGCAAATGAACCCATCTGCAAAAATTGCGGCGACTCGCACGCCGCCTACCACCCCAGATATCCAAAGCGGTTGGTAACAACTAAACCCCCCAAGAGACCGCTCCCATCACCCTAGAAAAACCACCAACCCCATTCGACCTTACCGCCGACACTAAAATCTTAATTGAGATTTTAGCAACGACGATCATGAACGCCATCCCAACAGCCCGTGGCTTAGTGGCTGGCACGCTCTCTCACCTCGTCCCCTCTTTCTACGGTTACAACTGTACCGTCACAAGTGACGCAGGAACTTCTACTGTCACAGCAACGGACTCCTCGCGTCACCACACCCACTCCCTGCACTTCTGTCTCGAGAGAACCTGGATTGCATAGCCATCGACATTTCGTGGAATAATACCACGACGACCTTCTTTTCCACACTACCACGCGCCATAATAATGGGTGACTTAAGCTCACGTAACGTTCTTTTCGGTGATACGCACACCAACTCAAACGGCAGAACACTCGCCGACCAGCTCGTCTGACTTCCCATCCCTCGGATTAGAAATAATTATCCAACCCTAATAAGTCATGTCGGCTCTTCCATTGTCGACCACATAATCTACACTGACAGGTTACTCCCCGCATGGACGATGAATGCTTTATAGGCGACCCCATCACCTCATACCATGTTCCACTACTGGTCAAAACTTCATTACATAGTTCAATACCACCACCGTTAACAAATTTCACATTTCGCGATTTTAAAAAAGCCGATTGAGATTCCTTCGCAAACCATGTCTCTACTAATTTGCCACAACCTGTCATTCATCAGAGTACTAATGACAAAGATACTCACGCAGAGAAATTCCAATGCCTCTTAATCGATGCACAAGACATCGCCGTACCTCTCACCACCATAAATGCCAACTTTCATGCTCTTCCGCAACGTATTCTTCTCAAAATCCGACAGAAAATACAGTTATATAGGTTATACGTCCGCACTCGAGACCCCGCTGTCAAGACAATGGAATCGTCTAAACGCCCAGGTTCGGTACGAATCAATCCTGAAAAGAAGAGAAAATGGAAGACCGAAACAGCCGGACTGGACTTCAGACAAGGGCGCGTGTTTTGGCAAAAATTCTACCGCCTCGTCGGTCTCAAGAGAAAGGTGGAATCACATCTCGAAGTGCAAGGACAGAAGATCTACACATCCGAAGATAAAGCCACCTTCAAAAATAACCTACAAACTGTCTTTACACCACCTGACAATCCAAGATTTCTCAGGGTCTTTGCCATCGAAACAGACCTCCTTACCCGCAATATAACCCGAGGCCCACACATTCACATTCCACTAAATGAGAACTCTCCACTTCTTACACCCTTTACAATCGAAGGAGTTCAGCAAGCGTGCCGAGCGGGGAGAAACAGTGCTCCAGGGCACGACGGAATCTCGAGACAAGCACTTAAAAACCTGCCAGAAGAGATTTTTCCTCCGCTCTGTGCCTTGCTGAACGCCTGTCTGGCATTATCTTACTTCCCTCATTGTTGGAAATCAGCCAACGTACTTCATCATCCCCAAACCCGGAAAAGACCCTACAAAGCCTGAATCCTATCGCCCGATTTCATTAATCAGCGTCCTAGGTAAAGTATTTGAACGTTTGTTGAAAGAAAGAATCTGGGACTGTCCTGAAGACAATACAATTCCGGCATTTCAATTCGGATTGAGGCAAGGCCAATCTTGTCAGAACGCCACCACCAACCTTCTAACTATCGTCACCCGAGCTTTAAATCAACGACGCTGTTCTGCCGCCATTTTCATAGACGTTCAAAAAGCTTTCGATCAGATCTGGCACGCCGGACTAGTGAGAAAGCTACTGAGCATCCGATTGCCAAATCAAATTGTAAAATCATTATATTCCTACCTCACTGACCGATCGGTCAGCGTCAAAGTTGGTTACAGCATATCCGACTCTTTTACACCCCAAACTGGCGTTCCGCGGGGCTCGATTCTTGCTCCACTATTATATATAATTTATACGTATGATACACCAATACCACGGTACCTCCAGGACAATATCCAACTATATGCGGACGACACCGCACTAATCATCTCTGCCACTGACATTCGCTCTCTCAAAATTCGATCCCAAAATCTACTGACTCAATTTTCTAATTGGTGCAGGAGATGGCGGGTGACTCTCAATACTCAGAAAACCCAAGCCATCGTGTTCAAACACCCTGACGCCTCGAGCGAACGACTTCTACCCACAAACTTTCGCCTCGTGCTCTGGGGAGATCAACTCGAAATCCGCAGGGAAGTCGTTTATTTGGGAGTGAGATTTACTCACACTCTCAACTTGATGGCCAACCTAATGGACACTCTAAATAAAGTCCGACATCGAGTTAATTTTCTTAAGGCGCTCGGCGGGAGCTTTGGACGAACGCTCCCTACCACCTTACTTCATACATATAAGACATATATGCGTCCAATAATCGATTATAGAGCAAACGTCTATTGCACCCTTCCCGACCACCTAGTTAAAAAACTTAGAACTTGTGAGCAATCAATTCTAAGATACTGCAATACCGTGTATGTCAATACCGACATCGAACCAATTCCTTCCCGTCTGAATAATTTACAAGCCCGATACGTTAGTCGCACTATCAAATCGGGCAATGAAATCTCACACCGTGGATCGCCAACAGACGGCCTCTCGGCAGAATGACCAAGAAGAAGCTCCCATTTCCTCCTTTACGCTTACTAGCCACGGCTTACGACGACCTCCCTGACGAATACATCGATTACTTAGACGAATCCCCAATTTCCATTAGATAATCCGAAATTACGATTTTTCACAATTTAAATCTTTTCATACATTTCAATATCTAGACCACTCACATAACTCCCATTTCTAACAATTCTAAAATTCTCACTTTCTACAACATTCATTAATTTGTTCAACACTTTGGACAAACCCTTTACACTCCGACCTCCCCCACGCCACCCACGTCGGTGTTGCAGGTTTTTCTGCGGTCTACCTGCAACTCTGTGAATTTATTCACTTGCCAAATGGATCGACGAACGTCGACAGGGAACAAATGCAGCCGCAGGTGTACCCGCCTTGCTTGATGGTGATTGTTATTATTCAACGCCGTACCAACGCTAATTATCCCTAACCTCCACAGGCACGTCTCCACAACATATTTTCAAACCAACTTTATCATAACACCCAATTCCATACATTTTTCAAAAATGTCTCCCATACACCTTTTGTCAAAACTTCATAAAATTACAAATCTTTAGCATCCCCCTCTCTATACACCGGAGACATCCCAAATTCAGTAAAAATCATCCATCTCACATAAAATAATTTCCGACACCTAGCCAGCTCAACTGCACATCTTATGTATCGGCAGCGATACATGGTTCGTCTTCCACCAGAATGTCCCAATCCCAGACAGTTTTCGTCGTACCATCCCATATACTTTTGAGCTTCGCTGCTTCCAAACAAAATTCCCTACATTAATCAATAAAACCTTTCCCCTGAACACTTTTTTAACATAACCAATTTCAACCAACCAACTTCTGCACCCACCTCAGTTTGTACAAAGTTTTCCTTGGTTCTGTTGCACTTTGAAAATATCGATTAGTAAACTGACAATTCGTCAGTGCTTTTCATTTTGAGGGTATCCATTCGTTGAACAAAAAAGTTGATCATGAATTAAATCAGATATTTTACAATACAGGTTTGTAAAGAGTTTAGATTCAATAGATATTACTCAGACATTGCAAGGAAGAGAGATAGAAATTCGTTATGAATTTGTATTGGATAGGGTTTGTGTTATGGTTGAATTGTTGGTTTTCGAGTGTGTGCCTTGAAGTCGGATAGGTTTCCTCTTCAGGGCTGAGTTGGGAGGTTTATGTGCGCGTTGGGGTCTTCAGGGCACACACTCGAAAACCAACAATTCAACCAAAACACAAATCCTATCCAATACAAATTCATAACGAATTTCTCTCTCTCTTTCTTGCGATGTATGAGAAATATCTATTGAAACTAAACTCTTTACAAACCTGTACTGTAAAATATCTGATTTAATTCATGATCAACTCTTTTATTCAACGAATATATCCCCTCAAAATGAAAAGCAGTGACGAATTGTCAGTATACCATTCGATATTTTGAAAGTGCAACAGAACCACGGAAAACTTTGTACATACCTGTTATCGAGTAATGTTTTTCTTTTTTGAATTAATTCCACCAATTTCCATCGTTACAGTTGGAATCAATAGTTAATTGTGGTCATAATGAACCGTTAATGATACGCCAGAAATTTCTAAATTTTTTGTAATTAATCGGTGAATCGGAACAAAATCAAACAAATTCAAGTACGTACCTCGGTTATAGTGACATTGAAATTAATATAATTACATCAGCAATATCAATTTGCTGTTGTCATTAAAAAATGTCCTTAAACATCACAGTTGTTTGAGCTAAATATTAATTTCGGTTCGTTCTAATGAGCTGTTGACAATTTAGTTATAAACAAGGTATCGACTCTCTTACTCCAAGTTTTCTTCACAAATTTCAAAGTGAAACGAATTTTATTTATTATTTATATAGACTTATAGTCCAGGCGAACTAACTTTTTTAATCAAAAAATTCCTTACAGACAAAAAAGCAGGAGCGACCTCCTTCCAGTTGCGAAGGGGGGGGGGGTGGAAAGGGGCGAAAAACGTTTTTTTGTGATTTCCGGCGTAAATACTGATTGTATCAAAAAAGTTGAATAGAATTGTAGATAATTAAAAATTACACAACTTTTGTTTGGAACATTTTTCACTTCAAAATTTGGGTAAAAATCGCAAATGTTTTGTTCGTTTCTTTATTTTCTCTGCAAAAAAATCAGATTATTATGAAAATTGGCTCAGTTGTAGCTTTTTGTATCCCGCAAAAATAGATTTTTTTATATAAGTTAACTAGTTTTTG
The DNA here is from genome assembly GCA_963921935.1 of Galeruca laticollis. NCBI lineage: Eukaryota > Metazoa > Arthropoda > Insecta > Coleoptera > Chrysomelidae > Galeruca > Galeruca laticollis. Next base: position 53,852,999 of record OY998182.1, on the reverse strand, counting down.
TGAGATTCAAAATTTTCAAAAAAAAAGACGTTTTTGCTGTGACAGGAAAAAAATTTCACATTTTATCTCTGTTGACAGGTAACAAAATACAACTTTTCACGAAATTACTTTTTTTCCCACGGGAAAAAAGTGAGTACTTTTTTCCCGGATATATATAGATATAGATAAAGGAAGATATTTGATTTTAGAATATTTTATTGGACATAAGTTACATTTCCTTTATATCAAGAGTCAGAGAAAACTCGGAATCAGACATTTTTTAACTTTATATTTTCCAAAATAACTACTAAACAATCACTGAGTTCGCAATTTTTGAATCAAATCACAGAATTAAATTGACATATAATTGATTACTTTGAAGTTTTCCTTAGCAACGCAAGTCTAATTGTCGCTATAACTACAACAGCTTATTAGTTTAAAATCAAATTTCATATCGATAACATTCTGACTTTAATATATTGTAATAATATGTTCTTTCACTATTGAATCGTCGTTTTTCCTGTCACAGAAAAAAATAGTGTATTATACACGGGAAAAATATTAGATTTTAGCTCTCGGTTTGTTGTTGACAACATAACCTCGAGCTAAAGTCTAATACTTTTTTCCCTTGTATAATAAATAACTATTTTTCAAGTCGTTCGAAATTCCTTTTTTCCGCACTAGACACTTCATCCGGCGCTAATTTTAGTCATAAAGACTTCAACTTTCAAATGAAACTATAACAATATACACGTTCAAGCAAAAAAAAATCGTTAAAATTGCAGAGGACGGTTCGTTTGGCCATCCGAAAATATTAGTTGACGCATTGACTGCTGCTCTTGAATATGAAGCAGCCACGAAGGCTTCGGGATACAGCAAAAGTAGGACCATGCAGGAAGAAGTTGACGATGACAGACTTGACCAGATCGTCAACTTGTTGAAAGATATGGTGGACAAGAAACCGAAGAAGATTAGGTGCTGTAATTGCGGCGAGCTTGAAAATGTACGCAGTTCTGCAAACCAAGAACCTCTTAAATGCAAAGCAGCCTCGAAAGATTCGCGGTACAACAAATGTAGAACCATGCAGGAAGAAGGTGACGATGACAGACTTGATCAGATCGTCAACTTGTTGAAAGGTATAGCAGACAAGAAGCCGAATAAGATCAAATGCCGGAAGTATGGCGAGCTAGAGCACGTACGCAGCTCGACTAAGCGCCCCAAGACTTCTGCAACCCAAGAACCCCAGTCACAGGGGAAATCAGACAGGGGTGAACATCGAGCTTATGTGAATCACCGAAGAGCCGACTCCCTGCACATACGGCCGTGCCCAACATACTGTTCCCACTGCAGCAAGGCGGAATTTAGAGGAGCTGAAGTTTCAAGAATTACTGTAGTCAGCGAGGAATGGTCACCCACCAGGATCAGAGATCAGTAGAATGATCCTCGCCTGAAGATGATCCGGCAATGGAAGGAAGAAAATCGGCGACCTACATGGCAAGAAGTGTCAAGATTTTCACCGACACTCAAGGCATATTGGGCTCAGTTGGACTCCCTTGTCTTGGAAGAAGAGCTGTTCAAAAGAGTCCTTGAAAACGATAATGGTTCCGAGATGAAGAGACAGCTAGTTATCCCGAGAGCGAAAGTAGCTGAGGGACTGAAGAAGTTACACGACAGTCCATCGGGAGGTCATCTGGGAGTGAAGAAAACCCTTCAGCGAGTCCGTGAAAGGTTTTATTGGATGAACAGTTCCAACGATGTCAAGGACTGGTGTAAGAAATACACAATTTGTGCTACGAGTAATGGACCACATCGCAAGAGAAAGGCACCCGTGAAACAATAAAATGTTGGAAGTCCTTTTGGAAGGATTGCTTCAGACATCACTGGACCATTTCCGACGACAGAAAATGGTGGTAAATACATCCTAGTTATAATGGCTTATTTCACAAAGTGGGTGGAAATTTACGCAATCCCGAATCAAGAGTCCACAACTATCGCGGATGCATTGGTGAAAGAATTTATCAGCCGATATGGAGTGCCCTTGGAAGTCCACAGCGACCAGGGAAGAAATTTTCAAATCCATCTATTCCAGGAGTTTTGCGACAAGCTGGGAATGAAGAAGACCAGGACAACAGCATTACATCCACAGTCAGATGGAATGGTCGAGAGAATGAACAGGACTATTGGAAAATACCTGTTCAAAGTAGTTTCAACCCATCAGAGAGATTGGGATCAGTATCTTTCCCTATTTGCATTGGCTTATCGATCTGCCGTCAATGAGTCCACGGGCGAAACACCTGCCAAAATCCTGTTTGGACGTGGAATGAGACTGGAGAAGATCTAGCAGAAGAAGGCTACTTGATCCAATTGAGAAGAAGGCTGGACAATATTCATGAATTAGTTCGAAAAAATCTCCAAGTTGCCAGCGACAGAAGGAAAAGTCGGTACGACACGCAGGCCACAGTAGTCGTTTTTAAAGAAGGGGACAAAGTATGGTTACACAACACGACGAGGAGAAAAGGATTTTCTCCAAAATTACAAAAATCCTGGTAAGGTCCACACATAATCATGAAAAGGATCAATGATGTTATATATCGCATAAGCAAGATCCCCCAACGGAAAACCTAAATCAGTTCACCAAAACCGACTAGCGCCATTCTAAGGAGACCATGACCTAGAGAAAGGAGATGTGTCTGACCCTACCTTCGATGAATTTATGGGCGCGTATGGAGGTACCGGGAAAGCTAGATATGGAGTCACTTCAGAACAACGACAAGATTTGTTCACTCTCCCGGAAGATTATTCACTGGCATACAATATCCCAGCCCGTATCAAGTACGCACGAGGGTTGGCAACCGTTTTTCGAAAGAAGTTCGTGCAATTAGAAAAATTTGAAGACCAGAATCTAGCTCCTGGCAAGACACTGAGACTGAAATACAATTCGCGGTACGTCTTCTACGTGGTAACTAAAAATGAATTTCAAGATCGATCTACCTACCCCGATGTGTGGGAAGCACTTCGAAACCTCCGAGACCATGTGTTGGAATCCAGTGTGAAGCAATTGGCTATGTCTAAGATAGCAAGTAACGAGTTGGATTGGCGAGTCATCAGGAACATGGTAGAGGTTATCTTCCAAGATACCGGTGTCCAGATATTAATTTGCAGCTACAACCCCCGTTATCAGTATCCGATGAAGACGGTGCCCTGCTATTTCCATAAGATCGGAAAATTTAGAAATGGGGCCAGTTGCGGATTCAAACATCCAGTCTCGGCTACACAAAAGTTCCAGGAGGAACTTCCATTTAAGGAGGGGGTAATGTTACGAAATAGCACACTAGTGTAGTCCCTGAATCTGACTCTGCCTAAGCCATGTATGAAAGTTAAAATATTGGCGGATGCGCAGGGATTTCTTAGAACTTTTACAATTTTTTTCGTGACTATATTATCGACACATTGTTTTTGTGACCAGTCTTATCTAGAAAATTCCAGGGATCCGATTGTTTTTGTGTAAGCTACTACTAGAATTATCTAGTAAAAAAGGCACTAATATATAAAAGACCGACCAGCGGGTGAAGTCAGTTTATAAATTGATCTCGTGATATAAACACCGAACGTTTAAATAAATTAGAAAAACATTACATTATTAACAATTTTATGCAAAAAATCGCTTTTTTAGGTTTTTGCTTATAAAATTAAAACTCTCAGGGTAATCGTAATGACGTTAATAGGGAAATTGTAGAGAATAAAAACACGAAGAAAGTGAGATCGTTAGTTCAAGAGAAAATCGGGAAAAACCGGCCAAAGTGCAGTTTTTAAAAAAATTCATCTCTTTTATTTTTTTAGTTGTATTATAGTCTATTTTTATGTACGAGAGAGTAATAAAACCTTATATTTGTATTAGCTCGGGTACATTTATGAAAAGTTTTGCATTAGAAATAAGGTTTTCTTACTCCCTCGTACATAAAAATATACTATAGTTTTTAATATAAACTTTATATGTGCAAAAAGCAGGCACTATCCGATGCATAAATAGATAGGCAGCACGGATTCGGGACCATTGCTTACGTAAAATAACATGGGAAATCGCTAAGGTTCATTTTGCACTTTTTTTCAATAAACCAAGGTCATTACGGCTGTGACGTCATCAACCATGCGGCGCCGCCTGTGGCATGTTACTGTTGCTATGCGCATGTCATTAAACTGAGGCACGTTCGATCATTATACAGAATGTAATCATAAAGATGCCATAAAGGAACTAGCATGTATCTCTGTTATTATTGATCGTATTGATGTGTGACAAACGGCATTATGAAGGAGAAGGGATCAGGGATGAAATACGACCTATGTGTCATAAGGGCACTAGCAAAAATCTGTTATTATTGATCGGATTGAAGTCGAACAAACGTCATTATGATGAAGAATCTACATCTTGTATGGAAAACAATCAGATTGAAATGCTAAAACTACAATTGGAATTTTCTTAAAAAAAAAGATCGAGAATTGATGTTAAAGGATCAAGAAATATTAAATTTAAAATTAGAATCTCAAGAACGGGAACATAAATTATATTTATAAAAATCTTCTAATATTGAATCAATATAATTAATTATCTATAAGAAAAGAATTAATTACCTTCAAAGTTCGACAACTCACTATAGTCAATATATCTATCCGCCTCAACAATACTTAGATCTGTAGACATTATACAAAAATATTATATTTCAACTATTTATATACTGGGTAAAATATCAAGACTTCCGCCTTAACAGACGCCACATATTACCTATCACAATGGCGTCTGTCCGATGAAAATCCGATCACTAATAACTGAGATATATTCTAATGCCTTTTCGATATATTTATGACTACATCCTGTATATAAAAAAATTATATAATATTGCCTATCACAATGGGGTTTGTTCGATGAAAATCTGATCGCTTTTCTTCTCTGTTCTACACTTTTTTCCACTCTGCTGTTTCTCAGCCGACCCTCTAAAAACACCAAACTCAGTCCATGATCGCTGCATTACGACCCCCAATCCAGCCCTGCAGAGGAAACTAATCCTACATCAGGGCAACCAAAACAAAAAAACAATTTAAACTTTTTAAATAAAAATCTCCTTTCTATCACAAAACTTTTCGAACTTCTCTCTCTTAACCTAAGTATCAAAGCAAATTAATTAACCTATTACAAGTATGCTAATTTCTATCTTGAATACATCAGTTCATTCAAACTTTGTTCATTAGTCCTGAAGATGATCGCGTCCAAACTAGTAATACTCTTGACATACACTCCAAGTGATGCAATTCAGCAATTAAGCGCCTCTCTTGTTTTACAATAGAAGAGTAATGATATACCATTACAATCATAGAACAAAAATATAATAAGGAAACAACAATGAAAAAATAATTGAAATTTCTTCCAACGCGCATTTTCTCTTTTTAATATCTAATTTTTTTTTGATGCCTCATATTACCTATTTAAATCACGCATCAGCGTGTTTAAATCGAACTTTCAAACACGCGCGTTTTTTAAAGTCCCTATGGTAACAACAACAACTCGAGAAACGTAAGTATCAATAAAGTACTGGTCTTTCAAACCTTGCTCTATTTCGAGCACTCCGGCTGTGCCGTCGTGCTCGAAAAATCGCGCGTGTTTGAAAGACCTCTTTATCCACTTATACTTTAATATACTATTTTAGAGCAGAAGTAATTGTATATATTTGAAGGAATGATCATTTCATGCCAAATGAGTAGTTAATATCTGCCAAATGAGTTAATATCTTATGTAGATGGACCATTCACTAATCAGTCAAAAATTCTCCTTCCAACATAAATATAAAAATCTTCGCTGCATTCCGATTCCAAGTTTCTATTTCTTTCTTCTATATTTTTTCAATATCCTTTCAATAACCTTTTCGATACAATCTCCAACTTCTAGTCAGATGATCTAGTTCCAATTTCCCACACTCTTCCAATTGCTTTTCGTCATTCCAAATCATCAAAAACATGTGCCAAAATAATCTGCCCGCGAAAAATCAAGTATAGATTTATGTGCACATTGCTTACAATATTATTTAGACGACGTGATACATGGATGAACAAACTGACAGGTGTTGGATTACAGATTTTTATGCAGACTTCGAGCTTCTCGAATACTTTTTTATGTAGACTAGATGTCTATAAACCCTTTTTATCTCAACCGTTGGCTTCAGGCGACTTGATGTTTTTAGTCTTTCCTCTTCTTCTCCGTGACTGTTTTCGGTCTTCTTTTGATCCTTCTGGAGAGAGCTCCACCAGCGGCGGCGTTGAGTTATTTCAATATACACTCAGGTGCAAAAAATGCAAAAAATTCGATACACGACTATTTTTTGGCAAAGTAGACAAACATTTGACCATGTAAGTTTTGGATCGGTTTTAAATGTTAAAGGTATGAATAATAAAGACAGTTTATAGAAGAAAATCGTGTTGTTATGAAAACAATTGGCTTTATTCGAATAATGGAAAAATGAAGTATATTTTGTAATCTAAACAATGGTTATAATGAAATGTTGAGTGTGTTATTTTTTTTATTAATAATTTGTGTTTCCTCCCCGGGCCCTTATAACAGCCTGCATACGTCTTGGCATAGAGCTAATTAAATGTTGGACATCGAGTTTGTCCAATTCGTCCCATATTGCCTGAAGCACCACACTAATTTCAGCCAAGTTGTTAGCACAAGGTACCCGTGATCGGATTCTTCTTCCTAGATTGTCCATAGATGTTCTATAGGATTGAGATCTGGACTTGAAGATGGCCAATTCATACGGACAATCTCGACTTCTTCTAAATATTCATTAACGATTCTTGCACGATGTGGCAGCGCGTTATCGTCCATGAAAATAAAATTAGGCCCTACAAATGGAGCAAAAGGTACCACATGCTCATCCAAAATTGTTGTTATGTACCTTTCTCCAGTCATATAACCTCCATCTACAAGAACCAAGTCAGTACGGGCCTCGGAACTTATACCAGCCCAAACCATAACTGAGCCTCCTCGATAACTTATTCTCTCCGCAACGTTACATTGGGCGATTCGCTCTCTTCGTCTTCTGTAGATTCTTTCTCTACCATCTGGTGTCCTTAAACAAAACCTGGACTCATCCGAGAACAGTACATTATTCCAATCGGCGTCATGCCAGTCCTCGTGTTCCCTTGCAAAATCAAGCCAGCACTATTCCATGGATAGCAGTAGATATAGAGCTGACCTTCTGGAATATAAATTAGCTTCAGTGAGTCGTCCACGAACTGTCCACCTGCTTACATCGACATTTCTTACTTCGCTCAGACGATTGGCCAGCTCAACTGACGTTAAATGTCCATTTCTCAAACACGAAGAAACCAAAAATCTATCATCGAGTGCGGATGTAATTGCTGAATTGCTGTTTGAACTGCACAACGACTTACACCTACTACCTCAGCCGCATAATATTGGCTACGACCATCTTGAACTAAAGCCACTGCCCTTGCAGCATCCGTTGGTGTTAAAGCCATTTCATTTCAATTAAATTAACAAAATAAATATAAATTAATAATTTCAATGATACGAGGGTCTTTATATTTAAATATGCCATATAATAAGTACCAAGTTTTAAAAGTCACAATAAATGGAAAATATACCATGGATCGAATTTTTTGCACCTGAATGTATTTTGAAGAGCGTATGGAACGAACTACACCCTTAGGAAATTGTATCCAATCATATCAATTTCCAATTTTCCCAATATTATGTACGTTCTATAATACTATAATTATCAGGTCAATGAAATTAACTGTCTCGACCCCATAGGATTAATAATATCTAAGCTTTAATATTTGTAATATCATATCTTATTTTTTCTGTTAACATATATTAAGTCAATCACAAGGTAGGTCACTTCTTGGTCTAGCCAAAAATAACTACTAAACATCAGGTAGGCATCAATTGAAATGTAACTTCTGTCATTCTGACGATGACATTTAGGTAATATCGAAACAATTGTCAATTTTTTAGAATTTTTAACATTTTGTCAATTTATTGTGGAGTTAGCTAGAAACAGTAAGTTTCATTTAAAACACTAATATCAGATCAATGTTTAACAAATATTTTATGATTAAAAAAAACTACCAATAAAAATGTTAACAATAGAGATGCATGTATAACGGAATGAAGTTAATTTTTATCAGGTACCGCTTTTTGCTTAAAAATTTCATATAATTATGGGGCGTACCCGTCAATTTTCGCCAATGATTGAAGGTTAGTGCGCTCTCAAATATTTCTAGTGAAACCTTATACGTTCTGGCCCGAGGTCCGATGCAGTTAAATTTTATTCATAAATATAAATCGTGTTAACACATTTTTTTTGTAATGAGAATTTAAACTGTAATTTATTAACGTTTTTCAATATTTATTTAAATTAGGTTAAAGAAGAAGGTATTAATGTCACTACATTTTATTTTCAATTAATTAGTGACACTTCGATTATATGCCCATGAACTGGAACAAAATGTGTAAGACAAACACCTTCGTAATTTATATGATGCTTTGATAGAAAGTCATCACTGCTCTTTGTGGAGCTGTCCTAGAAGCATATATCTACTATTCAGATTTACTCAAGGAGATCATAACGTGACAAAACACATTACAACGTTAAAACCAAAGCCCAATCATCCCAATACAAGCTGTTAGAAAAGCTAAGGCAGAACATAAATTAAAACTAATTGCGACACTCCGAAAAAACAAGCCAGAACTTCCGAAAGAAATGGTTGATTTCAAAAGGAGAGAAGTTGGAACAAGTATTTTTTGCTTTGATGGAGCTAAAACACACTAGTCTCCTATGAAAACAAAGCCAGTAAATATGTTCATTCTTTCAACTTGCCATGAAAGCCCTGCCATTGACAAAGACAGCAACGAACCCGATATAATACAGGGTTAGAATACTACAAAGGGAGGCGTTGGACTACATGTGCAGCAATATATTCCGCAGCTGGAAGGCAAGATTATGGTCGATTAATTAGATAAAAGCATTACAAAAGATAACATTTCAATTGTTAGAGCAAAATAAGGTCACTTTGTTATAAATATCGTATCAATCTCTATCAAATTATTTGATTTTGTTTAATTTCAATTGCCTGAAACAGATAAGGTGAATAGTGAATATGCCCATGCTAAGCAAAATCCTTGATACAAATTAAAAGTGCTAAATATTCAATTCGTTTTTTTATTGAAAGCGTACCTTTAAAATCAAAGAAGTAATGTTTGGACAGTAATGGATGATTTAATCAGTGTTTTTAAATGAAACTCAAGGTCTCTAGTTAATTCCACAATATAATACAAGTTATTGAAAATTCTAAAAAATTGACAATTGTCAATCAATTTTTTAGAATTGTCAATTGCCAATCAATTTTTTAGAATTTTCAATAACTTGTATTATATTGTGGAATTAACTAGAGACCTTGAGTTTCATTTAAAAACACTAATATGAGCATATTCCACGAAGTAAGGGTCGAGACAGTCAATTTCGATGATTTAATCATTGATATTTTCTTATACCGTTTTTTTAAAAGTTAGTCTTACTGGGCATATTACCGACCCTGTCGTCAATATGCTCATCTCATGTTCCTAATGTGCCCAATGAATTTTAACAAGTGCAAAACAACTTCGTCGATTTTAACTACCTTTATTTATTTGGTACTGAGAGTACAAAAAGTAAGTATCAAAATAATAACATATACTATTTTAAAAATTTATATTATTTTTAAACTAAGGAAACTCTTTAAAAAATAAAACAAAAAAACTTAATATCTCTGAGAATTTGTACTAACAACAGTCTGAACAAATAAAACCTGTCTTATCAGCTTTGGTGAGTCCGACGCACTCTTCATGATAATAAAATAAACAAACTGAGCACAACCGCATATCTTTTTTTACGTCTTCTTGACAAGCTTTACAGTACCACGATTCTTTGTGTTTTGTTCTTCCTCCTTGATCTCTGGCAATGATTTCTTTTCCTTTGGGATATTTTGTTGTTTTGTTGGGAAAAACTTCTTTTTTCACGATAAGTGCTTTGCTGTTGATTACTTTTTTCTTTCTAGTTATTTTTGGGAAATCTTTATATGGTCTCCAACATTTCAGTAAAACTCGTGTTAAAGATAATTTTTTATTCATCGTTTTTTGTGTTTGTGTTATTTTCTTTTGCTTTAGGTTGTTCTTCTGATTTCTTAATTCCGTTATCTTTACTAAATAATGTATGCAGAATATGCCTGTCTGAATTTTTTAATGTCTCTTGTTCTTTCACGTTTGACCTTGTAGCCTCTTTGCCATCCGATGGTGCCTCGTCTTGAGAAGAAACATTTTCTGTTGAAGTCTCACTGTATAAAGATATGTTATCATCTGTTGACGAGGAGCTATTTGATGACGACCATTTTTTCTTACTTTGGTGTTTTGGTTTGATTGGGTACTTGGAGATATTTACCGAGGGAGTGTTTTCTATGGACCTTTGATTAGTTCTCTGTTGAACTCCGGAAGATCCAGGTTGGAGTGTGGTTTCCCTTCTAAAGTCTTGGTTTCATTTTAGTCTGCTGCTTCCTTCCATATTATTGTCTTCCACAAGTTCTCGTTCTATTAATATGCTAGGAGCAAAGGCCACTTCGGGAATAGCAAGTGGATTGTACGGATATATACCCGTAGCAAAGAAACCTGATATTATATTTTGTGGGGTTACTGCCTTGTCCCAAACGATAGTAAACAACTCTCCAAACCTACACATAGCAGAGACTCTTACTTGGTGGGAACAGAATACGCAGCTATTAGCGCATACACGCGCTCCGGTGTAAAATGTCTCAGATCAGTGCCGAGAATGCTGAAGGAGCTAGTCGTAACCATAGTCGTACGTAGTTGGGAGTCTTCTAATCGGTAGATATAAAAATTCGCATCGTTACAAACGAATCGAACTACCTACTTCCCAACGCGGTGATATAGCTAAATAATAAATATCAATATTTCACATCACTAGAACAGCTTACCTATATTCTATTTTTATAATTATCTAGGTAAATTTAAATAAACACAATACACTCATGTTTACTTCACATTTCTAAGGACGGCCCTGCCAGCGGTACCAAAATAAAGTTACAGCCAACTCTGACATTTGGCGTCCTCAAGGTCACAGATTTTCAATAAATAATATCAAAGTGCCGACGTTAAGAGTCTGGGCTGTGTGTTCATTAGGCTGTGTCGTAGTGCTGTAAATACGAAATATTGAAAGTGTTGACCGCCCTCTATTAAAAACTAAGCTAAACTTTTTTAAATTGCAGCATGGGTATATTCACCACACATACCTTATTTTTGCAAAAATCTCTCAATAGTCTCAAGATCGGAAAGAAATTATCTATTGTTTCACATATTTGATTTTTTTCTATGTGAAACAACCTCTTGAATCACTTGAATGAAGAGAAAATGACTTACACTGGAAAATTATAAATGACGTGGACTGTGGTAATTAGCGAAGTTCAAATGATCAACCTTCGATAAACTAGTTATGTACACTAGTCACAAAAATTCAACTAGATATAAATAACGATTTTAATTATTCCTATTTAATTATATAATGATCAAATGTAATTTTTATTAATGTAGTTTGTCGTAAATCTTAGCGGTATTTATGCCCGTTAGAAACGTATTATTATATTAGATGACTGTCCAATTTAAATATAGTTCAACCCAGTCATTCGCCGTGTCCATTTCTACAGTAATTATCGAATGATTGATATTATTAGATAGTCTTAGCCCAACGCTCTTCAAAATATATCTAGAACAAGTCCTGAAGTAGATAATCAAATCATATTTGCACAAGGCAAAGACAACACTGAGATCATGACCGAAAAAAGAATACGAAAAGTGGGAAAGTCTGTAAATTTGTCGAAAACTTAGTAAATGTACGTTTTTGGAAAAAAATTACAAGCTGGTCTTGGAAAACGGAATGACCATCAATTCCTGCGAACCATATACTAACCTTGGAACGTAATAAACAGTAATGGGAGTATAAACAGAGAAATACAAATATCCATAAGCGAAGGAAATAATATTGACGGTGCAGCCAAACTACCCAAAAACATCAACCAATTTCAACTCATAACAACTATGAACACTGAAACATCAGAAGACGAGACCAAAAAAACATCAACAATGCAAAAAAAAGGAAAAAAATCAGATTTAGAAAACTCAACGCAACGGATGTATCGACGGATGAGGAAGGAGCTGCAACACAACAGGAACCTAAAAGATCGAAAACTCTCCCCCAAACAACAAAAAAAAACATCAACTAGCTGTCCCCCTATTGTCATCGACGGAAACGTTTCCCATCATCAGGAGATGGTGAACAAACTCAAGGAAGATATCAAAATGCCATTTGAGATTAAGTACATAAACAATTCGTCCATTGTATTTACAAAAGACGTCGGCGATTTTGAAAAACTAAAAAAAGTCCTTCAAAATGAAAAAGTTCAGTACCACACATACGCAAGGCGTGAGGGAAAATCTCACGCCTTCGTACTGAGGGGACTGGCAGAAGGAATGCAGCTAACAGACATAAAGGATGAAATGGAGAATACATACAAAACAGAAGTAAAAGATATTTTTAGGATGACAACGAAAGGTCGTTCCCTGTATTTAGTAGTTACAGAAAATAAAATAACACTTGATTTTTTAAACAAAAACGCACTAGTCATCGAGCACACAAGGGTGCTCTGGGAGTTCAGAAGGCAGAATAAACCAATTATCCAGTGCGGTAGAACTCCCAGGTGCCTTAAGTGTACTGGACCTTACGTCACACCTGAATTCACCACAACAAGAACAACTCCAGCCAAATGTCCTAATTGCAATGGAGACTATCCAGCGAACGCTGAAATTTGCCGGGAATTCATCAAAACAAGAATCTGGGTAGAAGAGAAAAGATCCTTCAACCAAAAAACCAAACCCACCCCCCAAAAATTCATCCCCGCACCCCATCCAAAAAACAACCCTTGGTTGCAGAATAATAATAACTCAGACTTTTCCAGCCTTCCCACAAAAACTCACCCTCCAACTACCCTCCAAATTACTCACCCCCAACCCCAATCAATAAACCCTCTACACAACCGAAAAACCAAATCAAAAATTCTGATATCAATAAATTTACAGAGATTAACGAAATGTTTCAAGTACTCCACACCTTGGTAAATTTGGATGAACTTTCAAGAGCAGTTGGCGATCTATTGAGAGAAATGAAAAAAGCAACCACCAAAATGAATGAATTCACCATCTACAACAACTTTATGACTGGAATAGACAACTATGACATATAGGCAGGTATGTGGAAAAACAGATTTTCAAAAACGATATAACCTCAAAATAATTCTCTGCAATGTATGCGGAGTGCAAAATAAACTACCCATAATCAGACATTTTCTCGATATCCACAAACCAGACATCTTTTTAATCGAGACGTTCCTCAAATCATATAAAACAATAAACTTCAGAAACACAGAATATCGTCTATACAGACAAGACCGCCGGGGATGCTGACGGTGGCGGTATCGCATTATTAATAAAAAAAGGCATACATTTCAAAATCCTGCAACAAAATAACACATCAACTGAGAACTTAGCGATCCTCTTTTATGATAAAATTAAAATTGTGGGAGCCTACAACCCTCCCGGCAATAAAATCAAACACATTGACTTACATAACATATTTAACGCACACAAGAAACTATTGGTAGTTGGTGATCTCAACTGCAGACGTCCACAGTGGGATCTACACCAACTACCCAAATACTAATGGGAATACTCTCACGAGGTTCTGCGATAATTCGGAGTGTAATATATTTCACACAGATGACCCAACTCATTTTCCATTTGCCGTAAACCATACACCCAGCATAATTGATCTAGCAATTGGTAAATAAAATCATTAATAACATTACAGAAATGAAAACACTTACAGACCTTAACTCAGACCACGATCCCTGTCCTAATCCACATCAAACTTTCCCACAATATCCATAATCTTCCCAAAATATACAATTACAAAAACACCAACTGGCTCAAATTTAGAAAATACATAAATAACAACCTAAAAATAATTGACAAAATTGAAAATTCGCATCATCTAACTAACATAATAAAAAACATACAAAAGATAATAATAAATACTAGAGATCAATCCACAGTAATTAAACAAATAATACCAACTCATAATAAACTACTGGACAACATTATACAAGCAATGCAATATAAAAATAAACGGTTTTAAAGATTAAAACTAACTTTTCCGCATCTGTGGCCCTGAACAATATTCTATAATAAAATTGTTACTTGTATACACTTCGGGGGATGTATCGTGCTAACAAACCAAAATTTCTCCAAAAATAACCAAAAATTTAGTATATCTAGTTTTATAGGACCCGCTGTACTCGCTCTAGTCAACTGAAAATCAATAGGGTACATCTGTGAGACACCTTGAACAATACTTATTCATAAAGTTGATCAATCGTATACTCTCTGGAGGCTGTATCGTGCTAGCAAACTGAAAATTCTCCAAAAATGACAAAAATTTGGTACTTCAAGTACCACAGCACCCGTTGTACAGGCTTTAGTGAGCTCAATATCAATAGGGTTCATCTTTAAGACGCTCTGAATAATATCCAATTATAAAATTCATCACTTGTATATACTCCGGAGGCTGTATCGTGCTAACAAACTGAAACTCCTCCAAAAATGACAAAAATATCGTACTTAAAGTACTGTAGCATCGGTTGTATTGGCTCTGGTGAGCTGAAAATCAATAGGGTTCATCAGTGAGATGCCCTGAATAATATTCAATCATAAAATTGGTGACTTGTTGAACTCCGGAGGCTGTATCGTGCTAACAAACTGAAATTTCTCGAAAAACGACAAAATGTCGTACTTCAAGTACCATAGCACCCGTTGTACTGGCTCTGGTGAGCTGAAAATCAATAGGGTTCATCTGTGAAATGTCCTTAACAATATTCCATCATAAAATTGGTGACTTATTGCACTCCGGAGGCTGTATCGTGCTAACAAGACTTGCAAGGAAAAGTGGCCGACGATAACGACGACGACGACGACGACATACACACATGATTTTTTTTCTAAAAACCGTTTTTTCGTGTTGTTGTTGATGGATAACGTAAAAATAACTCAAAAAAAATTTTCAAATTTCCAACTTTTTTGTGGGTAAACCAATACTTTTCTCGCATATTAGATAGGTTGGCGGAAAAGTAATAATTAAGAAAAATATGGCAAAGAACTAGGAACATAAATGATCATGAACTATTAAAGCAGCAACAATACTAAATTAATATCTTAATTAGAGAATACAAAAACAAAGAATGGGGGCTGATCTCTTAGGCACCCTGAAACCGGAGGATAATTCTTTATGTAAAATAGCCCAGCATCTGAGAAATAAATATAATGATATTAATAAAATCACAAGCAACGGTCATACATATATTAACACACCGGAAATCGCAGAAAAGTTCGGAGAGTATTTCCAAAGTAACTTTGTCAATCACTCTCAACACACACAATTTCATCAAGACATCACACATACAGTTCACCAATACATAAACTCACTAAACACTTCAAACACAAAGAATTTAACAACATGTACCGAAATCCACAACACAATACAACAACTCAAAAACAAAACAGCACCCGGTTCAGACACAATTCATAATATACTACTTGAAAACTTACCAAAAAAAGCAATTATACAGTTAACTTACATAACTAATTTTATTATCAAAATGGGTCAATATTCCGACATGCTCAAAATAGCCAACGTCATCCCTATCACCAAAGCAAACAAACAACCATGTTATGTAGATAGCTTTAGACCAATATCGCTCCAAAACAATAAAGCGAAGGTGATTGACAAAATAAACTTATTCCGACTTAAACAGTTTGTTAAGAAACATGACATTATTCCCTCGGAGCAATGCGGATTCAGAAGCGGCTATAGCACCATATCTCAGATAATTAGAGTAGTCAATTATATAAGGGAGGGGTTTCCATAATAAAAATAAATCAATAATGGTAATGCTCGACATTCAAAAGGCGCTTGACTCCGTATGGCACGAGGAATTAATGCACAAACTTATCAAATTCAAAATACCAAATTATTTAATAAAAATATTATATTCTTATTTAACTAACAGAATTTTTCACACTAAAATCAATAATCACGCTGCTGGATCATACTCATTTCAAGCAGGAGTAACGCAAGGCTCGGTGTTATCACCTTTGCTATACTCCCTATTCATCCATGATCCCCAACATCCCCACAACTATTAACCGCAATGTATGCCGACGATACTTGTTTTGTAGCCACTGCACAGAATCCAGATCACGCACTCGAGACAGTTCAAACACACATCAACACAAAAATAATTCCATAACTAAACGAATGTAAATTAGTTATCAATGAATCCAAAACAGAGTATTTATTACTCAGGAGGATAACTAAAAAAAACACCTTACTGCAATCTCAGCTTTGCGTGAATGGTCACAATGTTCAGCCTAGTAATACCCTTAAATATTTGGGGCATACTATACAAGCAAATACTAATGCAAATGCTCATATTATGCAACAGGTACGCAAGGCTAAGATTGCAAAGAGCAAACTATACCTACTCATCTGCATACACAGTAACTTAACAAGTCATAACAAAATTCTCACATACACACATAATCAGACCAATTCTCACTTACGCAGCCCCAGTTTACAACGGAACTAAACACAATTTTCACTCCCTACAGATGGTACAAAACAAGTGTCTACGGATGGCCATCAAACACAACTGTTATCCCAAATTACCTAAAAGCACTTGATTACATGACAAAGCCAATATACTAACTATCAAAGACTTAATAACAAAAATTTCATCAAATTTTTATAATTACTGTCTGCCATATGCTCTTCGTAAGAATCTCATAGACGCAAGTCGCGCAGGAGACATCCGCGATAGCGGGTGTAAGCGGGTGTAGGCTTCTGCATGGTTCGTTAATTACATAACAAGGTTGTTTAACTCCAAACCTATGACTACAAACAATGTGTGAATCAATCCGATTAAATAAATAAGTAAACTAACAAATCAACGTCAGTCATGTTGCCTTCTCCAAAAGTACCCCCCATATAATTTTCGAAACCCTGTTTTTTAGCTACTTTTCAGGGAAAACTCAGCCGAAACATTCCGGGAGTCAAAAACTTTCCAAGGGATAAAATTGTTGTAGACAGAGAAAACCAATGGATAATGTTATAAGCAAGGAGCCTTAAAGTAACAACAGACGCACACAACATGAAGAAAAATTGCCAGAACATCGGCTCACACACATGTAAAAGGGAATCAAAACTTGTTAATAAAGAATATTTAAAAAAAACGGTGCATTAAATCCATAATAGGCAAAAAGAGGTTATAATTTAGAAAAATGGGCAAAATCAAAAAATTCATTAGCCGAAATACAAAAGGAATGTTTCCTCAAAGAGCATTCATTACATACAGCTGATCCAAGAGAGATCGGAAAAAGAAATACAATTGGAACGAAAGAAAGAAGAAAATGAACACGGGAAAAGCATGAGGAAAATTTAGCAACAAGAAGTTTAGAAAAGAAGTAGTAATTTTTTAACATTGAAATTTAATAACAATGTTAATTTTCCTTTAAATAAAATTATTGACATTGATTCGTGCACAAATGAGCAGTGGTAAACCAGAAAGAGTACCATATTATAACCACACATAAGGCGGCGTAGATACTTTGGACCAACTAAGAGCAACCTACAACGTTGCAAGAAATACCAGGCGTTGGCACAAGGTAATCTTGTATTCTTTGACGGGAGTAAACTCCCAAATTATTTCTGCTTTTAATAATAAGACTCACAAAATGGTACCTGTACCTAAGAAAACTTGGATTATCTTTGACAAATGAACATTTACAATGGCGTTCCCTAGCGATGAATATACCTCCAACTTTAAGAGAAAGAAGACAAAAGGCTGCTGGCACATCAGATGTTCAGGAAAATCAGATAATTCCCCTAGGACAAAGAAAAAGACGCTACTTCTAGAAAAAGGACTCCAAAACTAGATTTTTCTGCAAAAAATGCAAAAAATCTTTGTGTCTCAGCCACCTTGAAGCTTAGTGTTCTCGATGTTCTCAAATAGCAAAAAGGCAATAAAAACTGTTGTTTATTACTATATTTGCACTTAATAAAGCCATTTTTTTGTTTAACTTTGGAACTTTTGGTGTTTTGTAAATTTTTTTAGAAGACGGTGCAATTTTTTTTAGTTTATTTTTCTAAAAGTATCTGTGTTTAAATGTTTATTATTTAGAAATGATTTTTTGTCTCCAATTAAATAAAGGTCCATTAATTTTAGATTTTCAGTACTTTTTACTCAAAATTTGTCTAAAGTATAAATAAATAAAAAATCTCTCAGATCCAGTGCTCCGTTTCGTGTTACATACTAGGGCGCCCGGCCTACAGGGTTAATCTTCTCCTTATCACATCTTTTTCTAATCTCCATCGTGAACAAATTCTTTCTGCAACCTGTTCAAATATGTAAACTAAGAAAGTGTTATTTACATATCTCAACCGGCCATTTTTGCACAAATCAATTACAAGTGGAAATGTAATTTTTTTTTAAATGTAAACACAGTTTACGCGTAATATGAATGTGTGTAATCAAATAATCATGTGCCTTTCTCATTTAACGAACTATGTATGTTTTCTAATATAGTTCCAAATCATAATAATGATTTCGTGTCGATAATGAATACATTTCATACCAATTACTTTTTACAATTATTTTAATTCAATGTAATGGAATAGAAAATTTAATGGATTTATAGAATATGATTATTCAAAATTGTGCATGTAGGATGGAATAATATACAGTTCGACTGTTCATCAAGTTAGAAGGATTTGACAGTTTGTTGCGCCCTCAGCAAATTTATTAATTTATTGATGTTAATATGAAGTAGACTCCATTGTAAATATTATCTCAGGGATGGGGTTTTTGTTAAAGAAAGTACTTTTCATAAAAATAAGAATCAATGTTTATTTACTGTAGATGTCTCGTATTTATCTATTTTATTTTGTCTATGGTACGAAAAAGAATACACATAGAATTATTCGACATCGGGTTACGCTATATTATGTGTTAAAATTTTTATTAGTATAACCAAGACGATCTGAAGTTCGTCCAGAATATTATAATAATAATTATCCTCATGAAAATGGCGTGCATCTATTTTGAATTATATTACGTTACTCTGACAATCAGTACTGTTTGTTTACAAGTATTGGTAAGTATACAATTCATAATACTTCTTATCTAAAATTGTTGATATTAACTCTTTGTAAATGTAAATGAACTTAGAATTAAACATGTAAATTTTCAACTTTACTTCTAATAGTCTATTAATTATCTATTTGTTTTAGCTACTTCTTAATCTATATATGGGAGAAATTCATATATACTCAACAATGGAACGATATAAGTCCCATAGCACAGTAACTCTAGTAACATTTAAATTGTATTTGGGAAATTCTATACATATCCTATATATGAATGAACCTAAACTCAAGGGTTTATTCGACTGAGTGTAAGGACTCTAGTTATAGGTGGAACGAGCTTACTTGGAGGTCTGCTTATACCCACATAAGCTGTAAACTTCTTTGGTGAAGAAACCGCAGCTGGTATCTGTTTGAGGTATGGGATTGATGGTGCCTTCCAACATCCAGGTATATCAAATCCAGATAATTCTCCAATTCCTAGGGCGCTACTTGATCCACAAAAATCTTACCTATATATCTCATACTCTACCCTATGCATAGAACGGAAAGTGATGATCCAATAATACCAGAAATATACAAGGAGAGAAATAATCGTGGAGAAAAAGAAGATGGTAAGAAAAGAAAGGTCTGAAACAAGAAAGATAAATGTAACCCTATCAAATGATTATAAAAGAGCTGTAGCTAAAGGATGAAATTGATATGAAGACTCACCTATTGTTCTTGGATGACCTCGTAGGTAAGTGATAATTAATACTGCAAATCCAACTAAATGAATGTAATCCGTTGATTACTATAAGTATTAATAAAATTTCAGCTAAAATATCCCCAACAAGGAATGTAGCATATGCTAATCCGAGAAGCCAAAAAAAACAGGAAAAGGTACGAGTATGACATATGTCTCCTCTCCAAACTAGATAGGAAGACGTCTTCATTCAATATATGTACTACTTAGCCACTGTGACTTTATCCAATAAATAACAATAATTTAAATAAATTATGGAAGAAGAATTTTATTTGAGGTTTGACAGTACATTATAATTGATACTAAAAAAAATGTAAACATGGTAATTGCTGGCCGAATTTGTTCGTAGGTTTATTATTCGAATTTTGAGATGTTATCCAAATATATACCATTTATTAATTAGAATTGTCTTGTTTCCGAATGTTCAAAGGTTAGTATTTATGCTTCTTGGGTATGGAAATCAACAATTCTGGTTTTTAACCCGTACCAAGTTTCCTTTATAGATAAATATAATGGATTCTTTCAGTATTCAAGATGAAATTGAAATGTTTGTTTGAATACAGTATCACGATTTGTTGACAGGTCGATCACGTTTATATAATTCAACTTTACGTAACTCAACAACTAAATAATCAATACACTGATTTCACTAGATGCGTGTTAAGAGACAGTCTAATTTTGATGACAGAAGAACTCAAGGAAATGTAGAAAACTTTTGTTCCCATTATTGAATGCAACAAATTTAATAGATTATTTCAATATCTCAAAATCCATTGATTCTATTATACATCAGCAAATTACTTGCCATATATTACTAGGCCTCTTTACACATCTTCCTTCTAGTCCAATGCTACTTATTCCCCGGTACCTTTTTTTCTCAAATCATAGCCCATATTCAAGACCCAAAACGTAGAACCCTACACTCATTTCAGGACAAACGAGTCACTGATCACAGCGAGTGATGTTCTCTTGAGTTTTCCTGGTTTCACTCTACATTCTGTATTTTTTTCACAAATCTTGCGTCGCCTGTCATTAGTAAAAATTATAATTTTATATGGTTATTTGTTCTAAAAATAGAACGTTATTATTCTGATCGAGAATACATTGACATATATGTTAAAAGTATTAGGTGTGTATAACGATAAAGTCAGTAATGAGGTTAACGCCGAAATAAAATCATAGTCGCGTAGCAATACTACTAACTGAGGTGCTCTTGAAGGAAACTAACTACATATGTGTATTAATAAAATCGAAAGTGACGATAAAATTTTTTGATTATACTGAAAACTTACTAATTGATGTTCACCATTTTGTTGAACGTAATTCAAATATCGCTGCCTAAGTACGATAATAAATATTAGTCCAGGGGTGTTTTAAATGAAACTCAACGTGTCTAGCTACGTCCACAATATAATGAAAAATATTAAAAATTCTACAAAATTGACAATTGTTTCGATAACTGAATATCATCGTCAGAATGACAGGAGTTCTAGAAACGTTGAGTTTCATTTAAAACACTAATATGAGTAGATTCCACGAAGTAAGGGTCGAGACAGTTAATTTCATTAGTCCAGGGAATGAAACGAAAAATAGAGTCTCACTTCCGATTTCTTAGGAAGAGCACGTTTGCAATTAACTTCGTTTAACTCTGTAGATCAAATGTGACATGGTGAAAAAGTGTGCTTTTTAATTTTATAAGATGAAAACTACCCCTAACGTCGAAAAATTGAAATAAAACGAAAATCGGTGTTTTACGAGCTAAAGTACATGTAAATAGGCAAAATAAATATTGTTTTACATTGGAGATTATAGTATACACGATTATTTTGAAATTTCAACCGAAGATTGTGTGTGTACTTAACCGAGTCAACATTGATTGAATTTTGCACCGCAATTTATTCGCATTACTAGTGATTTACCAAGTTAAAATTATAATCAGTGTCACAAAAACCGACATCAATTGAACATTTTTAAGTATCTTTAACCCTACATCACTCGCATTATGAGCATTTTGCTCATCGTTTATGAAAAACAACGATCATTTGACATTGTCGCGGAAGACGCGCCTTTCCCCACTTCTAGCTTACTTTATAACTGTACTCTTGAAGGTGTGGTGACGCGGAACTAAATCAGTTCGCCGTGTCAAGTGCTACAGGGTATTTGTTGACTGAATGCATGCGACTTGAGAATTTTGCTCATTACGCGAGTGTTTCTGTACACTTTGATCATAGCGCGAGTTTCACTCGGCAGAAGAAAAAAAATTGCCGATCTAGGCCGAGAAGTCTACAAGAGAGCGAGTAGGCAGGAAATGTTGGAGAGTGTTATTTGGACTGTCGCCACAGAGCCAGTGGATGAAACTATTTTGGACAATAATCAGCTGGATATTGAGAGTGATGATTCAAGTGAGTTCAGTGAGCACAATACCAACTCAGAGCAATCCGAGGAAGAAACGGTTAGCGATGATGAATACAAGGAAATAAATTTGACTGGGCAACATTGTTTCGTGGGTAAAGATAAAGTCACCCCATGGCTGGCACGTGCATCCTTACGACCAAAAATAAGAACTTTACGTAGAAACAGTGTCATTCATCCACCAGGTGTAAAGAGAGTGGCACAAAATGCAAAGACTGAAAGGGATTGTTGGGAGTTGTTTATGACACCAGCTACAATAGAATATATTGTTGGGTATACAAACATCTACCTGGATAATCTGCGCAAAAACTATGACCGAGGACGAGATTGTCGACCAACAGATGCCACAGAACTCTACGCCTTTTTTGGACTTTTGTGCATGGCCGGAGTGAAGAAGAACCAATATTTACTACAAAAGAGTTATGGGATACCGATGGATCAGCTCCTGATTGTTTCCGCCTCACAATGTCAAGAGAAAGATTCCACCTCCTTGTGAGAGCCATTAGATTTGATGACATAAACAACCGAGACGGAAGAAAATCCGTTGACAACATCACCCACATTCGACAGCTTTTTGAAGACTGTGTTGGAAAATGCCAAGAAAATTACCAAATTGGCGAATTTTTTACTGTCGACGAGATGGTGGAAAATTTCAGAGGAAGATGTAAATTCAAGCAGTTTATTCCCAGCAAGCCAGCGAAATACGGAGTGAAAATATATGCCCTGGTTGATACGAGGATGTTTTATCTCTACAATATGGAGATATATCCAGGAAAACAACCAAATGGACCATATGCGCTAGATAATTCGGCATTTGCTGTGGTTAAGCGGATTGTGTCTCCAATTCTGAACACTGGTAGGAATATCACAATAGATAATTTTTTACATCAATATCTTTGGCTGAATATATACTTGATAAAAGAACTACTATAGTGGGAACACTTAGAAAGAACAAGAGGGAGATTCCACCAGTATTCCTAGAAACGAAGGCGAGACCAGCTCCTAGTTCCATGTTTGCATACCGCAAAGAAATTGTCTTGGTTTCCTACAAAGCAAAACCCAACAAAAATATTGTTTTGTTGTCTACGTTCCATTCAGATGGGCATATTGATCCTGAATCTCGAGTTTTGCAGAAGCCAGAGATAGTGACCTTCTATAACTGTACGAAGGGGGGAGTCGACATAGTTGATGAGCTGAAGTCCAATCACTCAATCTCCAGGTTCTGTTGCCGATGGCCATTACGGGTATTTTTCACAATATTGGATGTAGCAGCTATCAATTCCCATATTATCTACAAAACTAATATATCCAACATTCTGGAGCGTAGAATTTATTTGAAGAACTTAGCCCAACAGCTGATCAAACCACAGATGATTACTCGTTCATCGATTCGAACTTTGCCACTGGATATTCGAAAACGAATTATACAAAATTTAGGTATACCCGAAACAGATGCAAGCGTATCAGCACCAGGGTTTTGTGGAATTTGCCCAAGAAAAAAGAATAGGAGGACAAACAAGAAATGCAGCAAGTGTAATATCCCCATATGCAACGAGCATGTCACATATATTTGTTCTACATGCTCTAGCTCGATGAACAACGATAGTGCAAGTGAATAATTCCTTTATTTTACTGAGTATGCCGTTTCTGTTTCAGTTCTAATTAAATTATATATATATATATATATATATATATATATATATATATATATAATATAGTCCTATTATATAAGGATAATTTTTGAGTTTTCATTAAATAATTCAAACAGTTTACGTGTATTATTAAGAGAATTTATAAGTAGAAATACCTTTAATATAACACCTAACTATACACCGTAGGTGAGCAAAATGCTCAGACGCGAGTGATGATGTAACTCTTTCGTGCGCGAGTGATGCAGGGTTAATCGAGTTTTTGTCATCGCACTGATTGATTCTAGTTATTTTTTCGTTTCTTCATCGCTAAGTAAACTGATAATAGCCAACTCATCAACAGAGTTTCGATAAATACAGTGTTTGCCTGCCACTCATTACCAGAGGCGTAGGCAGTATTTCATTATGCATACATTGCTAAAATAAAACCATCAAGTTGTAATTAACTAAATCAACCTAACAATTTGCTTTTGAGTAGAAGGGCAAGAATCAATCAGTCAAACGGTTTTTCCTCAACCCACAAAAACCAAAATGTCGCACAATTTGAATATCAAAAATCCAGCGACTAGAAACAGTTATGTATCAGCCGTTAATTCAGCACCTAAACCATCTTTCCCAAAAAAGGATCAAGCCATAGTGACGCACGCCGAAGATAACCTAAAAGTATTTGACTGTGTTAAGGCAATAGGTGATATTGTAGGCCGGAAACATATTTATTTTGCTTCGATGATCTCGAATAACAGAATTTGCATCTATTTAACCAATTATAATCTCGTTGACGATCTTTTAAAATCCCTTCCATCCGTAACTATCAACAATAATGTCATAAATATCCACAGACTCGTATCTCCAACAAAAAGAATAATCATCTCGAACATATCTCCTTACATAACCCCATGATCTCGCTGAAAACGCTATAAAAAGCCTTGGTTTACAATTAACCTCCCCTGTCTCGTTTCTGAGAGCTGGTATCCGAGGCGACGAATATTCCCATATATTAAGTTTCAGACGACAAACCAACGTTCTCCCCCATCAGACGACTTCAAATTGCAGACTTAATCATCCCTCTTGACGGCAACGAATACAGAATCTTCCTATCTACGGACAAAATGGAGTGTTTCATTTGCAAGCAACCCGGACACATCACTACAAATTGCCCAAATCCTCCAACTTACAATTTCCTGTCACAGTCCACTCTGTCTGAACAAACTGAGCAGGTATCTTCAAAAACAAATCTGTAAACCTAATAGAAAGCAACGAAGTGAGTTGAAATGAAGACCCGATAATCCCACAAGAAAACTAGCCTGCTGTGGCTCTGCCTCCAGCCCAAAACGCGGATATTCCCAGCTTTCATCACATAGTGAAAACTCAAGTGTACCTGCCGAAGCAGAAATTAACACAGACGACATGCCTTCCCTTCATTCTATCCACTTTCCACAGCAGTTCATAAAGCAGTAAAGAAGAAGCCCAAGGTGAGTGTACTGACTGAATCAAACCTCTCTACATCCATAAAATATTGTATAACAAAATCCTACCAGAAAACGCCACATGCCTTCATACTTCCCATACAACAACTTTATGACTTCCATACTCGAAGCCCTAAAACACACAGATAACATTATTGGCCTAGTTTCAAACCTAAATCTAATTTACCTGGACCTCACAAATAGGTCCATAAAGAACAGAATTATCCGTATAACTAACAGGATAAAAAAAGCTTAAATCCGACAGACTTCCTTTGTTTACAAGAAACTAACTACTCCCCTCACTTAAAGAGTTATGTTGGATATTACTTAACAAGAACTACTCATTTACCTGCTAGTGGCGGATACTCAGTTCTTATCCTTCTTATTCTTCTTCTTTTAAATAGACCTATTGGTCTGTTGCTTGCTGAAGCCGTCTCTGGATGGTTTCTTGCGAGGTGGACTGCCAGCTTTCCTGCCACCTTTTTGGGAGTCTTCCTGGTGGGCGATTTCCATGTGGCTTGCTTTCCATCATTATTCTCGGTAATCTGTTTTCGTCCATTCTTCGTACGTGCGCGTACCATTCTTTTCGTCTCTGTCTGCCCCATCTGACTATGTCTACTATGCTGCATTGAGCTCGTATGTCAGTGTTTCTTATCCTGTCCCGTCTGGTCTTCCCTAGGATAGTTCGTAGGATTTTCATTTCGGCCGAGCGCAGCATACTTTTTGTTTTATTTATGTCTTCGCGTTCTTATCCATAATGATATATTTCACCAAAAATTACATTTAAATAAAAACTTAGAGACAGCAGCCATCACCGATGGTCCCTAATAAAATTGCTATTTGCAGTGTATATATCCCTCCAAACTACACTGTAAGAGACGCAGATATACTGGATCTCATAAGTCAACTTCCTATACATTTTAATGCTCACAACCCAATGTGGGGTTCAGAACGTACGTTTGGCCGTGGAAAAATGATTGAAACCGTAATTAACAACTGTAACATTAATCTACTAAATAATGGCAACAGCACACATTTTCATGTACAAACCGGATCCTTCTCCTCAGCATTTCAGACCACTTTTACTAGCATGGCACACCCTTGATAGCCTTTACGTTAGCAATCACTTTCCTATCCTAATTTCAGACAACGAATCAAATCAAGTTAACATTAATGGAAAGTGGAAAATCGCAAAAGCAAACTGGAAACTATACAGCCAAACACTGAAGGAAAATACAGACAATATTAATTATTCGAATGATGTAGACGAAGCTGTTGGCCAATTGACTAACTCCATAATTTCTGCAGCCAAGAAATGTATAGGAAAGTACTCCGACAACCCTCTAAAACGAACCGTTCCTTAGTGGAATGAATCGTGTAACAATGCAGTGAAGGAGTGTAAAAAGGTGCTTAATAAATGCCGAAGAACCAGAAATGGTTAAGACTTGATAATCCTCAAATGAATGAGAGCGAAATCCAATAGGGTTTTAAAACAAAGTACACGAGAGTCGTGGAATGAATACCGAAGAAACAGAAATGGTTAAGACTTGATAATCCTCAAATGAATGAGAGCGAAATCCAATAGGGTTTTAAACAAAGTACACGAGAGTCGTGGAATGAATACACAAGCACTTAACCTATGAAACCTCACCTCAAATCTGGACCAAGATAAAACAGATGAAAGGAAGAAACACCAGTTTTAAAATACCTAGCTTAAACCACGAGGGTCAAGTCATTACCAATGACCAACAAATTGCTAATATCCTTGCCCAACCCTTTGTAGATAAAACCAAATCCAAACTCAACAAATAACTCACATCCTGAACAAATCCCTTACAAGTGTCACCCACTCAATTTTTTTTTCACCCTTTCCGAATTAAATTCAGTCCTATCTTCACTGCAGGACCGGACTATATTCCTATGATCTTTCTAAAACACTTCCCGAAATTAAAGAATTTACGACAATTATATTATTTTTTAACTTAAATTTAACCGGTCCAGAGTGTCCCTAATATCTACCAAAATATATCGAGCCTTCCAAAAAAACATAATTGGAGTAAGCTTTGAAATATTGTTGGTTATTTAGCCACTCTACTCTTTGACCGTGGAATATCATTTTAATCCAGAAATTATCTGATTTGTGCTACAAAACACATATGTCCTAACTTAAAATGTCAGTCTTTGTTAGTGTTTAGCTCACCATTAAAATTTCAAAGCCCACTCCAATTATATTTTTATTAGATGTCCATATACTACACATTACCTTGGTATAGTTAATTTATTATACAGTGACTAAATTTACTAGAGTAACTTTTTTGGTCGGTTACTCATGCAGAACAAGATTTCAAAAAGAAGAAGGAAACGTTATTTTTTTAATGTCTAGTCATTAAAAATCATTTTTACTGCCTATGATCATAATGTCACTAAAACTAACGTATTTTTATGCAACTATGTACAAATGCATTTTATTTATTTACACTGTTACGTACATTGCTATAAAAAAGTAAATTAAAACAATAAATAGCGAACAGCGCCTTTTTATTAGTTGAAAATGCAAATATGCATTCGTGTGTAGCAAAAAAAGACATTATAAATAATCATTCGACTAACAGTAAATCTATCATTATTGGTTTATTTTCCGGATCTTCGAAAACTTATAAAATGTACAAGATTTCCACATATTATATTATCGGATGTAATTAAGGTACACCGGGGTAAGTGGAAATATGGGGTAAGTGGAACCCACTGCCAAAAACATTACTTTAAATGGTATAACGAGCGTCATCTGTAGGAAACAGTATTTAATGGCTTCCTCGCTCCCACTAAAATACACCTACTTCATTCATTTGCTACCCGCGTGGAGATTCTGAATGTGTTATTGCATTGCAAGGTCAATCACTTCCTCGATGTTGAGCTGTTCGCGCGCATATTGTTTTGACTGTTTATGTCGTTTAAAGTGGAGTTAAATTATTTTTTCTGCTGGTAGGTATTGATCCTGTGTATTAATGTTATTTATTTCGTAGAAGTAATCAATTTGACAACTTTTAATTACAAAATTTATAGGTTCCACTTGCCCCACTTTTTTGTTGTGGTTGGGGCAAGTGGAGACTGTGTTCCACTTGCCCCGCTGATAATTCTTAAATTTTTATTGGGTTTTTTTTGACAAAAATTATTATTGTTACAGGTAAAATTGTGCGAAATTATACTAAAAAAAGAGCACCTGCACCGTATTCCAAAGAACAACTGGAAGAAGCAGTGGAAGCTGTTCGAAGCAGAGTGATGACTCTATATAGAGCTTCCAAACATTATCGTATACCGAAAGCGACCTTGTTTAAAAGAGTCAAAGGGCAAAGAGGCGTAAAGAGCATATCAATGGGGAGACCTACAGCTATACCCTTTGACGTTGAAACTAAGATGGCAGTGTGTATTAAGACCATGGAAAAATGGGGATTTGGACTCTCCAAAATAGAAATTACTTTTTCCATTGGACAGTACGTAAAAGAGAATGGGTTGAAAACTTGTTTTAAGGATTCGCTTCCTGGGGACGACTACTTTATAAATTTTAAAAAACGGCACCGGCTTTCTCAGAGAAAAACACAAGCTGTTGAAGTACCTAGAAAGAAATTGACTGTCTCGACCCTTACTTCGTGGAATATGCTCATATTAGTGTTTTTAAATGAAACTCAAGGTCTCTAGTTAATTCCACAATATAATACAAGTTATTGAAAATTCTAAAAAATTGACAATTGTTTCGATAAATCAATATCATCGTCAGAATGACAGAAGTTACATTTCATTTTATGCCTACCTGATGTTTAGTAGTTATATTTTTGGCTAGACCAAGAAGTAACCTAACTTGTGATTGGCTTAATATATGTTTATAGAAAAAAGAAGAAGATGTGATATCACAAATATTGAAGCTTAGATATTATTAGCCCTATGGTGATATCCTGGATATCATTTTTCCAATTAAGATCAGTATAACTGTGCAATGATATAGAAAACCAGGAAAACTATATCTGCTGATCTTTACAATTATCACTTAAGAAGACAGTTTATTAGTGGAGAATTCCCTAGATTTAACTGTTCATTGACAACTTCATATTGTGGGTTTCTTAAATGTCTTCTAATTTCCAGTTCTTCAAGGAAATCCAGTTCTTGTTTCTTTTCACAAATATGCAGCACTTCTAGTTCTGTGTTAGGTGTCAATTAATGATTGGTGTCAAGTAGATGTTTTGCGTAGTGAGATTTATCTGGTTGTTTTAATCTGTAAGCTCGTAAGTGCTCACTGTATCGTATTTCAAAATTCCTAAGGGTCTGACCCAAATAGACAGCATTACATTCTGGACATTTGAGTTTATATATACCTGACTTCTTTAATAGTGGTATTTTTGTTTTTACATTTAACAATTTTGTACTAACGTTACTTTCTGTTTTAAAAGAAATTGTTGCAATCGTTGCTGAAGATATTATCTTTGAAATATTATTAGAAATATTTCCTGCATATGTGATGGTTTTATAAGTTTTAATATCATCAGCTTGTTTAGGATATATTAGTTGTAATGCCACTTTTTTCTCTTTTTTACTAATTAGTTTATTTATCATATCTAATGGATAACCGTTAGATGTTGCTATTTGTCTAATTGTATTAATCTCTCTATTAAAATTACATTTGTTCATAGGAACTGAAAAAGCTCTATGTATCATTGAATTCAATGGTTACTTCTTGGTCTAGCCAAAAATATAACTACTAAACATCAGGTAGGCATAAAATGAAATGTAACTTCTGTCATTCTGACGATGATATTGATTTATCGAAACAATTGTCAATTTTTTAGAATTTTCAATAACTTGTATTATATTGTGGAATTAACTAGAGACCTTGAGTTTCATTTAAAAACACTAAGTACCTAGAAAGGAAAGCGTGGATCCTTTTGTCATTGCTGATTATTTTAGTTTGTTAAAAGAAGCAACGTTAAATGTTCCACCAGAACAAATCTATAACATGGATAAGACTAGCTTCTGTATCGATCCTAGTCGGGTAAAAGTCGTTGGAGAAAAAGAGTTACCGCTGGACCAGACAGGGAAAATTTTTCTGTTCTAACAGGTGCTAATGCAGCTGGAGAAAAATTACCCCCACTTATTATATTTAAGGGGAAAAATGTATGGGATACGTGGTTAGCAAGCAGTGAAGATGAATATCCTGGTATATCATATTCAGCAACATTAAAGGGGTGGATGGAAACACAAACATTCGCTAATTATTTTCATCGAACCTTCTTATATCACATTCCAAAAGAGAGTCCGGTTGTTCTCGTTTATGACGGGCATTCTTCCCACACTTCAATAGGTTTTATAGAAAAAGCTTTGCAGGAAAATGTAGTAATATTAAAATTACCCCCACATACAAGCCACCTTCTGCAACCAATGGACCTATCTGTATTTAAACCCTTAAAACAAAAGTACGACGAGGCCATTATTAAGTGGCAGAGAAAAAATTATGGTAAAAAATTACCCAAGTCTGTGTTTTCTGCGATAATTTCCGTAGTATGGAAAGAATTAAATTCCGATATTATCAAGAGTGGGTTTCGCAAGTCAGGAATTAATCCATTTTGCAATTCGGTTATTTCAGAAGATAAATTTCAAATCGAAGCTTTAAATAGAATTAATCATTGTGATACCTCTGCATCCACATTATCACTTGACGAACAATCCTTAAATACCTGCATTTTAGATAATATTGCTCAAGAATGTGAAAATAAAAACGAAGAAGGAATACAAAATAAAATGGCGTACAACAAGAAGGAGGGAGATCTGGCTTAGTCGAAATATCTTTTGAAAAGATTCTTCTTGAACACGTTAAGCAAAATCCGTTAAACACTAATCAGAAACTAAAAAAGATATGTCCTGTAGCTGAGATTATAACATCTCTCGACTATGTGCAAAAAATGAAAGAACAAAAGATACAACTAGACGCAAAATTATCTGAGAAAGACAAACGAAATAAAAAAAGTCTTGTTGCAAGAAAATGAAGATTGTAGTGATTATAAACACCGAGATGTAATACTATCTGGGAAAGGCAAACAAAAGGAAAAAATAAAAAATGAAGATAGTAGTGATGATGAACACCACAGTTTATTTTTAAAAGATTTAAGCTCTGACGATGATAGTGAGTGGGAAAAGTCACCATCCCCTCCTATTGAAGAAGAAATACACCGGGAACCAAAACCAGAAGACTTTGTTTTGATAAAGTTTCCCATTAAAGGAACGACCAATCATATTTATTTTGCGGCTAAGAAGGCTTTGATCTAGAGGTTGAAATTAGTTGCCTACGAAAGAGCGCTAAAAACGATGGAAGGTTTTATTTTCCCAACGTGGAAGATATTTCTATTGCTATTAAAGAGCAAATAGAATTTGTTTTGCCAAATCCAAATAATTTGAGACATCTAACAAAAAAACAAAAGTCTCTTGTTTCATTTTCGATATCCTTATATCAGTATAATGGTTGTTAAATAACTACTTATACGTATTTTTCAATAAAATTTTGTTTAAAAAACTGTGTATTTCTTATTTCCACTTGCCCAGTTAGTGGGGCCCCATATCACGGGGCAAGTGGAACCTAACGCACTAACACAATTTTATTTTTTTCCATTTGTCTAAAATTTTTTGCATTAATATTTTTATACATTTGTACACTTATTCAGCATACATCTGGCTAATAAGTAATGGAACTTTATTCATTACTACCCCAAAAAAAATTTTTACACAAGTTTTAAGTCGAACTAGTGATTTTTTAGGTTCCACTTACCTCTGTGTACCTTACACAAGTGCATCAAAATTACCGATAATTTTTCATGAAAGCATGTTGTCTAAAAACTGCATGAGTTTATTTTCATGTTTTGGCGAAAGAGCCCGACTCCAAAGGAGGAGGACTCTTTTAACAAAATTTGAAAATAGCCGAATGCAGTTTTTACTGACAACATGCTTGAATGAAAAATT
The DNA here is from genome assembly GCA_963921935.1 of Galeruca laticollis. Classification (NCBI taxonomy): domain Eukaryota; kingdom Metazoa; phylum Arthropoda; class Insecta; order Coleoptera; family Chrysomelidae; genus Galeruca; species Galeruca laticollis. The sequence continues at coordinate 53,820,382 of OY998182.1, read as the reverse complement.
ATCAGGTTTATTTTGATGCACGAGTGTAATTGAGTAATTCGGTAGAGTATTTCTCGAGTAGAAGAAATAAAAGTACGTTAGTTTGAAATTTTTATTTAAATAACAATTAGGTAAATGAGCATGAACAAACTAAAATAAAATCCATAAACTGTCTCCACATATATTTATGGTTCAGTATTGAATTTCCCCACAGAAGCCATCAAGATAGTGAAACAGATCTCGCCAGCTGCAATACTAAATCCACTAAATGCAATTCTTAGACAAAAGTGTTTTCCAAGAGAATGGGAAAGGGCCAAACTAGTTTTAATCCCCAAAGGAAATATAGATGACATGAAGTTTAGACCAATATACCTACTGAACGCCATTAGTAAAGTATACGAAGGATCGTTGAGAGAAAGATTGGAAAAAGAGTTGGAAGTTACTGGGGATCTCTCAGAGCGACAATACGGATTCAGAAATGGAAAATCAACTATACAGGCCATAGAAAGGGTAATAAGTGCAGTAAATGATAGATCAGGTGACAAATGGGCAGCTCGTATCACATTGGACGTGAGAAATGCAGTCAACACGGCATCCTGGGATAAAATCCTACAGAAATTGGAAGCAAGAGGGGTGGCTAGATATCTGCTGGAGATAGTAGACAGCTATCTAGAGAATAGATCGCTACAAATAGAAAAATATGTTATACTAGAAGTCCAAGCTGGAGTTCCATAGGGTTCTGTTCTAGGACCTACTCTGTGAAACATGCTCTATGATGACGTGTTGAATGATCTGGCACTAGAGGAAGTGAGTACAATAGCATACGCAGTGCCAAAAGTAAGAATCATCTTGAATGGAAAGCAGACGAAGTTCTTTACCAAATCCACACCTGGATGAAGGAAAACGAACTACACTTAGCCCCACAGAAATCCGAAACAGTTATCCTGAGAGGACAGAAAGGAAAAGAGCAGGTTAAATTCGTATGTGGAGGGGAAGAAATTTCTAGAAAAAATAGCGTTGTGTACCTGGGAGTCACTATTGGTGAAAACTGTAGCTTCACGCAGCATATAAAAGCCGCCGCACAAAAAGCCGAGAGAAGGGTAGCTGCCCTGAGTGGAATAACACCAAACGTGAGAGGTCCTGGGTCAAAAAAAGAGAGATGCTTTACGACGTAGTACAGTCGATTCTCTTATATGGAGCACCTATATGGCATTGATCCCTAACAGTTAAAAATAACAGGCAACTATACACGAGAGTGCAGCGCAAAATGCTCATAAAGGTCATTAGTGCGTATCGTACAATATCCGCGAAGGCCTCTCAGTTGGTTGAAGGGAAGATACCTATTAAACTGATGGCAGCAGAAAGAGAACGACTATACAGGAGACGAGACGGGGAAACTACGGAAGCGAAAGCAGAGGAGAGATTGATCACCCTAGCAAAATGGCAGGAACTGTGGGATCATACGGAGAACGAGGCGCAATGGACAAAAACTTTAATACCAAACGTACAAGACTGGGTGGAGTGCAAACATAGAAGAGTGGACTATTTTATGACACAAGTCCTCACAGGTCATGGCTCGTTCAAAGTTTACACAACAAGAATTGGGAAAACAGATAATGAATTGTGTTTGTCCTGTAAAGCAGTAGACACAGCGGCATATACAACTTTTGAATGCGATAGATGGGGAGAACTAAGGGACCAATAGGCGCAAGATATAGGGGTCAACCTTAATCCGCAAAATTTAGTGGAGACTATGAGAAGTAAAAGAGAGACTTGGAATAAAAAGGGTGATGCATCAGAAAGAGCTAGAAGAAAGACAAGAGGCAAGTCGAGCATAAAGTGATCAATGCACTTCACTCCTGAAGATATGTGACAAGCGGTTCCAGGGTGGAGAGTAGATAGATAAAAAATAAAAAGAGGGTTCTTTAGTCAGTAGGAGTCTGACAGTACCCAGTGGGAGATGCGGGAGAGGAGAGTTTTTAGTCGGTAGGAATCCGGCACTCCGGAAAGACCGGGGTCTAATGTAAGATTTCCTCTCCTCGAAAAAAAAAGTATTGAATTTTTAGGTTTACTTTCGGTCACTTTTCCTTGAATAAAACTTAAAGAATCTTGTCCAAATCGCAAGATTTCAAAGAATTTTAATATTTGGCATATGTCAAAATGACAAATGCGCAATTTAAACACTCGTTACTGTAGTTACGGACCTGCAGGGGAATTTTCGATAGCTAGCGGGAACTTTTCGGATTCTACCGGGCAATTTTCGGCGAAAAACTCCCGCTTCATATGGGATTTTTGATAAATGAGGGAAATATTCGGCAAAATAAAAGTATTTATACCAGTTTTACAAATACTGGGTATAAAAAAACCTTATTATTTTATTTTGGTATATTTTCTGTCTTTAATGCTTTCCAGATATATCAGTTTTCATCGAGCCTCTTTTCATCAGAACCTGGCAAAAATGTAATATTTACATGATGGCGTTCCAGCAACCGACGAAGCTAGGCAACTTTTGCAGAACTGCATATTCGTATCAAGGAAGTTAACTTCAATCGAGTTATTTTTGTACCAGGAATATATGGTTTACATTATTATCTACATTTTCGATATCCCCTGTATGCCTATATAAAACTACGATAATGTCTACGGAAATATTTATGCAATAAATAGTTTAATAAAATACTTACGACTTATGCAAATAGTATTTGAAATCTTACCTGCAACAAAAATAATTATATTAATTAATATTGATGATAAGCAGAAAAATTATTTTTTGCAGGCCATGAAACAAACTGGTAGAACTACAAATAATACAAGTTATACATACATAGAGGATTAAAATAAATAGTATTAGTTTCTGAAAGAATGAGATTTGAATGAAATTTACTGCTTCGACCCTTACTGTGTGGAATCTACTCTACTACTTTTTTAAATGAAATTAACTGTTTTTAAATAACTCCACAACTATAATGTACGACTTTTATGTAGGTGTCTAAGAGTCTCTTATTTCATACCATTTTCTACTTTCTTGTTCAAGCCAAACTGAGCACATTTTATGAACAATGAACCGTTTAGAAACAAAAATATTAGAATGTAACATTTCAAAAAATATCTTATTTTGGTATAGATATGTTTTTTAGGCAGTGAACTACAATTAGATTTATTTTTCAATCATATTAATAATTTACATCCAAAAATTAAATTTATATTACAAGTTGAAAAAAATAACTCGAACAATTTTCTTGATGTAAAAATTCAAAGAGTTAATAATGTAGTTGATTATTCAATTTACAGAAAACCAACACACACTGATGTGCGTATACTATATAATTCCAATCATCCCATGTCACATAAATTAGGAGCAATGATACATAGAACATTTTCAGTTTCTAGGTACAAATATAACTTTGATAGATTAATCCAAATAAACAAATAGTTACATCCAAAGGGTATCCATTACGTATAATAAATAAATTACTTAATAAAAACAAGAAAAAAGTGGCAATACAACTACTAATATTCCCTAAACAAAGAGATACAAAGTTACAATAACCATCACATATGCTGGTAATATTTAATATAATACTTTATCAACAAATTCGACAAAGAGCTAGTTTCATGGGTATGAATTAACAAATGAAAAAATATCAGAATGATTAAGAATAACATATATTTTTTTATGATAACGATATTTAACTCAAAAAGTTATAAATATCTTCGAAAATTGGATTTAAAAAATTTATTAGATTTGAATAAACCGCTGTAAGTCGACCAATGGCAGAAGCCCCTGTTTTCAGATTGAAAGTACGTTCTGTTGACAAATCCTACTTGACTATCCAAGTTTATTAAGACAAAGTGAAAGTCGACTGGAAGAATTTGACAATTGACGTCAATATCCACAACCAACCTCAAAACAGATATCATCCTCGTCGACTTTTTAGTTGTTTGAGTTATATTATTTTATAGTAGAAACTTTGATTGCCTTTTAAAAGACATCTTTAAAATGGATCCAGGTTTTACCGAAGCTAGTTCGACAAATCTTCCTGAGGTGGATGTGAACATGGTGTCTCAGTACACTCGAACTCCCCTAAACAGAAGAAGAATAAGAGATCCGGTACTAAATCGAGTTCGGAATTCTGGGGTAACGCAATTTGTGTATGTATGTTACATCACATGTTTTCCAAACAACTCAACCTAGATGGAGAATATTTATTTTTATTATACATACATTTTACATTATATTTTCTATTTTGAAAGCGTCATCACTGCAGTTTAAAATATATATTTCCAAATTTCTTTGACTACGCAAGAGTTGCATTTTTTAATAAGAGGCACCCGATTAGGAGAATATTATTTGAAAGAGTACGTTTTGACAGTACTTTGTGTTTCTCTTTAACGGGTGTTGAAGAGAAAGATAACTAGTCTACTTATAAAGTTTTCCCTCGTGACAACAGTGCAAAATTTCTTTGTTTGCCATTGGCTCTAGCCTACCACAGTCTACTAAAAGAATTCAAACTTCAACATTTTTATTTGAAATCGTAGAGTGGCGTTGTTAGTTGCAAATACTTAGACCAGACCCAATATATCTTGCGGCATTTTTATTGAAATTCTTGAAACTAGCTCATTTCTTTTAAAACAGAAAGTGAGTAAAAAATTGTTAAATGTAAAAAAATCTGGTATAGATAAACTTAAATATCCAGAATATAACGCTGCCTATTTGGGTCAAACCCTTAGAAATTTTGAAATTAGACACAGTGAACATTTAGGAGCAAGTATACTACCCCTGGACCAATGTAGCATATTTGAATAATTTGATGTATGTTACGCTAGCGTAGCCATTTTACCGGGTACCCTTCGCACCAGTCTAATAATTTGTTGCTAATTTGTAACGATGAATTTGATTTTGTAGCTAATTCCGTTTCCAAGAAAACGCAACCTATCGTAGCGTGATACTAAGCTAGCGTAGCCACACGCTATAACTATATAAAGAAGTAATAATAAAAAAACTAAATGCCCAGAAATTTGTTGCTTAGTTGTTGCTAAAAGACGACACTAACCGATTCTGCAAAAAATCATCCCTTACCACGATTTCCCCACCCCCCACTATTATTTGATATCAAGCTAGCGTAGTCATACGCTATAACTATAAAAATAAGTAATATTGAAAAAAAACTAAATGCACATGAATTTGTTACTAATTTGTTGCTAAAAAATGACACTAACCGATACTGCAAAAAATCATCTCTTACCACGATTTCCCCAGCCCCCACTATTATTTGATATTAAGCTAGCGTAGCTATACGCTATAACTATAAAAATAAGTAATATTGAAAAAAAACTAAATGTACATGAATTTGTTACAAATTTGTTGTTAAAAAATGACACTAACCGATCCTGCAAAAAATCATCCCTTTCCCCGATTTCCTCACCCCTTATTATTATTTGATATACGCTATGACTATAAAAATAAGTAATATTGAAAAAATGCAAAGGAATTTTTTGCTAATTTATTGCTAAAAGATGACACCAACCCATCCTGCAAAATATCATCCCTTATCTCATATTAATTCAAATTCATCGTATTTTAGTAGTCATTGCCTAGCAACAAATTGCCGGACTGATTTTAAAACCATGCATTCCATTTTTGGGCAGTAATTGACCAGCAACAAATTCTCCGAGTGTTTTTTAATTAAAATTCATAGCGTTTTAGTAGCTATTGGCTAGCAACAAATTACCCGGCCCATTTCGAAGCCATATACTCAATATTTGGACAATAATCAACCAGCAACAAATTCCCCTACTGTTTTTAATGGAAATTCGTCGTATTTTAGCCGCCATAAGTGGTAATTCTGTAACGAATATGCTAAAATTTTAACCCTACGTTAATTTTCACAATTTTAACCTACAAAGCAATTCTGTAATTCTTACAAATAAGCTACCGGTAAATTTTAATATTTTTAACAGATACGTTAAAAATTAGTTCAAATTCGTGTCTCTAGTAAAAAAGAAGATTAAGTGTGGTTAATTTTTCGAATTTATTTCACTTTGTTGATCTTATGAAAAGTTACAGTGAATTTTTGTGGTTTGTATGTTATTTTCATAAAAAATATGGAAAATATAAAAAGATCAAGCAGAATGAGTAAAAAACATTTCATAAGATATTTAGAATGTCATAGTCATGTTGGCTACAAAAGTTGCTCCAAGGGAACTCACAAAAATAAAAGAGTACTGGGCAGAAATAGCTACGCAAATCAATTCTATACCAGGAGCTAAAAAGGACGTTAGACACTGGAAAGATTTGTTTGGGAATCTAATATTAAAAATAAATTAACTGAATCAACAAATATTTCAAGGCATTAAATGAAATTGAGACTACGGCCAGGAAAAAGGCACGGCTACATCATATAGAATATACTGGTACTGGCGGAGGTCCCAAAACTGCCAAAGATCTAAATGACTTAGAAGAAAGGTTGCTATCTTTACTCTCAAAAACAGTAATAACTGGAATTCCAGCAGTTCAAGAATTGGGATTTGCAGGAAATGAAGAAGGTAACAATTTAGAACCTGGCCCAGATCAAGTAGAAATTTTAAGTACATTTACACAACTATATGCAAATAATTTCTTATTTAATAGTGCTCTTAATTAAATATAGCTAAAAGTTCTTAATTTTTTTTTTTGAAGTTAAATACCTACTTATATTCTCTGAGACTTCTCTCATAAAACTGATTGGTATTGTTTTCATTATGCAAATCAACCATTTCTGTTTTACTTTCAATATTCTTCTACCTATATCTTACACTGAATATTTGAATTTTTTAAATAGTCATTTTTTCATAGCTATAAATCTTTTTTTCTTCTAGGATGAAAATATTGAATTCATAATTGAAGATGCAGAGGCAGTCCTTTCTACTTCTAGGGCGGATTCAATCCCAGTATTGAATGTATTACATACCGAAAATGTGCTGTGAGTAAACTTAAGTATTAATAGTAACTTTTACTATGCTGTGGTTTTATATATTTGCGTAAACTTCTTAGTATATTTAACACGTTCGCTACCGACTTAAAAAATGATCACTCCCCTGCACCTCTACCAACACAGTTTTTTCAGAAGTACTTGGAGATTTTGATCAATTATAATAATAATAATAATAATAATAATAATAATAATAATAATAATAATAATATTAAGGTGTTTTTAAATGAAACTCAAGGTCTCTAGTTAATTCCACAATATAATACAAGTTATTGAAAATTCTAAAAAATTGACAATTGTTTCGATAAATCAATATCATCGTCAGAATGACAGAAGTTACATTTCATTTTATGCCTACCTGATGTTTAGTAGTTATATTTTTGGCTAGACCAAGAAGTAACCTAACTTGTGATTGGCTTAATATATGTTTATAGAAAAAGAAGAAGATGTGATATTACAAATATTGAAGCTTAGATATTATTAGCCCTATGGTGATATCCTGGATATCATTTTTCCAATTAAGATCAGTATAACTGTGCAATGATATAGAAAACCAGGAAAACTATATCTGCTGATCTTTACAATTATCACTTAAGAAGACAGTTTATTAGTGGAGAATTACCTAGATTTAACTGTTCATTGACAACTTCATATTGTGGGTTTCTTAAATGTCTTCTAATTTCCAGTTCTTCAAGGAAATCCAGTTCTTGTTTCTTTTCACAAATATGCAGCACTTCTAGTTCTGTGTTAGGTGTCAATGAATGATTGGTGTCAAGTAGATGTTTTGCGTAGTGGGATTTATCTGGTTGTTTTAATCTGTAAGCTCGTAAGTGCTCACTGTATCGTATTTCAAGATTCCTAAGGGTCTGACCCAAATAGACAGCATTACATTCTGGACATTTGAGTTTATATATACCTGACTTCTTTAATAGTGGTATTTTTGTTTTTACATTTAACAATTTTGTACTAACGTTACTTTCTGTTTTAAAAGAAATTGTTGCATACGTTTCTGAAGATATTATCTTTGAAATATTATTAGAAATATTTCCTGCATATGTGATGGTTTTATAAGTTTTAATTTCATCAGCTTGTTTAGGATATATTAGTTGTAATGCCACTTTTTTCTCTTTTTTACTAATTAGTTTATTTACACCCGAAAATTAAATTTACATTAGAAATTGAAGAAAATAGCTCAATCAATTTTCTTGATTTAAAAATTCAAAGAGTTAATAATGTACTTGATTATTCAATTTACCGAAAACCAACACAGACTGATGTGACAATTCCATTCAATTCTAACCACCCTGTCTCACACAGACTAGCAGCATATAATTCAATGATACATAGAGCTTTTTCAGTTCCTATGAACAAATGTAATTTTGATAGAGAGATTAATACAATTAGACAAATAGCAACATCTAACGGTTATCCATTAGATATGATAAATAAACTAATTAGTAAAAAAGAGAAAAAAGTGGCATTACAACTAATATATCCTAAACAAGCTGATGAAATTAAAACTTATAAAACCATCACATATGCAGGAAATATTTCTAATAATATTTCAAAGATAATATCTTCAGCAACGAATGCAACAATTTCTTTTAAAACAGAAAGTAACGTTAGTACAAAATTGTTAAATGTAAAAACAAAAATACCACTATTAAAGAAGTCAGGTATATATAAACTCAAATGTCCAGAATGTAATGCTGTCTATTTGGGTCAGACCCTTAGGAATTTTGAAATACGATACAGTGAGCACTTACGAGCTTACAGATTAAAACAACCAGATAAAGCCCACTACGCAAAACATCTACTTGACACCAATCATTCATTGACACCTAACACAGAACTAGAAGTGCTGCATATTTGTGAAAAGAAACAAGAACTGGATTTCCTTGAAGAACTGGAAATTAGAAGACATTTAAGAAACCCACAATATGAAGTTGTTAATGAACAGTTAAATCTAGGGAATTCTCCACTAATAAACTGTCTTCTTAAGTGATAATTGTAAAGATCAGCAGATATAGTTTTCCTGGTTTTCTATATCATTGCACAGTTATACTGATCTGAATTGGAAAAATGATATCCAGGATATCACCATAGGGCTAATAATATCTAAGCTTCAATATTTGTAATATCTCATCTTCTTCTTTTTCTATAAACATATATTAAGCCAATCACAAGTTAGGTTACTTCTTGGTCTAGCCAAAAATATAACTACTAAACATCAGGTAGGCATAAAATGAAATGTAACTTCTGTCATTCTGACGATGATATTGATTTATCGAAATAATTGTCAATTTTTTAGAATTTTCAATAACTTGTATTATATTGTGGAATTAACTAGAGACCTTGAGTTTCATTTAAAAACACTAATATGAGCATATTCCACGAAGTAAGGGTCGAGACAGTCAATTTCATAATATTAACGGGTTAAAATGGTAGTGAAGCGTCTCTTATAGCCTCTCCTACCAATTCCTGCTCGCACCTCCACGTCGGTAGCCCCGGTAACTATCTCTGGAGGTTCAGGATCGGGTAACCATCCCCGGTGGCGGATCTGTAGCAGATGGGCTAACGCGAGAGGGAGAACCACCACCACGCGGGGTAGCATCCCGTATGGTGTGAAAAAAAAGTGCTTTCAACACACGAAGAAATCGTTACTCGGGCGGGGAAGGATTAGATGCTGGTCCTTCCAATCGGAACCGTCAGGATGTCCAGCATGTAGATGAGAATGGTGGGGGCACCGCTCATCGAAACGTACCCCATCAACCGCTTGAACCTACGGCACCTCGGAGACGTGTTGTGCGACAGCCTGTCGCACCCACTGAACCAAATCAGGCACAATCAGAAAGACGACGTATGAAATGGGATAATGAAACCAACAAACAAGTAATACGTTCGTTTTTCACAGTTACGGCACTGGAGACTGATATGACGATGTACCGCATGCGACTGCATAATCACTTCATTGAGAAAATGCCACACCTAAATTACCTCTCAGAACAACGAATAGCAGATCAACGTAGAGCTATCATAAAAAATAACCTAATACCTCTACCTGCAATCGAACAAATAAGGGCAGAGGTGGAGAGGGAGATTAATCAACAGTCTATAAATGAGACCCCAGAGACTGAGGAACAAGAAAGTAGAGGACCTGAAGCTGACCTACCACTATTAAGTCTTCGACCCTCAGTAATCAACCGTCAAACATTATGGGAAGAAAACTACCAACAACATCTTACTGAATTCAGAGGATCCGACCCTGCAAGCAGGCCGGCGCTACCAAAACTCATTTATACTCCAAACACGCACTCTCTCTTAGGGATTGCTAATCAAATTCTGGAAAGTCAATTGGATGCAGATATGAACCTCGAGGAAATACATTTTCACGTGTATTGCGCAGCTTTAGCAACAATCAAAGCTATCAAACAAAAAATACTAAAAGCACCTACGACACGTACGCCTCAAAAACCGAGATGGGAACAACGACTTAGTACCAAAATCGAGAATTTAAGAAAAGAAATTGGTAGAATTCAACAAATAGCAAATGGGCAAAAATCCAAAAAGCTGCTAAATAAAATCCCGGTCCAGATTAAACAACAGCTGAAAGGAAAAATAACAAATGAAATAAAAACAATTATAGATGATACCTTAGATACCTGGAAACAAAAACTTGCAGTTGCTTCTAAAAGATTAAAAAGATATCAGGAGAGCTACCAACGCAAAATCCAAAACAACTTCTATTCAAAAAATCAGAAGGGCTTCTATAGATCGTTTCACGAACAACCTGGTTCTAAAGGACAACCGCCAAAGAAGGAGGATTTACAGACATTTTGGGAAGGAATGTGGTCGAAGGAAATCGAACACCAGGAAATTACACCTTGGATCAAAACAGAAATTCAGAACAACAACCATCTACATATGGAAGAAATAATATTTACATTACAAGATCTAAAAAAGGTAATAAAAAACTTGGCCAACTGGAAAGCACCAGGGAACGACGGTATCCAAAATTTCTGGTACAAAAAACTTACGGCTACCCATCATCACCTGACCAACCAATTTATATCGCTCTAAGAAACCTTGACCAACTACCAGACTTCCTTACAAATGGTGTAACTTATATTCTTCCAAAATCTGATCAAACCCAAGATCCTTCTCAATATAGACCCATCACGTGCCTTCCTACAATGTACAAAATCTTCACTGCAGCACTATGTGATAAACTGTACGCATACCTAGAAACTAATGATATTCTAACTGAGGAGCAGAAAGGGTGCAAAAGAAAATATATGGGCTGCAAGGAACAAATAACAATCGATAATGTGATATTGGAACAAATCAGAAAGAAGAACAGAAATCTATACATGGCTTATATAGCCTATCGGAAGGCTTTCGACTCAGTGCCCCGCAGTTGGTTAATAAAAACTTTGGAAATTTACAATATACACCCTGTGGTGGTTAGGTTTCTAAAGAGTACTATGAGTAATTGGAAAACAAAACTCAAAATTAACCTAAATCACACAGAACTAGAAACTAAATCTATCAGTATTAAAAGAGGAATCTTTCAAGGAGATACACTTTCCGCTCTATGGTTCTGCTTGTGTTTAAACCCATTATCACGTGGCCTAAACCACACAGGATATGGAGCAACTATTAGAGCGGATCGAAACTCAACAACCATAAGTCATCTATTCTTTATGGATGATCTGAAACTATATGCCGCATGCAAAAAAACACCTAGAATCCAACTTAAAACTCATGCACCAGTGGAGCACAGATGTCGAAATGTCGTTTGGTATGGAAAAATGCCAAACTGTATCGGTTGAAAAGGGAAAGCTAAAAGAAGGAGAACCTATAGAACTAGAGCCAGGCAAATATATTGAAGCCATGACAGACAAACCCTACAAGTACTTAGGAATCCTTCAGACACACAAGATAGAACATAAAGAAATAAAAGCCATATTAACCACCGAATTCGAAAAACGCCTTTACAACCTCTTAAAAAGTAAGCTAAATTCAGAAACCTTACCACGGCCATAAATAGCTACGCCATATCCGCTCTTCAGTACTCCTTCGGAATAATTAAATGGACTCAAACGGACCTGGAAGCAGTAAACAGAAAGATTAGAACCGAGCTAACAAAACATAGAAAACACCATCCAAAAGCGTCCGTCGAAAGGGTAAATTCACCTAGAGAAAAAGGAGGTAGAGGAATAAAAGATGTTGTGGAAGCTTGCACTTAGCAAATTGCAGGCTTGAGGAGTTTTTTCCGCCACCAAAATAGTCAACTTCATAAAGCCATAGTGAAAACAGATACGGGTTATACACCTTTAAACCTAAGCATGGAAAACTTTACGCCCTTTAATACACGAAATGAGGAAGATAAAATTAGAAATTGGCGTTCAAAAGAATTGCACGGAAGATTCATTAATGATTTACAGAAAGACACGATAGATCAAGCTAAATCGGTTGAATGACTTAAAACTGGAACGCTGTTCCCAGAAACTGAAGGTTTTATGGTTGGTATACAAGATCAGGTTATAAAAACGAGGAATTACCAAAAGTATATCTTGAAGGAAGAAATACCAACAGATAGGTGCAGAAAGTGCAACAGAAGTCAAGAAACGATTGATCACATTCTTTCTAGTTGCCAAAGCATAGCTGAAACTAAATATCTGGAACGACACAACAAAGTTGCCACAGTAGTATACTTAGAAGTACTGAAAAAACTTAACCTTGATCCACAAAACAACGAGCCATATTACAAATATAAGCCCCCTCCAGTTATCGAAAATCAGTATGTTAAGATCTACTGGGATAAAACTATCATGACGGACGTAACAGTACGACACAACAGGCCGGACATCACAGTCATTAATAAGCAATCCAAGCAAGCTCTGCTTATTGACATATCGATCCCAAATAATTCTAACACAGAAAGCAAATACAATGAAAAACTAAGCAAATACGCCGAGCTAAGAACCGAAATAAAAGAATTGTGGAATCTTAAAGAAGTCAAGATCATTCCAGTTGTTTTATCCTGTATGGGGCTAATTCCCAAGAAACTAAGTACTTCCCTCAAAGACATTGATATTCCTGAGTTAACCTACCGATTAATGCAAAAATCTGTAATCCTGGATGCGACAAACATTGTTAGGTCATTTCTAGAATAGTGACACCCAACGAAAGTCTTGCTGTTGAGGCCGACTGTCGTTGAAACACGCCGGGTGTAAATCCGGTGACACAAAAAGGAAAATAATAATAATCATAATAAATGCGTTTACTTATTTGTACATAAATACAATTGTAAAATTTACTTGGGCGAGATTTGGCCTAAGGACAGTCTTACATAAAGTACTTGAAATTCAAATTAAAACTATATATTGCTTCTTTTTTTAGACAAACAAGAGAGCACCCTCACGTAAAGAGAGAAGAATAGTGGCCCAACTTGGAAAAATAGCAACCAACCATGAAGAATGTCAAAAAAATCTTGCCAACGGCAGATTAGCTGATGCTGCGTTGCGCACAAATAAACATAAAATAAAGAGTCCAGTGTTCTCATTAACATTTTAAAAAAAAATTTGGTTTTTAAAATAAGTTTTGTTTGTTTTCGATTTTTCTATTTTTGTTTTTAAAATGTTCGTGTACTTTGATTTTTAACACGTTGAACGCCAAGCCCTTATTTGAAATATTGTCTCCTGGGCCAAATTGATATTTTATACTGTTAAGCTAGAATATTGGAAAATAAATATGATCTAATTTTTTTCAATGGCGGGAAATTTTTCTGACCGATTTTCAAAAAATTTTCTTAGCGGTCCCTAGTGACCGCTGTGGCCCTGCGGGAATATGTTGCCGCATACGCCAGAGCGGCCCTCTAGCGTGCCGACAGGTTAGCTCATGTTTCATGTTTGTTTGTATTGCGACGTTTCATTAGGGACCGTGCTACTGCACGGTACGGTATCACTCGTATCAGTGCATTTCAGTATGTTACAGAGGAAACGTTGTTTTATTTTTAATGAAAAAAAATTTCAGTTAGATAATGTTTAAGCTTCTTTCCAAATCAAAAAATTCGCATAAGCATATACAATATTACATATGGAATGTTAAATCATAATTTTTGTTTAAGAGCTATGCGTGCTGTGAAAACAGTCGAGCTATTTTAATATTCTAACATTTTTTTACAGAATGATATTAAAATGAAGTACACTTTGACAAACGTTTTTGTTAAAAAAATTAAATAGTTTGACCAGAAAAAAATTGGAATTTTTTGATAAGATTGTTAAAACACTTAGCTTTACATTTTTTCCTGCTTAAATCAATACATGTTTTTAGTGTAAAATTATATATTACTGAAGTTCGTTTCAATCTCATCCTCTAAAAAATTATTACAATATATAAATATAAATGTGCACTTAGGAATCAAAACAAAATGTTCGAAATTAGAAAAGCTCTATTGTTTTCGCAGTGGGAAACCCCTTTTGACTATACTAAATAAATTTAAAAATAATGTTCAAATCAAAAATGTTACCTATATAAAATATCTAGGAATTATTTCCTCTCTTCGTGCTTCACCTGCACTATACCAATCATTATTTTCAATGAGCCCTGGATTTTCATTTTCTGGATCTTCATCTAATATATCTTCATCAGGCATTTCTACTGCCCTTGCTCTTGCAATGTTGTGTGGAATGACACAACTGTGTATAATTTCAGTCACTTTATTAGGGCTGTAATACAACGCCCTTTGTCAATGTATGCAGCGAAATCTATTTTTAGTAGCCCTATTGAATGCTCAATTTAACCCTTAAACTTGACATTCTGGTGTTGAACCTTGAGTGAGGAGAGTTCGGAGGAGGAGCATTCACTGGAACTAGTAACCATGGTTCTAGCGGATATCCACTATCTCCTATTAAGTAGTTTTCTGAATTATTATTTACATAGTCTCTTTCCATTTCTTCCCTAACTCTAGACATCATCCAAATTGCTGAATCATGGACTGTTCCAGGAAAACGGGCATTTATGGCCAGAAATTTGTTATTTTGGTCACAGATGACTTGTATATTAAGGGCATAAAAGTTTTTCCGGCAGTAAAATATTGGCCCTGGAAAAACTGGATTGTGTGCAGGAAGTGATACTGTTCTAATCAGGCTACCATTTACGATTCCTTTACAGTTTTCAAAACAAGCAGTTCTCTAAAGCGATTTTCTTCATAAGTCGATGGAAACCTGATCCACTGATTTGTAAGTTGTTGATTTATTCTTCTTGTTACTTTCTCCCAACATCTACTAACTATTGGTTGGATAACTGCAAAACACCACCCCATACCAATTCCTGTCTGGTAACTTCCTAGTCCAAAGAAATTGAGGACCAGTAATATCCGTAAGTGTAAAGGTAATTCTTGCATGCTGACGCTGAATAAAATAAGGAGATAACGTATCAATCAGGTATAAGCATGTTTCTTTATTCAGCCTGAACAGCTTCTAAAAGAGGCGGTCTGGCATTTCAAATGGATTACTGGCATCGCGTAAATTTCTACATCTCCAATTATTGAAGGTTCTAAAAAATAGGTTAGGTAACATGTGTCTCAAAAGTTTCTATAATGGGCAAAATAATACTTAGTTTCTTTGCCAATTATCATTTAAATCTTCAATGAAGAGATGTAATAATTAATCCATCTAATGCCATTTTCTACGATATTCAACTTTTAAACTGACTGCTTAATTTTTAAAGGGTACTGTGTAGGTACGTGTTAAAAATATCATTCTAGCGTAGGTATTTTTTAACGTGAAAAATATTACGGAATAGGAAATATTGGATTATTTGAACTACTGTTAAAAACATCAGTTGAATATTCACCAGTAACAGTACAGAATAACTTTTCTATTTTACCGTACGTTACTTTTTGAACGTCCGTAAAATTTAACATATTCGTTACAGAATCACCATTATAGCCTAATAACAAATTGCCTGACTGATTTTAAAGCAATATAGTCCACATTTGGATAGTAGTAGCCTACTAACAAATTCCCAGAGTGTTTTTTAATTGAAATTCCTCGTGTTTTAGTAGCCATTGGCTAACAACAAATTGTCCGATAAATTTTTAAGTAACAGAGTTGTATTATCTACGCACGAGCGCGAATGGCTCGTATTTCCGCTAATTTGTCACGCAAAGGGTAGAACGACGGCGATTTTTTTTTTTTATAATTTTTAGCCAGTTTACCAATTATATGATTTTCTGGAGGTGTAAAACGATTTTGCCAGTATCGTGGACAACCACCAAGATATTTCCAACCGGTCGGAAAATCAGTAAATGGTTTTTAACCACTAGTTTGGATCTTATCGCAATGATCATCCAAAAGAATTTTCTGGGATACCGACCAAGTGGAAACATTTTGGTGGTTGCCCACGATACAGACAAAGTTGTTTTACATCCCCAGAAAATTATATAATTGGTTAAAAATCTAAAAACTATTTGAAAAATCGTTGTCGTTTTACGCTTTACGCGAAAAATCAGTGAAGTCACGGGCGCTTCGCGCTCGCGCGATTTTTTTGTGCACAGACCTCTAACTCGGAAAACGCGTGCGAAAATTGCGTTTCACGCTCGTCGTGCTCTAAAATATCTTACTACAAGTGTATGCTAAAATTATTTCACCCTCGTTTGAACAAAAACGTTCACACGAGGGTAATAAAGGTGCAACGAATTTATCGTACTTGTGTCATAATATACTAACTTATTTCAAGTAATGTAATGTAATTTCTGTAAAGTATTCGAAACTTTATTATACAATAGAATGTATTGCCATTTATGCAACATGGTTTTGTGAAGGGTAGCTCAACTGTCAGCAATTTGGCAAATGTAACCCAATTTATTGCTGAAAGCATCGATGAGCGATCGGAGACCGACGTTGTGTACACCGATTTCTCTAAACCGTTCGATACACTAAACCACGGAATTCTTGTAAGGAAATTATCTCGATATGGATAATCACCGTCTCTAATCAAATTATTCACCTCCTATCTAAACAACCGACGCCAGTATGTCGTGTTTAATGGTTATAAGTCAGTTGAATACTTAGCAACATCTGCAGTTCCAACAGGAAGAAACTTGGGCCCCTTATTATTTAATGTCTTCATCAATGATATAGTCGACGATCTTGATGTCAGCTACTTTCTATATGCCGATGACTTAAAATTATTCTGCCCGATTGATGATAGAAGCGATTGTGTCTCACTTTCAAATAACCTTTGACGTATTGAGAAATCATATATAAGTAATAAATTCTCATTGAATGCCTGTAAATGTAAGATAAGGACATTTTCCTCAAAAACTGAGAAAATTATATATGAATATGAAATCAACAATACTGTTCTTGAATGCCCGGCGACTTTTGTTGACTTGGGTGTCACTTTTGATTATAAACTTTCTATTATACCTTATATTGAGGCTATATTCTCGTCTGCTAACAAAATGTGTGGCTTCTTAGTCCGATACTCGCGTGACTTCAATGGCCAAGACACTTTAAAGGCATTGTACTACGCCTATGTTAGGTCTAAAATTGAATACGAACATGTTTTTTTTGAAATTACTTTCCTTTAAAATTTACCCTTTGTTCTCGTCGTGACTGTCATTTTTGATATTTCTGTTCAAAAACGTGAATAACAACATCAATGATCCCAATCTTCTTCTTAAACTACAGTTCAATACTCCGAGAGTAGCTTCAAGAGCTGTCAATACGTTTTACCTTTCTACCCCTCGAACAAATTTTTAAAAATTTTCGCCACTTACAGGTTGTGTTCGATTTGTAATCATGTAAGTTACCAGCTTGATATCTTTCATTGCCGCATATCTGCGAATAAAGCTTCTTTGATTGATGATACTATTCTTTGTAATCAATATACTTAAGTTCATGTTCTGTAGTTGGTTTTGTCCTGTTTGAACATTGTATTAATAAATAAATAAATAATAGTACTCGTTTTACGCACGGTTCTCGAAATTTAGTTGCGTAAAACGAGCTACAATAAAATACTGTTTGATTCTTGTGTAAGAAGTTGAATTTTTTCTCGTGTGATCTTTTCTCACTCGTTTCACACATGCGGAAGCCGTCACACGAGGTTGCTAGGTAATGACTACTAAAATACGATGAATTTGAATTATTATGAGATTAGGGATGATTTTTTGCAGGAGTGGTTAATGTCACCTTTTGGGAACAAATTCCTATGCATTTTTCTAATATTACGTATTTTTATAGGTATTGAGGGTGGCATAATATCAAATAATAGTGAGGGGTGGGGAAATCGGGGTAAGGGATGATTTTTTGCAGCATCGCTTAGTGTAATCGTTTAGCAACAAATTCTTGTGAATTTATTTCTTTTTAAATATTACTTTTTTATAGTTATGGCGTGTGGCTACGCTAGCTTAATATTAAATACTAGTATGGGGTGGGAAAATCAGGGTGAGGCATGATTTTTTACAGGATCGGTTATTATCATCTTTTAGCAATAAATTCCTGTGCATTTAGTTTTTATCAATATTATTTATTTTGATAGATATAGCGTATGGCTTGGCTAGCTTAATATTCCTAGCATAGTTTTCTTGGAAACGGCAATAGCAACAAAATCATGCGAAGCGTTACAAATAAGCAACATATTATTAGCCTGGTCCGAAGAGTGCCCTATAAAATGGCTACGCTAGCATAATAATTTGCCACTTCAATGATATATGAACATAATGAATCACCCAAGCTAAAAACACACGAGCACAGAAGCTGTTACACAAATACTAATGCAATATGTGAAAACGTAGTATACACACTTTATAAGAAAAGTAGTTTTACTCACTTCGCTCGCTTGTTTAGTAAAACTTTACTCTTCTAAACTTGTTGTGTACTACTGTCGCTGTCTCTTTTCAATATTATGAGGTCATAACAGTCTTTGAATGTATTTGAAAACAGGGCATTAATAAGAAGAGGTAGGTGTGACAACCAAAACTAACGTAACATAACCAATGACAAATAATCTGATGTTAACATCTCATCTTTCATGACATAACATAGACATATAGAAATGGTCTGAGCGATATTCTCACAAAAGTGACCACTCTCTAGAGAGAGAAAAAGAGACTACTCTGCCAATACAACGGTTTATCTCTTTCGTTCTGTTTTCACTGCATAACTGAATACGGATCGCTCAGTCCATTTATATGTGTATATATTATATGATTTAAACTAAACAATTCAATTCAAAATAAATAAATGTCAGATATTGTATGATATAAATATAGTAGCCCCTGGTCTATTGTTAGTATAAGCATGGTTGCATGGGGAACTAGACTGCAAATGTATTATTCATAGTTACTAAAAATGTCCTAAAATTGACAGTTGTCATGTACAAAAAATCGAGTGCAGAGCTATATGGAAGCATATGTAAAATCTACAGAATTGCCAACTTAAATTCAAACCACTCCTCCTAGTTTAAAAACAGGGATTATGTGTAATTCTATTTTATTTAAAAATTAAATAAATGCGAATTATAAAAAATATTGTGTAAAACTTGTGTTACAATGACTTTCTGTAGTACTCGTGATTCGCGTGCTTCGCGGTTCGTTGCGCAAACTTCACTCGTACTACAAAACGAGTCATTGTGACACTTGTTTTACAAATAACTATTTTATAATTCGCGTATAAAAGAGACTTCATTATAACATTGTGTACAGTGCCACAATGAAATGTCTTTGAACACTTTTTAATTGATTTTTATTGGCATACAGTTGGTTATTGTAAGTATTTTTATTTGACATTTGACATTTAACCTTAACTTGAAACAAATTATAAAATGGTCTAGCGTGGTTCTAGCTAGAAAATTAATAGAATAAATGGTTTTAAAGGTAAAATGGGACCAATTATATATTAAAATTTTTAGTAAATAATGTACGCTTCGTTTATTCATCAATGATTTGTTGATTTGTTTATTTTTATATTGTATAGGATCAATATAATATAGGTATAGATAACGTTCGAGTTTTGGGATAAATGACCAGATATCTATGTGAAGATATACTACAGTAATAATACTGTTCATGATATAATATAAATAGAAAGCAAGAATATACGAAGAAGCTCTTTTTTAAACAAATTATCATCCTCTATTTGCTTAAGTGAAAGTTTGTTTACAATTTACACAATTATTCCTTCATATTATATGTCAAAAATCAAAAGTGCCGAGTAAAACCGTCTATGATCTGACCAATCAAGAATCTACAGAATTGCCAACTTAAATTCAAATCACTCCTCCTAGTTTAAAAAGAAGGACAATGTAATTCTATTTAAATTAAAAAATGCGAATTATAAAAAATATTGTGTAAAACTTGTGTCAAAATGACGTTTTTTGCGGAACTCACCACTTCTCGGTTCGTTGCGCAAACTGCACTCGTACGACAAAACGAGTCATTGTGGCACTTGTTTTACAAATAACTATTGTTGGTAAGCTACAAATTCGATAATTACTATTTATTGATATCAGTTACCATTAACCAGATTTTCGCGAAAAAACAGTATATTGAACGAAAAAGAAACTCTTGCGTTCACGATAACGTACCCCCTAACAAACTCAACATCATAAACGAATATCTGGTCAAAAACTCAGAAAACCTTATAAAAAAATCACCGCATTTCCCTAAAATGACTCCGGTCAACCTCTTTTTCTTTCCAAAAATTTAAATAATCACTTCGATGCAACCGTTATCGGTCAATAGAAGATACAATAAATAAATTTCTTTGAGATGTTCATGCATTTTAACACAGCTCCTAAACAACGTTTTGTTCTTGGCTAGTCCACGTCAATATTCTAGACCTCGAACACGGACAAATAATCAATCAAATTTTCAATACTAAACTCAATGCATTACGTTGTCAATATGAATCAACTAGACACAATTTGTCATCAACAAGACCCCATAATCTCTCTACATGGCGTATAAATTTCATTACTGTTGCCTATATAGTTACCATTATCAATTTTCCAATCTAACAATAGTGACCTTCGAGATAGATATGTAGCAAACTGCTCGTTAAATATATCATAAAGGTATACTATAAACCATTATACATAGCTTATTTCAGTAGAATTTTAGATGATCTGTTGTAACTCGCTAAAGAAATATATGGGTCAAGTTTCGTTTAGCCGAAATCTGTTAAAAAATAAAAAAACGCAATTTTTGTCATTTAGATACCTCGGGGAGTATATTACTGAACAAAATTTTGCCGCGGAAAATGCCCTGTTGCCATTTTTTGAATGCGGTTTAGAAGTAACGAAATGAGATATATGAGAAATTAATGTTATTTTATATTTTAGACTTATTTTTAAGCACCGATACGAAAATGAAAATCCGCGGAAATGCGTTGTTTCACCACTATACAGTGATCCTCTTCCCGACCTTTAACACAGATCAATGAATAATATCTATTATCAACTTAATATCGCTATGGTCAATAAATGCGAAAATTTAAAAAACATTGTCAATAAAGCATAAAAACGACAATCCTGATAAAGCATAAAAGGTAGGTATGTACATATATGTGAATTTAATATTCTATATTCAGTTGAGTTAAATCGTTTCGTTCATATTATTTACAAAAATGTCAACTCAAGTTGTAGAAATGGCTCTTCCTCGTTCCCGACAAGAAGGTTATGAATTCGGTCTTTTACATGGTTTGTTGACTAAACGCTCCTTATGTAAAACCAAATGTAAAGGGCATGGTAAACCTGATATTTTTCCCCATTATTACCATGGAGGAATAGATCTGGGCATATACTGTGGTTCAAAATCAGCAAAGTGTCGTCCAGATGAAACTGTCGCAAAAAACACGTGGTTTAAACACATCCATATGTCTCTCGAAATCGAAATAAGGTACGTTTTTTTTCTTCTTTGAAAAACAGTAGATATACTAAGCCGGTTCTGGGACGGAAGTCGGCCATGTTGGATTTCGTTGACTGTGCGCGCGCACCGGAAGTGGCATCCATCTTGTGTCAATGGTGGACGTGTGACGTGTGTCGTATCCATCTTGTGTCAATGGCGGGTCGTTGGCGAGTATTTCGAATGTCGCGACTGTGACGGCATCCATCTTCTGTGACGTCAATCATGGTCCACATGTGTGACGTAGCACTTCCAATTTGGTGGGTTGTGTCGTTGGCGGGTGATTCGAATGTCGCGACGGCATCTTCTGTGACGTCAGTAAAATCCCTACGGCATCCATCTTCTGTGACGTCAATCGTGGTCCACCACAACACTTCCAATTTATAAAATTGAAAAAATGGTCGACCGTGAGATTCGAACTCACGACACACACAGCGACTTTCTCGTTCCTAACACAGTCCCTAACCGTTGCGCTATCGAGGTTATTTGTATAAATTTCTTATTTGGGTTTTACCTTCATCCGTTGGGTGTCAGTGACCCCAGATACTTTTGGCGCTCTTGTTAAAAAAGATAGTTGAGTGGGACGTCTAAATTTCATATGGTGTGTATGTAAAAAAAAAATCCGCTTGAAAAAAAAAATCATGCAATTTATAAAATTGAAAAAAAATGGATGTCTGTGAAATTCGAACTAAGAACACACAGCATCTTCTCGTTCCTAACACAGTCCGTAACCGTTGCGCTATCATGGTTTATTTATAAATGTCTTATTTGGGTTTTAACACTTTGCGTTGGGTGTCAGTGACCCCACGTAATTTTGAAAGTTGCACTTTACATTTTAATATTCCAAGATTGATGCCTTCACAGCATACGAGTGAAATCAAAAGTGTCTATGATTCTTTGTCATAAAATGTATACAGGGGTTGTTTCTTATACGTTTCTTGTTAAAAAAGATATTTAGTTTGTTGAGTGGGACGTCTAAATGGTGTGTGTAAAAAAAAATCCACTTTAAAAAAATCATTTATTATTGATATAATAATTACAAAGGTAACGCAATATTTAAAAACCATTGTCGGAGATATTGTACATTTCTGGAGGATCCTCCAGTGGCGTGACAGGAATCACGTTCAAAGTTTCCAGTTGCCAATGATGTACCATCAAACTTGCAGACGTCAATAATGATGGGAAAGACACTAAAAATGTGACATTTCTTTTGTAGAAATTCAGCCTTTTGCTGTCCGCGTACGTAAATGAAGTCTGCAGCATACAACAGCTTAGTTTCCAATATTACATTTATTTCGCTATACTCGATGTCACCTGAAGAGTATCGAATGCCATGCACATTTTTTTCCAGGTATTTCACAGTTTTCTTATCACGCTGACTTAATGTATCAAACGATTGAGGTGGCAAAAACATGTAGTGACTCTGCTTAAAACCAATCTCGATGGTGAGTTCTTTGGGAACAAAGCATCCATCAACGACGAATCCTTGGATGTCCACGAATGCAACTCTCATGATGATGATTGCTAGAATACTAACGTGCAGCAGCAGTAGCACATTCTAGTTTAAATTCTTAACAATTTCGGTGAGGGGGAAATACTCCATTACGCAATCGTGTATTATGATGCAATATACTTTGGTATTTTCGGGGAAACCAATGTTTGCTTCAATGTCAAGTTTTACATCAACTGTAGATGCCTTCATGCTTTCTTCTTGTTTCGAGCAATCGATAACAAACAATGCACGCCTCTTGAATGAGGAATAATCCAACAGAGGACGCTTCTGTGTCGAATTCATATAGCTAGGATAAAATTCAGTATAGTTGAAATATGCCTC
Organism: Galeruca laticollis; assembly: GCA_963921935.1. Taxonomy (NCBI): domain Eukaryota; kingdom Metazoa; phylum Arthropoda; class Insecta; order Coleoptera; family Chrysomelidae; genus Galeruca; species Galeruca laticollis. Next base: position 53,796,681 of record OY998182.1, on the reverse strand, counting down.
ATTGTAATCATTCTTGGTAAAATCCAACTGCATTCTTTCATTGGGATAATACTCTCCATTTAGCGATAACCTGATACTTTGAATGTCTGCATTGTCAAATAAAGTTGGATCAGTTGTGTTGTTGTCACGTTTGTTGGTTTGAAAGAAAACAATAACATAACGAGGTCGTTCCACTGAAGTTGTAGTTTTAACAGCCCAAACTTCACGTCTAGCATTTCTGGTGATGGATGGCAGTTCATGTATCTCCCACTTTCTAAATGGAATAACTATAGGCTGATCCTTTTGAATGGTCCTCATCAGTTCCAACTTAATATCATCATTAGGGTAGATATGCTTGATTTTCAATTCGATGTTGGTAATGTTTATGCTAACAGTTGTAGTGGAAGTCACACCGGCAACATTTTTTTCTGTGATATATACACAATCATTATCGTTTCGAGCTCGAACCAAACGTATTGTTTGCCGTCCACATGTAATCATGGGATAGTCATTGAAAATGTTGAAAATGTGCTTGAGAGGAATTTGTAGGTTGAATGATTTATCTGGAGCATTAAGGATGGGATCTTTGGGATAATTCCAGCCTGCTATAGCCATATGATTGGAATCTTCTTGATTGTAGCACGTCATGGCACGTACAGCACTCACGATTCCAGGATCTCGAACCGTTTCCATTTCTCTTGCGCTTTCACTGTATGTGCACGAATCGAAAAGGAAAGCACCAAAATTATTTGCCAGCTTTACATCACCGGCTCCATGTATATTGAGCGAACCTTTAATGCACAACAATGTTTCGTTCATTGCAAAAAACGAATCAACTTGATTGATGCTAAATTCCACAATGTCACTGCAACTGAACGATTTGATGAACGGAGCATATGTTCTGTATTCAGCTTTGCGAATCGATTCATCGAATCTCGGCTTGCGATAGATATCAAACATTGGAGGCATATCGTTCATACGAGAACGTTTTCCATACATGGTTGTCATCGTTTTTCTTTCAACAAAAAGCCTAAAGATTGCAAGAACAATTTGTTAGCAAACGTAAGATGCTGCTGCTGTTGCTTTGAAGGACGTCGTTTAACTAATGGAACTGAATGTGCAGCGGAACGTCTTTTATGATTAATTATCAATCCCATCTGTTGCTTCTCGCTCTAAGCTCCAACACCAAGGTACTCTTTTCACCACGAAAGTTGATAGGATGTCCGTCTTGGTCCAAAGCCAACACAGTAACGTTAGTAATTTCACGTTGTGGTATAACAGGTAAATAAAGTAAATTATGTGGAGTTTCGTCAATGGCGTACCCAGGATCTACTTTTATAACTAATTCGTAAATAGTATGAGCAGGTCTGTCTGCGTCAAAGGCTCCAGTGGTAATGTTACATTCGAAGCGTATGCTAGATACTTTTATAATTTTGACGGGTAGATCTGAAGAGTACCATTTTTTGGCTTCGAGTATCTGTCTAGAAAAACCCAATATGTCGCCAAGACAGTTGGGAGTATCCTGCTCGCCGAACGGAATTCTATATTTACTGTAAATCATACATTGTAACGTATTATTATTGGGTTTTAACGCAAATACAGTTTCAAATGGATTGCTGGTGCCACCACCACCACCACCTAACTTGTCTAGTATGAACGCTTCAATATCAGCGATTTCGTAACATCCCGTTGGTATATCAAAACTCTGCATCATGTTGTTGTCATCGTAGTAGTGAAATTTGCGATTTTCAATGTTTGGTATACTATGGTATGAGTGGAAGGAACGTAGTGCTAACTCATAGTCTTTCTCAGGATAGAGTACAATAGGCGTAGGAGGTTGGAATGTAAATACGTGATTTGTGCTATTTACTCTCAACAACTGCGACATGATGACTGATGCATGTCAAGGGATGAAGGTACTTTAAATAATACACAGAACTATGTTCAAGATTTATTTAATACACTTTGACATAGAAAACAAGATGCCTGAGAACTTGCAGGACCATCCCAATGCGTTGTCCAATCGGGACGGTTGTAGTGAACGAAGCACGGCAGACGAATTTGTAGCTCAAAATTTGTTTTGTAGTCATTAGGTAGTTTATGCCATATATCCAACAATTCAGACGGGCTGACAAACCCAATCAGATATTGAATGGGGACTTTTTTCAGCGCATCAACAGTAAAACTTCGTGGCTTTTGCATTAATAATGTTTTAATGTCATCCCACTCCTCTCCCATTGTTCCAAGGATGTTGAAGTAGAAATTTCAAACACAAATGTCCACAATTGATTTGATCGTAGTTTTGATACTGATTATTGTTATAAAAAATATTTTTTCCTCCTCCTCCTAGATACTTTACAAGTTCTTTGGGCGGTTTCAAATTACCAAATGAATCGAAATACTCGATGACATTGTTTTTCTTTATATATGCTACCCAATGTGTTCCACTGTTTTTGGATGAGTCCAAGTTAACCACTGCACACTCTTGTTGTCGTCGAGGACCGGATTTAGGTAGAGTGTCACGCATGAAAACACCACGAAAGTGTGAGATTTTATATAATTTTGCATAACGCGCAATATCGGTGTCGTACAGTGGACGATTGGGTAGCTTTATCGCGAGTTTTTTTTTAAATACAATCCAAATCCTCTGCCACTAGGATACTTTTTCAGATATAAACCATTTCCGACATGTTCCATAACCTTATTATGGCGGTGGTCTTCTTCCAATTTTTTTCGAGCATTATTTGCATCAATGACAGTCTTTGCAATCCCAGCAGCTCCACCCGATAGTGCTCCGAGTGCTGAGAGACCGGCAAACAGAGGTATAAGTGGTAGAAAACCTCCAGATTTTACTGGTATCACTCGAGGAACAACAATTTTCTTCGATCCACCAAATTGTTTAATAAGTGATTTGGCTGCTCGTAAGGCAAACAAGGCGCTTTCTTTTAGAGATGCTCCTCTCTTCATTGATTTTCCCACCTTTAGCACTACGTCTCGATTAAAGGAACGTCGTTGTTTCTTTGGACGACTTCCCATTCCCAACTTTCGTTTCACTTTCATGGTACCAGTAACAAGTAATGCAGCAGCTTTTTCACCAAAAGATCCCTCTTTTGATTTTACTCGAGCCCAAGCCTTATCTTCCAACTCCTTATCTGCTTTGTGACGTTCTTCAAGAGATTTATTTTGCGAATAAGCTATATCGTGTTGTTTGCAGGCGTCGTCTAAAGGATTAATGCCTGCGTCACCACGTGCAAGTCGCTTTTGTAGTTTTGTTCCAGCTATAAATGTACGTAATATATGTTTAACGAAAAAAAAAGACAAGTTATATTCACTTACGACCACAATAATTGTAGGTAGGCAAGTGAAGTTCGAATGGCAGTTTATTTATTAGAGAATTCAAAAGACCTTCTCCCTCAAACACCAACATTAAGACTGATGTATGATAATGCTGCGATATCCATATTTATAGAATAACACTCTAATAAAATTCTTCACAAGATGAAGATCGTTCAACAAGAGCAGACGCTACCCATTGAAAACTTGGACTTTACCTCTAATCCATCATCTGTTGGTAAACATGGTAAACTACTACCAAATTCTTTTCGTGCAATCATCTGTGGTCCTAGTGGGTGTGGAAAGACAAATGTTATGTTGTCGCTCCTATTCGATCCAAATGGTGCTAAATTCAAAAATGTTTACGTTTATTCCAAGTCGTTATTTCAACCAAAATATAAATTGTTGCAAGAAGTCTTAGGAGAAGTTAAAGGTGTTGGTTATTTTCCATTTAAAGACAATGAGGAAATTATTAGTCCAGATAAAGCGCAGTCAAACTCGATATTCATATTTGATGATGTTGCCTGCGATGGACAACAGAAAATTCGTGAATATTATTCAATGTGTAGGCACAAGCTCATTGACGCGGCCTACTTATGTCAAACATATTCGAAAATACCAAAACAGCTCATACGTGACAATTGTAATATGATTGTGTTATTCAAGCAGGATGAAATTAATCTAAAACATATATTTGAGGAACATGTGTCACCAGACATGACATTTGAAGAATTTAAAAAGATTTGCTCAGAATGCTGGTCGACTACTAACAACTATGGAACATTGGTGATTGTAAAAGATTTTGCTTTAAATAATGGTAGGTACCGTAAAGGATTCGATAAATTCATAAAGCACTAGACATTATCCTCAGTCATCGTCACCATGTCCAACGATAAGGTTGCTATTGCCATGCGTAAGAAAAAAATCAGTGAATTGGCGAGATCTATTCGCAAGAAATATTTAGCGTTAAAATTAGGAAAATCAGAACATGATACATCTCTAAATAAGCTATTTAAACCGATATCTGTACCGCTAAAAGAAATGGTCAAATCCTCAAAATCATTACAACAAGCCATAGTTTCAAAATTCATCCCTCCAAAAGAGGAAACAACGACAAAAAAAGAAAAAAATGCTGATGTATCATTTCTCGATACAAAACCCATAGCCGAGACGGATGAATCAGGAAATATACGTTATGATGATGAAGAAGGAGAAGACGATTATTATTATGATGATTATGATATAGGCACACATCCCAACGTTTCGCGTGATGTCATAGAAGATTATTTAGATCAATATCCAATAATTAGTCAACCATATCTTGAAGATTACTTTCGCAAAGATGATGAAATTGATAGAAGTTATGGTCCATTATATAATGATGAAATTGGTTGGATGTTGGGCAGACGTAGAATTGCATTCGATAAAAGAAACGGTAATATAAACATATTACGAGAGAAGGATGAGGGGGGTGGAGAAGGAAATATACCGGGGACTTCGGGATTGTATCAGCTTGTGTTTTACAATCATCCCAATGAATACTCTGATGATGATTTGAATAATTACAAAGCTCTGCTAACAATAACAAAAGCTCATCTCAATGCAGCAGATCGTCTGAAAAGTACTGCTACCGAAAAGTATCGCAACATAATTAGACCGTTGTTTAAAACTGACTCATCAAATATTAGTAGTAGTACTATAACCAAACCTCCATCAGCTCGAATATTAAAGAAACAACGACAACAACAACAACAACAATCCATTCAAACCGCTCCATATACTAATGTAGGAAAAGGTCTTGTTGTCGGCGGCGGCGGTGGTGGTGGCCCTCTTTTGTCATACAACGAAAAACCGATGGAATACATTTATTGGGACGATCCCAATGAGCTGTGTGACCGTTTAAGATTACTGATTGCATCCAAGGAAGCTGGCAACACCTCATTCTCACACAACAACGAGATAATTGCAATAATCAATGAGTTGAAAGAGGCCAATATAATTGAATAACAAACGGAAAACATAATCATTTCAATCATGTCTGTCGATAAGTTTGGACATCGCCGCAATCATGCTAATGAGCGGGTTAAGCCGTATATGCCGAAAGTATCGTATCCACATACTCTAGACGGTAATATTGATGCAGAAAACGTAAAAATTTGTAATGTAAAGATGCCGACTGCAAATAGCGATGTTGCTAACAAACTATATGTTGATGAACAATTACATGTGTACCATAATGAGCTCGAAACACTTCAAAAAACAATAATCCCCTCATTACAAACGCAATTGGTATCTCATCAAAATAAAATCAACGAAATTGCTGCATTTATTTCGAGAAATCCTCCCGTCAGAGCTCGAGATATGGCAACTAAAATATACGTCGACGAGGTAGTTGCTATGGGCAAGGAATTTTTGAGAAATGATTTGGAGAGTTTTAAACAAGAAATACAGGATAAATTGTCGAAAAGTAATACTCTAATCAGTGATAAGATCGATATGTATAATACATACATAGAACGTTCGTTTCAAGTTTTGGACAGGGACTTGAAGAAGAAGCATGAAATTGAACAAAAGAAGAAAATAGATGAGAAGAGTAATGGATCATCAGTTTAGAAAGTGCATGCGCTTACGAAACATGTCATCCAAAGTCCAGCTTGTTAACGAACTCCATAAACCTATACGTAAAAATTATCCACGCAGACGTACAATTGTCAAAGGCATAGATGATTTATGGCAAATGGATTTAGCTGAAATGCGACCTTACGCTAATCAAAATAAAAATCACAAAATGATACTAGTCGTCATCGATTGCTTTTCAAAGTTTTTATGGACACGTCCATTAAAGACAAAAACCGGTGAAGAGTTAACTCGTGCATTCTCAGACATTCTCACCAACACAAAACGAGTTCCTAAAAATCTCCAATCAGACCAAGGAACGGAATTTTACAACAGCAAGTTTCAACAACTAATGAAAAAACATGGGATTAATCATTATAGTGTATTTAGCACGAAAAAAGCTTCTATGGCAGAAAGAGTTATTAGAACATTGAAATTAAAGCTTTACAAACATTTCAGTTTAAATGGTACCTATAGATGGATTGACATTCTCCCTAAAATTACACGAGATTACAATAACACAAAACATTCAACAACCAAATATAAACCTTCCAATGTCAATAAATCCAACGAAAAAGATATTTTAAACAAAACCTATACACATCTAAAGATTGCCGGACTTCGTAAATTTAAAGTTGGTGATATTGTTCGTATAAGCAAGTCGAAACATGTCTTTGAAAAGGGATACACACCCAATTGGACGACTGAACTATTCAAAATCATTAAAGTTAAAATAACCAATCCCACCACATATTTGCTCGAAGACTTGCAAGGTATCCCAATCAGTGGAGGGTTTTACGAAGAAGAGCTACAGAAAACGTCAAATCCACACATTTACTTGGTGGAGAAAGTACTTAAAAGAAAAGGCAACAAGATGTTTGTTACATGGTTAGGTTTAGATAGAAAACACAACACCTGGATACAAAGCACAGATGTAGTCACGTAATTACATCGCTTCACTACTCATGAATATATTGTTTTGTAGTAGTAGGAGATGTGAATGAGTATAAATAGAGGAGAGAGTTGTAGGTTAGATTCTCAGTCGTCAATATGAGTTCTCAAGACAGCGGCTATTTTAGTGCTACACAAAGTCATGTTAATTATGACACACAATTAGATCATATTTTACAAGTGTATGAAATGGCAGCCAAACAGGAAAACCACTACTTATTGTACACAGAGTATTGTACAGATGGAGATTTTCGAATTGGTTGTGGTTTGAGCCCCGCAAGAACGTTCAGTACTGCGATCACTCTATCATACACCGATAAACATAAGAAAATCAACTTCAGCTCATACGAATGGTTCACATTTATCGACATTTTAAATAATAATTCATTTATAAGTGCATCATTTCACGAAGAAGAAAAAAAAGAAGAAGCTGTGTTATCTTGTGGAGACTACTGCACCATTCGACAAATGGTATTTGATCGTGTTAAATGGTTGGAGGTGACCAAACATGATATCAGTGTACCTTTAAGAAAAGAAGATGTTTATCAAATACTACAAGCGGATCGTTGCCTCATCTCCCCACGTCTCACTCATTTAGAATCCATAAATTTTGGTGAATACTATGAAAATTTGGTGGAAAACATTAGAAATTTCAGTCAAACTAATGAAAATTTGACTAAATTTGAACTGATTCAAGTAATGTGTGACATCAACAATAGCGAATTAGCCATTGCACTAAGAGAATATATGTTTTTTTGTAAAGTTAACATTGTCAGTGATTTAGAGAAGTATTAAAACTAATTAATTAAAATTATTGTGTTTTATTTCATGTTCCCATCGTATGTGAGTTGATAAATGAAACGAAAATTGTCAATGATTTTGTTTCATGTTTCCAAGTTGATAGAAGGAGATCACTAATTATTTTTTATGTATTGCTTTTGAAAATTACAATACTTTTTATATTGATGAAATATATTTGAGAATAATATTTCATATATATATGTGTGTGGGTCTTAGAATAAATAAAACATTTACATTTTAAATCAATATTTAACTTTAATGGATAGACATAATTATAACGGTATAGAGAAATTAGATTTTTCGTGGGAACACCGTTTATTAAATTGCTTTTTTCAGTGCGTAGGTTAAGAATAAATAAACCATTTCAAATCAACATTTAGATAGACGTAATTATAATGGTACAGAGTAGTTCGTTTTCTCGTGGGAACATCGTTTATTAAATTGCTTTTTTTTTTAGTTTGTATGTTTGAGAATAAATAAAACATTTCAAATCAACATTTTAATAGATAGACGTAATTATAATGGTACAGAGTAGTTCGTTTTTTCGTGGGAACACCGTTTATTGCTTTTTTTCAATATTAGGAGAAGCTATTAAATTTTAATTTGTGTGGGTATCGTTGAGAGAACCACCTTGCAAATAGTGGGGGATATCGTTCCATATAAATTTGATATTTCACATCATACAAATCAGTTATCATTGAACAGTGATAGAATATTAAAATTAATCTGTGTGTTGTGTGAAGGCTACTCAGAAAAAAGTAAGTTTTTCATTTATTTCTTCAAATAACAAATCGTTCACTTTTGTTTTTTATGATATAAAGTTCCACTAAAAAGGTAGAGTTTATTAACACATATTTATTCTTTTGTAGATGGATCTACCTTCATTAAATTCAGTGTCGTTAATTACAGAGAAGAAGCCTATTATTAAACTTCAACATTTGACGCTTGGGGAAGCATACCCTATCTTAGGCGCAAAATTAGTTTCAAGCAAATTTGGTGGTGAAGTCATTTTGATAGAATTCGCAGACAATATCACATTCCTGCCCAAGAGAGTGACGGAACAGTACCGATGTCAACTTGATTATTTCAAAGCTCAAAAGCATTCTCTCATATTTAGAGGATTAATTGAAGTGGGCAGACCAAATCGTGCAATATCGTTTGAAATTGTTGAAAATTAGTTTTCGCTTGGTGAGTTTTTATTTATTATATATGTATATTATATATTTAAAGTGAAAAAATGGTGAATTTAATGAACAAAGCTGATCAAACGTTAACTTTCCTAAAAGAACATTATTCTAAACCGCTAGCTAATTCAATAATTAAATTAATAGACCGTCATGTTAGGAGATGTGTCTTGACTTTGGTTAAGTTCAAATTTTCCATTGGTGAGAAGAGAAAAATTCAATCAAAAATTGGGGAACTTAAGCGATTACGTCATCAAATTAATTCAATTACAAAAAAAAATATGGGTTATGGGTTGAGAAAACGAAGTGTAAAATGGTTAGATGTTGGGGTTATTTTTAATTGTAGAATTAGGACAGGGCTTATTGTAAATTTGAAACATAAAGTAATCGATGAATTTTTCAAAGATGCTTTTAATTTATTCAACGTTAAAATTTCACAAATATTGAAGGATCTAAAAATAATAAAAGTTAATACTACTCTCATTGGTGATTATATAAAGCAATCGAATGATCGGGAGGTGGTAAATCAAAAACATTTTAGTACACCCAATGCAATCATTGATGAGGGAACTGATTTAATAGAATGGTTTAAAAATAATGTCGTAGATCGTATTTTGAATAAAATGTCAGAGTTTCAAGAGAAACAGAGCGGTTGGGCATTAAGCAAAATCATTTCACTAGAGATAGCAATTAACAAATACGAAATGGGTAATGGTTCATCTTTCATTCGATTGCCTGAGCAGATACAGAAAAAACATGCATGCATCAACATCCAGAACAATGATGAAGCGTGTTTTTTCTGGAGCGTTGTTGCAGGTTTACACGCTCCCACAGGGCAGGTGAGCCGAACATCATCATATCCACACTATTCCACCGTTTTGAAAACTCGAGGCTTAGATATGCCAATGAAACTGCCTCAAATTAAGAAGTTTGAAACACTAAATGAAATTTCCATAAACGTTTATATGTTAGAGTACAATGAAACAGTGAACAAAACATTTTACACAGTATTGCCGGCAAGATTGACTAGGAAAAAATTAGACCGTCACGTCAACTTATTACTCATTCAAGATAAATACTTTCCGAAATTAAACGAATATGAAACAACGCCATCTCATAATGATTACAGTACTATTGTTGAGGTAAAATATCATTATTGTTGGGTTAAAGATTTATCGCGTTTAATTAGTTCACAGTTAAATAGAAACGATCATAAAAAATATGTTTGTGATAGATGTCTCAATTACTTTTCATTGCGTGAGAGACTGGATGATCATTCCGAACTTTGTGAGAATTTAAACAATGAAAAGATTTCATTTCCCAAATATGATTTTGTTGAGTTTAAGAATTATACATACAAGCAAAAATGTCCTTTTATTATTTATGCTGATTTTGAATCTCAATTGACACAATGTAATGAAATCATTTCTAAAACAACAAACAAATATCAACATCATAAAACTTACAGTGCAGGCTACTATATAAAATGTTCTTTTGACGATTCTCTATCGTTTTACAAAAGTTACAGAGGTGTGGATTGTATGGATTGGTTCGCTAACGAAATGACTGATATAGCTAAATTTGTAGATTCAAAAATTAAAATAATTGTACCAATGGTAGTCAAACCAAGAACTACTAATGATGCAACTGTTTGTCATATATGTGAAAAAAAGTTTAATAAAAAAGATATAGTTGTACGTGATCACAATCATTTTACGGGGGAGTTTCGAGGATTTGCGCACCAATCCTGCAATTTAAATTTTAGAAAACTGTTTGTTGTGCCGATTGTATTTCACAATTTGTCTGGTTATGATAGCCATTTTATCATAAGAGATATTGCCAAACGTGGTAGAGTCAGCCTTTTACCAATCAATAAGGAAAAATACATTTCATTCACACAATACGATTCGGAAACAAACATAAAATTCAGATTTATTGATTCGTTTCGTTTTTTGGGATCTAGTTTGGATGCTGTCGTTAAAACTTTGGACACCAATTATTTGAAAATTTTGAAAAAAGAAAACCATAATTTAACCAATATCCAATTTACATTATTGACACGTAAAGGTATCTTTCCTTATGACTATATTAATAACTTGGAAAAATTGAATGATGATAAATTACCACCGATTGAATGTTTTTATAATAAATTAAATGAAGCGAACGTAACTGATGATGATTATGCTCACGCTAAAAATGTTTGGCGGTCTTTCAATGTAAAAACACTTGGAGAATATAGCGATATATACATGCGCACCGATATTCTTCTTCTAGCAGATGTGTTTGAAAATTTTAGAGAGACAGCTTTAGCAACGTATGGTCTAGATCCTGGATGGTTCTACAGTATACCAGGATATGCGTGGAATGTGATGCTAAAGTTTACAAAATGTAAACTGCAAATTTTAAAAAATATTGATATGATAATGTTTATTGAAAAGGCTATTAGAGGAGGAATATCACAGTGTTGCAATAGGTACAGTGAAGCAAATAATAAATATATGTCTGAATATGATGTTGAGAAACCATCAATGTATATTCTCTATACAGATGTAAATAATTTGTATGGAAAAGCGATGTGTGAACATTTGCCCTTTGATGGCTTCGAGTGGATCGAAAATGATATGGAGAAATTTAACGACATCAATTTCATAAAATCCATCCCAGATGATAACCCCGAAGGCTATATTCTTCAAGTGGATTTGTTATATCCAGACAAGTTGCATAATCTACATAAAGACTTTCCTATGTGTCCCGAACACCACAAACCACCCGATTCAAAATTAACAAAATTAATGACTACCCTACACGATAAAAAAAGTTACACTTTACATTATAGAAATTTAAAGCAAGCCCTAGAACATGGACTAGTATTGGAAAAAGTTCACAAAGTTTTGAAATTCCAACAATCTGCATGGCTTCAACCCTACATCGAATTAAACAATCGATTGAGGACTTTAGCCACCAGCGACTTTGAGAAAGATTTGAGAAAACTAATGAATAATGCTGTGTTTGGGAAATGTATGGAATCCATCCGTAAACATAGAATTTGTAAATTGGTATCTACATATGAGGGTCGTTATGGTGCTAAAAATCTTATTGCTAGTCCGCGTTATCACAATAGAACAGTTTTCGATGATGGTGATCCACCTTTGATGGCAATCGAATTGAAAAAGTCTGAACTAATTTTCAATAAACCGATATACGTGGGTATGGTTATTCTTGACATCTCGAAAACTGTAATGTATGACTTCCATTACAATTTTATGCTTCCCACAATGGGAGTAGACAATTGTAAGTTGATGTACACCGACACTGATAGTTTTGTTTATCAACTTACTTGTGAAGATGCATACGAACAGTTAATTGACGCAAACATTGACAAATTTGATACATCAGATTATCCCATTAACAATATCTACAACATACCCCGAGTTAATAAAAAAATACTAGGTTTGATGAAAGATGAAGCTAATGGACAAATAATCACCCATTTTGTTGGTTTAAGGTCCAAAATGTATAGTTACAAAGTTCAGGGGGGCAAAGTTGTCAAAAAATCAAAGGGGATTAAAAAATGTGTTGTGAAAAATAAAATAATTTTCGATGATTATGTGGATTGTTTGAAAAATTGGAAACAGATGACAATTACTCAAAATACGATACGTTCCTTCGCTCATAATGTGTATAGCATTGAACAAACAAAAATCGCTTTGAGTCCTCACGATGATAAAAGGAAATTACTTCCCGATTCATTTGATACGCTTCCATGGGGACATTACAGTATTTTGGAATAATGTTTTTTGTTTTTAGATAAAAAATGTCTCCTACTCCCGAAACTGAAGATCGTGCCAAACGGCGTGTAAAATTTCTTAAGAAATCACGTAAATTAATCAGAGATTTTCGAAGTGCTGTTGCAATGATTAAAGTACCTCGATCACTATCTAAAAATGATTGTCGAAGAGTACTAAAACTCATATATACTGATTTTCCAATAGAAATTTTAAATGGATTAATTCTTCATTTCAATTTACCTACAGAACCTGAAGATTCTGACTATGATTCAGATGAAACTATTTTTGCTGACTTTTGAATACAACTTTGTAAAACCATTTTTCACTTTTCACATATATTTAAATATATAATAATATGAACTCAAATATAGTTTTATACTTTTATATTAAACTATTACATATTAAGTTATAGCATGTATTACTACTTTGTGAATTATGGCATTTGTTTGTAGTATTATTAATCTTTCATATTAATTTATAACATATATTACTATACTTTCATATTAAAATGTAACATATTGTTTTTTCCAATATAATTTTAGGATATTGCCTAAATATTTTTGTTAAATGAAACAATGTTTTTTTTTATGAGTAAAACATCAGGTTAATTTCCAAATAAAATCTTCTTCAATGTTCAATGATAGCTCAATTATATCAAGAATAAATAATTTTTCAAGTAAATGGATTAAGTTATAGCATATATTACTACTTTGTGAATTATGACATTCGTTTGTAGTATTATTACTCTTTCATATTAATTTATAACATATATTACTATACTTTCATATTAAAATGTAAAATATTGTTTTTTCCAATATAATTTTAGACTATTGCATAAATATTTCTGTTAATTGAAACAATGTTTTTTTTTTATGAGTAAAACATCAGGTTAATTTCCAAATGAAATCTTCTTCAATGTTCAATGATAACTCAATTATATCAAGAATAAATAATTTTTCAAGTAAATGGATTTTTTTTTATTACCTAGTATCTACTCATCAGCTGAAAAATTACAGCATGGCATTCGATACTCTTTTATGTGGCATCAAGTATTACAGAATAAAAATGATTGGAAACTATGCTGCAAACACACAGCAATAAGCTGAATTTCTACTAAAGAAATGCCTCGTGTGTTTCCCTTTAGTCTACTAGTTTGATGACACACACACACACACACACATCATGGGTAACTGGAAACTTTGAACCTACTACACCACTGGAGGACCCTACAGAAATATACAACGTCTCCAACAATGGTTTTTTAAATACTACATTACCTTTGTAATTATTATATCAATAATAAATTATTTTTTTAAAGTGGATTTTTTTTTTATTAAAACACCCAATCTACTCATCAGCGGATATATTACATGAAGATTTAAATTTACGTTTAACAATTTTTGGTAAAATTTTAAATAATAAAACGAATATGAATGCTAATAATATACATAGAGTCATTGAAAATATATTATTAAGTTCATTTTTCATACTATGGAACATGCTGCTAGTGTTGGTTATATTGATCATGGTGAAAGCTTTGTAGGTTGAATTCTGTTTAATGGATATGTTGTTGTTTGCGGACATCTAAAGATATAATCTACAGCACTTGAAATCTCCTGTCGTCGAGCTCCGTTTTGTAATTCGTCTGGCACCCAATTTATTGTAAGCTTCTCCCACTTCTTTTGATCTGAGTCGGTAGTATCAGCAGCAGAAAGGCACAGGTTTGCAATTTGCTTCATAACCCTTCGTTTTTCTTCATAAAATATTACATCCTTATTCAATCGATCTATTTTTATAATAAACTCCTCAAATAGACGTCTATACTCAACTAATGACATACTACAACTGATTCGTTTACAGATATATTAGTGTCCTATATTTTGTGTATCTCCACACACACACACACACACACACACAATAATGTCTCAACCTCCTAGTCGGACGGAACGGTTTTTTCTCATAAAGACCTGTGAAGAAATTTGTTATAAAACCCCTCACACCTCCCCATTAATCCATTAAATACTGTCTTTGTAATTATTATTTTTCTCACCCCCTGCGATAGCGCAACGGTTAGGGACTGTGTTAGGAACGAGAAAGTCGCTGTGTGTGTCGTGAGTTCGAATCTCACGGTCGACCATTTTTTCAATTTTATAAATTGGAAGTGTTGTGGTGGACCACGATTGACGTCACAGAAGATGGATGCCGTAGGGATTTTACTGACGTCACAGAAGATGCCGTCGCGACATTCGAATCACCCGCCAACGACACAACCCACCAAATTGGAAGTGCTACGTCACACATGTGGACCATGATTGACGTCACAGAAGATGGATGCCGTCACAGTCGCGACATTCGAAATACTCGCCAACGACCCGCCATTGACACAAGATGGATACGACACACGTCACACGTCCACCATTGACACAAGATGGATGCCACTTCCGGTGCGCGCGCACAGTCAACGAAATCCAACATGGCCGACTTCCGTCCCAGAACCGGCTTAGTATATCTACTAAAAACTCATAACAATATTATTAAATATTTTAGAGTCTTGTTTGTTTTTGCACACAACGAGTCGTTCTAACGAAATCTGTTTTTCTGTGAATTATAAGGCGTAGTAAGAAGGTCAAAATCTCCAATAAATGGAAAAACACTGCACATATATAATATTCCCAACCCAGCACCCCACTTCACTCCACGATCCCGAAAGTATGTAAGTTGAGAATACTATAGAAAACTTCGAAATATTGAAGATTTTCTATTACACCGCCCTTATGATAAATTTCCGCGGAAAAAGTTATATAGAAAAGTTATAGCAAATTATTAATCAAACAAAAATATGTAGTTTTTATCTTCTTATCACATTTCGGCACTTCTAAACCCGGAAAAATCAATTAAAATTATTGTGATAAAAATACATTTTCAAATAAAAATTAGTTCACATCGTTATATTGAATGTTTTTACGTCATTCTATAACAAAATAAAAATAAACGGTTTTAAAGATTAAAACTAACTTTTCCGCATCTGTGGCCCTGAACAATATTCTATCATAAAATTGTTACTTGTAAACACTTCGGGGGATGTATCGTGCTAACAAACCGAAATTTCTCCAAAAATAACCAAAAATTTAGGATATCTAGTTTTATAGGACCCGCTGTACTCGCTCTAGTCAACTGAAAATCAATAGGGTACATCTGTGAGACACCTTGAACAATACTTATTCATAAAGTTGATCAATCGTATACTCTCTGGAGGCTGTATCGTGCTAACAAACTGAAAATTCTCCAAAAATGACAAAAATTTGGTTCATTAGTGAGATGCCCTGAATAATATTCAATCATAAAATTGGTGACTTGTTGAACTCCGGAGGCTGTATCGTGCTAACAAACTGAAATTTCTCGAAAAACGACAAAATGTCGTACTTCAAGTACCATAGCACCCGCTGTACTGGCTCTGGTGAGCTGAAAATCAATAGGGTTCATCTGTGAAATGCCCTTAACAATATTCCATTATAAAATTGGTGACTTATTGCACTCCGGAGGCTGTATCGTGCTAACAAGACATGTAACGAAAAGTGGCCGACGACAACATACACACAGCATTTTTTTCTGAAAACCATTTTTTCGAGTTGTTCTTGATGAAAAACGCAAAAAGTTTTTTCAAGGAAAAGTGGCCGACGGCAACGACGACGACGACGACGACGACGATGACGACGACGACGACGACGACGACGACGACGACGACGACATACACACAGGATTTTTTTTCTAAAAACCGTTTTGTCGTGTTGTTGATGGATAACGTGAAAATAACTCAAAAAGTTTTTTCAAATTTCCAACTTTTTTGTGGGTAAACCAATACTTTTCTCGCATATTAGATAGGTTGGCGGAAAAGTAAAAACTATTAAAAACACCGTAAAGTTTCGAATTTTAGTTAACAGTAGAAAAATTAAAAATTCAAGTTTTCTCAGAAACGAAGAATTTCCGCGGCAAAAATCAAATTGTGTAGTGCTAGCTTTCTTGTATAGAGTCATCCTATAAACCGATATTCCATGTAACTGATTTCTGCTAAACGAAACTTGAGCCAAATATATACCTAGTTGCATAAGAAGATAACCATTTCTGTGTTAGAAGCATCTTCAATAAACAAACAAACAATCTTGTAAATATAATATCGTTTTATTTCATACCTAGTTGATATTGTTTATGATGAAGGATTATTATTATTTTATGAATGGATTAAAGAAAAATGAATGAATGAGTAGATTCCACAGGGTAAGGTTCGAAACAGTAAATTTTGAGTTAATTTAACATTATTTCCTCTCTGTTCAAAAAATTATATATCACTGTTTTGAAATTCGTTGTTGCAATTCCAAATAATTTTTTCACGCCGCGATTCAAAATCCGTCGGGAACATCAAATTCCCGGCTTAGTGCATACAAAAGTGCATTTGTTATAAATTCACTAGAAATGGTGGGGCAGCATTGATTCTCTAAATGTGAACAAGTATGACATAAACGAGAAATCTGAACTTTTTAATTTCTAAAAATTATTTAAATTTGTTGGCATGAGACATTTTGTGTACTACACGTCCAGAAAACATTTTGCGTGTTCTCGTGATGATCCGTCTCGGCTAAGCGCATCGGCTACGCAATACAACTCGCACTCGCCAAATATAATTTTCTGGACTAGTGATCGAAAGCAGGCTAGGGACACTGCAGACCGTGGCATCTATAGAGCCTGTGGGTAGATAATTCCAAAAAATTAACGAAAACTGTAATGTCGTTAGTAATCAAATTTTATTGATTTTTATAACTGCGTATGCGCGATATCATATTGCTCGTCCCCATCCCCACATGTTATATGTTATACTGTTATCATTTCTTAATTCAAGTGTAGAGGTTATTTTAAGATTACGGTATTTTGGTGTATTTTTTAATTGCTATAGTGTAATATTTATCTGTTGTTTCGTTGCTTTATTGTTATTAATTGAAAAGACAATGTCAAAGTGTATTCTGAAGGAGTTTAATAAGTGCTGTACTCGGTAAGTTTAATTAAAAAAATTTGAGCATTTTTTCTTTCACAATTAACAACCATTATCTTTATTTTTATAAAACACAGAATTTTTACTAATTTAATCGACAACTTTAGAGATCATGGTTGTTCTTTACATTAGCTAAACTGAAAATTGCTGCATTAATAAAGTACATATTTCTTTTTACAGTTTTGTTCCTCCAACCCAGGAAGATAAAATTAATATGGCTGAAAAGCAGTGCATAAATCAGTAAATTTGTCGACCAGGAAACGATGGAGGATATGTTCCCTTCATTTTCAAAAACAGTGTTTCTTCAGATTTGAGGAAGACGAAGAGAGGTTATTAAGACAGTTTGATTTGCCTTCCCATATGAGTAGAAATTAACAAAAATTGATGGTAAGTTTTATTGTATTAAATATAGCATTGTAGTAATAATTTTATTTAACAACAAACAAAAATATTACTAAATGAAAATAACATGAACTATTTAAAGTATATAATAATACGTAATCCGTGTTCGCTTCTACCCTTCACCATGCTACGATGTATAGGACTAGGTTACATCACTATTGGTGTGGTGTAAGGCGATTCGAGTGGCGCCATCTTACCATTTATAACAGAGTCTCAGACGTTGTGCGGGGCCTATCTACATGAAGGTGGTACTGTAGATAGAGCTGTATAGCCTGGTAGGGATCGTTCTGCTATAACCTCCCCCTCTAGCTTCGAGATCGTCCCGATGAGAGGCTAGCAAACCAAGCAGGACGATTAAGGTTGTTGTTTCTTGGGTCTACCTCGTAATCCTTTCTTCCTTAGGGGTGGATTGGCAGGTGATGCTACTTCCTCCGTGGTCATATAGTTCCTCTCTGCACTCGTTAATAAGCGACTAACGACCCCCTGGACCAAAACTGCACCGATGGCATAGCTACTGGCTTCGTTTGGTTGCAGGGAGACATCGAAACTAAATAACTCACGGATTTTTCGCTTGGTGCCTGTTTTCTTTTGTGGCGAGTAAGTGAGAGGTAGGCTGTCACGAAAAATTTCATCTATGTCTTCCGGTGCATACGCATTACTCGTGTGCTTGTTTTCTTTAACATTTGGGAATCTGGAGTCTGGAGCTTCCCATAACTCATCCCGTAAGGGTGACGTGAAAAACTCTAAGAATGGAGATAAAACGTCATCATTCTCGTCAACGTCCGTGATGTTAAGTTGTCTTCTAGGATCTGGTACCTTAGTTGGTTCGCTTTCGATATTTAGAGATTTCTTCGGCTTCTTCGATTCTGCTGATTGATCCCGTGGTCTTTGTATTAGTCCTTGGTACTGTGGTTGAAACTCAAAATGCTCGAAAGGCCGGTCTGCGTAGTACCAGCACCGTTGTCCTAAGTCTAACACGATGCCAACTTTTTCTAGGAAATCTATACCTAATAAGGTCCTGTTGTCCACGGCGTTAGGCAGCACGACAAAGTTGATATTATGAGTTCTACCGCCTAACTCTATAGTAGTAAATGTTGTCAGTAACTCTGTTTGCTTTTGAAGTCCATCAGCGAGTGTGACTCGGGCTCTGGTTTTGGTGAATGCACAATTCTTGTCTTTTAAAAGTTTGTAGAGGGTGACGCCAGCTACGCTTGTTTTAGCCGCAGTATCTGTATGTGCTTGGCCTTTAATACCACATATTCTTGCAGGAACTGTTGGGACTTCAGGTGTAGATCTTAAAAGCGTATTTATCGAATAGAAGTGGACAGCTTGGGCATCGACAACATTGCCGACATTAGTGCAATTGGGACAATTGCTGCGGAAGTATCCAGCTCTGCCACATCCGTAGCAGTGAAGGTGACCTTTGTCGGTTTTGGTAGCGGTTGATTGTGTAGGCTCCGTATGTGTCGCAGTCGTTTTAGGTTGGTCTTGCTTCTGCCGTTTACGACATTCTTGTATGCTGTGACCTTTAAAATTACAAAACGTGCATCTTAATTTGGTTTTCTTTACCGGTAGCGTATCGGTTGATTCATTGCGTCGTAAAGTAGACGTATCCTTGAGTTCCATTTCTAGATGCTCAACTTGTCTAGCTTTTGTCAGCAAGTCAGTAAACGTAGTGATTTTTTCTCTTGGGATTTTTTCCCTAAGTCTAATGTGCATAAGACCGTAGATTAGATCAATCTGTGTTTCTTCGGAATGTCTTCCTTGTGGAAGTTTGGAAAGGAGTGCTCGTTTTTGACAAATAAATTCGTCAGTAGGTGTCGGGATTCCTTGAGGGGACTTGAAGATATCTAGGTAAATTTAATATGCAGGAGTTGCCGGAGAGAAAGCGGCACGGATTAATCGAATAGCATTATTCCAGTCTGTTGCTTCTTCTTTTATGCCTTGCCACCAAGTAGCTGCAGTGTCAGTAAGTAGTAGTGGCAAGCCTTTAATTGCGTCTTGGTCTGTGATTTGTTCCATATCCTTATAGACTGCTATGGTGTTTAGGAAATTGTCGACTGTCTCATGACAACGTGTTCCGTCAAATCGGGCCGTGCATTTGCTCAAACTCCCTTTCTTCCGATTATCTGGTTCTGTCCTTATGCCGGCTACGGCTTGTAGAAGCTGTTGGATTTGCTCTTGAGACATCGCCATGGTTGTTTGGCTTGCAGCAATGCGTTTACTTCGACGCGCAATGTTTGGTGAAATCGGATTGGATAAAGTCAACAGCGAATATTCCTGTCGTTATAACTGGAAAAAGCCGGACTGACGAAATTCCAATCTGTCAAATGTGACAGTTTCGATTCTACAAGACAAAAAAATGTCGAAGTATTCACGAAACTCTCACTTGCATTCAGGAATCCTTAATTCGAGCTCCACGTCAGGGCGCCAGTGTAGTAATAATTTTATTTAACAACAAACAAAAATATTACTAAATGAAAATAACATGAACTATTTAAAGTATATAATAATACGTAATCCGTGTTCGCTTCTACCCTTCACCATGCTACTATGTATAGGACTAGGTTACATCACTATCGGTGTGGTGTAAGGCGATTCGAGTGGCGCCATCTTACCATTTATAACAGAGTCTCAGACGTTGTGCGGGGCCTATCTACATGAAGGTGGTACTGTAGATAGAGCTGTATAGCCTGGTAGGGATCGTTCTGCTATAGCATGCTATAATTTTGGACATTTTAAAATGTAAACTGAGTGAACAAAAAGACGAGTACTGAGTCAAAATTCCAGGTAAGCCCTTTAATCCATTAGACCATTCTGAAAGCTCTCGTCCAGAAAAAAATATACAGAAGGTGTCAAAAAACATCAAACCCTGTAACTGCTGCATACAATGAAATAAAATGATTGATGTAACATCATTATTTGACTAAAATTTGTTAAAATTACTCTATAAAGAGCGTGTACAATTGTAATTCACATAACGAAACGTCCAATTTGAAATTACCAACTAAATGATATGTGTTTACACCCTCTTTATAGGGCAATTTTAACAAATTTTACTTGAATAATGATGTAACATCAAACATTTCATTTCATTGTAAGTACATTGTACCTGTTGTATGTTTTTTTTCTCTCGTCAACAGTTTTGAGAATGACCTAATGGCTGAAAGCGCTTAGCTGGAATTTTAATCAAATGACACACTCAGTACTCGTCTTTTCATTCACTTAATTTATATCTAGTGTGTACACGATACTCAGACAATTCCATTTTAAAATCTATCCATTGAAAAAATAATAATCTGGGTTTTATTTTATGTTATAGCTATATTCCCTCTACCAGCTATGGGATGGAAAGTATTGACCCCTTGCCGATTTTCATATATAGACCATCATGTAACAATTTATGGGAAATGAAAGTGAGTATTAACTTTTGTTGAGGCATTACGTCTAAGTATTTGGTCTAGCGGTAACCAAAATTCCAAAATATCCAATAAAGACAAAAAATAAAGAAATAGTTAAAAATCAAGAATTGCTAAAAAAATTGAAAGCTCCAAAAAAGGAATTCAAAAAAACCAAACAAATGTATACATTCAAACATTTTTTGATATTTTTTTTGGCTTAGTACAAAAACATGTGTAAACTTATTATTTCGATAGTAAGCGGATTTTGTTTTCTTTTGTTGACATAAATTTTCAAACATATTTCAAACATATTTGTGTGTTTACTTATTTATTGTTGTTATTTTGTGTGTTTACTTGTAGAACCTCAACCAGAAACGAGAAAGGACTTCCACGAGACGGTGGGATTTTTAAGAGCCCTTATGAAACATTTTAACAATCATAGACTGCCAGAAGCTGAAGAGTAACTTAAACTGCCTTATGCGATGGTTTCATAAGAACGGAATGCTTTTAAATGTAGAAATATACAAATATGCAATATACTAGGTTTACGCTTGTGATACGAACCTATTTAATACTTCCAGTAAAGAAATTAAGATGTGTTTTAAGTGGAAATGAAATGTTAGATATATTATTTTAAATGTTGTACAGTCACAAGTGCTGTTTAGCACTCTTATATGTAATTACTTGATACCTTGTATTTACAGAGCTGGATAGTATTTAACAACTTTTCCTATAACAATATTTTAATTACTTTTGTTCTAACATTCACAGTTATTATACTCAAATGTTTTCTTCCACAGAAAGTTGCCAAAAATAATAGTTAACAACTCATTGTTAACACTTTTTTTGATTAAGTAAGTAGCAGTTATACTCCAGCAGTTTGTCCAGCTCTGTGTTTATACAAGTGTAATAATAAATAAATAAATTAATATAAACTTATCATAAATAATTTTCTACTTTTATCTTGATTTAACATAATTTAAAAATCTAATGATACTCCAATCTAGAATGTATGTTACTCTAATTATTTTTTCATTATTGCATTGTTTTTACATAATAGTTTATTTATTATTATATTATATTATTGTTTGTTAAGAAAAGTACTTTGTGAAAGAAATTATTTGTTGTGTATTTTTATACCAAAATAAATAAACTGTTTATATGATAACTGTTTTATTTTTACAATTTAATTAACCATTTATGGTCCATCATTTGTTAAATTGAATGAAATGTTAAATGATTATTTTGAAATAAAATAATTAAAATACAGTAAATTTGAATATACCGCCAAAACCTAAAATTACAGAAATCTTTTCAACATCACTCAATTGTTTACTCGACAGGCTCTTTAGATGGCGCCACAATCAGTGTCTCATCTATCTGATGTTGAAAAGATTTCTGTAATTTTAGGTTTTGGCGGTATATTCAAATCTACTGTATTTTAATTATTTTAATTCAAAATAGCAATTTATAGTCCATCATTTGACATTTCATTCAATTTAACTCCATTAACTCAATAATGATTAGATGTTGAGTTACATTAAATGAAATATGAAATGATGGAACATAAATGCTCAAAATGGAAAAAATCAAACAATAATCATATAAACAGTTTATTTATTTTAGTATAAAAATACACAACAAATAATTTCTTTCACAAAGTACTTTTCCTAACGAACAGAATATTTAATGTAGAAACAATGCAATAATTAAAAATAATTTGAGTAACATACATTCTAAATTGGAGTATCATTAGATTTTTAAATGATGTTAGATCAAGATTAAAGTAGAAATTTATTTATGATAAGTTTATAATAATTTATTCATTTAATATTATACTCCTATAGACACACAGAGCTGGACAAAGTAGTGGAGAACTGCTAACTACTTAATTAAAAAAAGTTTAGCAATGAGTAGTTAACTACTATTTTTATATAACTATTTTAATAATTTTATCGAATTCTAATCTTTTAAACATATTTTTAACACTGTTCTAAAACCCACAATGTGAACCACGAAATAAACAAATGTACAGACGTACAAATTTGGACGCCCCTGTCTTGGGATTCTGACAAGTATGTATGAATTTTATCAAATTTTACGAATTGTAATTCACAAATTTATAGTGAACGCACTAATGATGGCATAATGCCGAAAGCGCTCTGCGAAATTTTAATTAAAGAAAATTGAACAACAGTACTTTGTTTCTTTTGAAGAAGTCTTGGAATATTTATTCAAGGGGTTGATTTAGCACCAACGGCCGTGGTAACATCAATCTAAAAAAATAGGTTACGACAACCGTGATAACCTGGAACAATCTCGTACACGTACGCTGCCTAAGCAGGTACGTTTTCTTGAGTGTTCTTTAAATATAGTATCGGTAAAAAAGGGTAGTTGATATGTTACCTTTGTTTTGTTTAAACCTGTACAAAAATGTTAAGAAATGCTTCCTTAAAACACTGCTAGTGCCTCAAAAACGCTTTCTCTGTGTATTTATCATCTTACCGCTAGTTAAGTTTCACTATTTTCACCTGCATCTAGACAGACTAGTAAAGCCTTGCACGTTAGCTTTTGGGTATCTGGTAAACCGAATTAAAATATGTATTGCTTGATGTGGTGCTTTTTGGTTTGAATAATAACGTAGTGAGTTATTGTAGATACTGTTTGATTTTGATAAACATTTAGTTATTTGAACATGTAGCTCATGGTTCGTTTTTTTTTACTAAATTATTTCGAAATTGAAATAAAAATTTATAATTTCTCAAGCACTGGTAGTTTCATTTTTCGATAGTGGTAAACAATTAAAGCCTGTTTGCCACTACGTACTACGTCGAGGTCAAGAACAACAGACCCCTGGAATTACTTAACCTCCATCTGTTGCTACCCTGGTAACTCCTGACGCTGCATTTTCGAGAGGTCGGTGGAGTAAACCATCCCAGAAATCTGGCACCCGAGAAAATCTAGGAGATACTGAAGCCGTGGGTGATATAGTGAAGTCTGTTATCTTTTGGAGAAAGAAAGAACGTCACACCATGCAGCCAAACACTTTGTGTTAGGTTATATATATATGTTACCGTAAATATCCGAAATCCGTTAATACGCGTAATAACTAGTGAGAACCCGAAATAACTAGGAGTATCGGTAAATTCGCGTTCTTACTAGTAAGAACGCGTAATTACTACGAGGTTACGGGAAATACCGAATTAAAACTTTCATTCGGCTATTTACTGAAATTTTCAGTTAGAACGCGTTCTTTGTAAGCGTAAGTTAGTAACCACTGAGTGTTATTCGATCGTTGCAGGGATTGGCTACATTTCATCTCGCGATGTCTCGAAAGACAGGGGAAGGATCCCCCGCACCTTGCGCGGCTCCATAATACGTTATTTTATCTGAAGTTGTTACTGTGTGTACCACGCCGTTTGTCGTTTGTTACTTTGATAAACGTTGTTCTTCGAAAAATGAATTCTTCGCTGATTGCTTGGACAGAAAAATTTACCAATCATTTATTAAGTACGTGCAGTAAAGATCCCAAATTATCGAAATATACTATTATGGATAAAGAAACTTACGAAAATCTACTTCAAGAAATTAAAGAAGCTAAACTGACAAAAAAGAAAACTACCCTACAGTATCGTCGTTTAAACCGTTTTGACATCATTGAATTAAGTGGCGTTCAGCATATTATAGCAAAATCCAAGAATGATGAAATATTATTTTACCTCCCAATTGAAGAAATCTTTGATGTTATCGAAGCTGCTCACGTAGCAATTGGGCATGGTGGTCGGGACCGACTTCGAATAGAAACAGCAAGAAAATATGCAAATATTACTACCAGAATGATACATTTATTTCTGTCGATGTGCGAAGTCTGCAACAGTAAAAAATCTAAGAAGAAAAGGGGATTGGTTTCTAAACTAATTTTACACAATGAATTAAACAGCCGATGCCAAGGAGATCTGATCGATATGCAGAGCCAATCAGATGGAGAATATAAATTCATAATGGTTTATCAAGATCATTTAACCAAGTTCATTTTGTTAAGAGCTATAACATCTAAATGAGCTGAAGAAATCGCATACAAATTGAACGAAATATTTTTGACTTTTGGAGCGCCGTGCATATTACACAGTAAAAACGGTCGAGAATTTGCGAACTGTGTTATAAACGAATTTAAATCCTTATGGCCAGAACTTAAGATCGTTCACGGAAAGCCACCACACAGCCAGAGTCAGGGATGCGTATTTCCATACTATACCCGATCAGTACGCAGCCATAGGAAACTACTCAAGTATACATTGTTTTGCTATTTTTAATTTTGTGACTACAATATATACCACAGTAATACACAAAAACTCGTGTATACTTTGTAGTGACTTAGGTAAATAGCTTGTTCCATAATATACCGCACCAGTACCTACTTATGATGCGGACTAATCGTTTATAGAACGGAATATGCGCCGTCTCGATGCCAATTGCAGTCTATACACGCACAGTTGCAGTTCGCCATTTCGTCTCGATTTGTTTTATTTTTCTACTCTCTATTCTATACATTGCATCATCTTCGTGCTCATCGGTTTTTGTGGCATATTTAATAGATAATTACAAATAAGTGAAATAGGTACATTATAGAAACTAATATTAATGTAAAAAATGATTACCAAAGGCAGATTAATACAGTTTTTACAAAGTGAATGTGGTGAAATCAAACAGCAACTTGTTGAATTTCATTCTTCTGAAAAATTTGAATTAATTGTTAAGTGTAAGTTGGGAGAACATAATGAAGACTATTCTGGATTTTGTAAGACATTCATTGAACATTTTTCTACTTTCTCAAACACGAATTGGATTGTACGTTCAACATTTCCAAAGTTACAAAGACTTGCTATTCGTAAAATATTTAAATGTCAGCACTCTGCTTTCAATAAGAAGTCACAACGAACGTCAGGGCCAGGGCCCAGCCGAGTACGATCCCGTGGTTGTAATGCGACTATAGACTTTAAGTTCAAGAAAGTTAACCGAAACACTTGCCGGTATGATGCAGATTTAAAAGAGGGCTATACATTGCTGCTCAAAATTAATTATTCCCACTCTCATTTGATAAATGTAGCAGAGGCGTACAGCTATTTGCGGAGTACTGAAGAAACCGACGTTACTTTTCGGAAATATTTTGATTCTGGAATGAGTCCAGCAGCAGCAATGGCTATACATGAAATGACCTTAATTGAGAAGTACGGGAAAGAAAGTTCCGTTTACTTGGCAAATTCTCAGATTAACCCAAGTGAAAGACATGTATATTATCTTTATGAAAATTGGCGTAAATTCAACTTTGGGGACAAGTCCGGCTTAAATATCGATGAAGTACTAGAACGCAAATTAACACAATTGCAAGGAAAAGATTACATTATGGAATGCAGAAAAAATCCAAAAATTATTGTAGTGATAAGCCCAATTATGCAAAGAATATATAACTCAGACTTTATAGAGGACATGCTCTTTATTGATACTACGTCGTCTTGCGATCAAAACAATACAGCCATAACATTTGTCTTTGCCTCAAGTAAAATAAGCGCGCTTCCAGTGGCGTGCGCTTTCCACACGTCGCAAGATGAACCCAATTATACTCTTGTGTCAAAGAAGCGTTTGAGAAGAAATATAATGAATCCCTCTATTATAATGACCGACGACAGCGCCGCAGAACGAAATGCGTTAAAAACTATATTTCCAAATTCTCGACTTTTACTATGCTGCTTTCACGTGGCACAACCGTTTTGGCGATGGCTCTCATCTGCAACACACCGAATTGATATATCAAAACGAGAAAGTATAATGTCAAGATTTTCAAAATTAATGTTTGCAAAAACTGATTCTGAAGCAGAAAAAATATTCGAAGAATTAATTTTAGACGACTACGTGAAATCCTGCACTAATTTGGTACAACACCTGAAAAAAATTTGGGAAAGAAAGATGGAGTGGTGCACAGCTTACAGGACAGACATTATGAGCAGAGGACACAATACAAACAATTACACAGAAGCTTCAATACGTATTTTTAAAGATGTTATTTTACAGAGATGAAAAGCGTTCAATGTTTGTGCTTTAATTGACTTTTTGTCTGAAATTTTTGAAAAGTATCAATACAGGCGACTCATGAAATTTGCGCATAGCCGCCAAACATACAGTTCCGCTTACTTGAAGTTTTGTAACCGATCAAAGGACGTGACCAAGATTTCACGCATCAACTATACTGAATTTCTGGGAGAGTCTAGTTTAGATAAAAATCGCACATACGTCGTTGATATTTCAACAGCATGTTGCAACTGCGTTGATGGTCAAGGTGGTGCCTTCTGCAAGCATCAGTGTGCTGTTGAATTAAAATATGGATTAATTTTACAGACGTCTCCAAAAATATCTAGCGCAGATAGGGTAACTTGTGCAAAACTCGCCACCGATGATCCACTTCCTGATGAATTTTACCAAAGTATGGTGAACGACGATATTATCGTTGAAGAAAACGCTAACCTAATCCAAGATTCCGAGGCATCTGTAAACTTGGCCATTGACGACATTTGTACAACAACAGAACAGCCACCGAGTAATTTAATAAGCGAAGTTGATGATCCCGTTTTTACTGCTACTTACAATGAAGCACTGACCGAAATGAAAGAAAATTTCAACCAATTAAAAACTATTTTAGAAAAACATCCATCTTCGACAAATTTAAAAGCCATTTATATGTTCAATAATTCGCTTAAAAATGTAACGACAGACCAACAAGCCCAAAATTTTATATTCAATAATTTTAAAAAAGGACTATCCCGCAAGATACGTGTGCAGGTAACATCGGTATCAAGACGTACCGCCAATAACAAGGGAACGAAGAATAGAATACAAGCAGGTCGACCGTCAGCAGAAGCAACCACAGCAAAAAAAGTAGAAAAAGGAGGCATGATCTTGCATTTAATGTTTCAAAAAATATTAATAATGCCCGTTAATTTTCGTTGTTCTCACTATTTTATTTTATAAAAATATGTTTGATAACCTATTCTTATTTATTAAATTAAATCCTACACTAATTAGTTTACACCAATCCTAAAATTTACACTAATTCTACAATTAGGTTTACCTTTAGAATTAATTTTTATCAGGTGTAAGCGACTCAGTATAGTTTGGAACCAGGACTTGGCGCGTGCATGTAACAAAGTATAGTCGAATAGTACGCAAAATTCGGGTATATATTATAATCACAGAATTAAAAAAAACAGAACAATGTATACTTGAGCAGTTTTCTATGGCTGCGTACTAGTCGAGTATAGAATGGAAATACGCGTCAGGGATCAGTCGAAAGGGCCAATCAAGATGTTGAAAATATGATTGCTTCATGGATGTCCGATAATAAAACTGTAAAATGGTCAGAAGGTCTACCATTTATACAATTTATGAAAAATCGTGCCTATCATTCAGGCATAAGGCAAACTCCATATAAGGCCATGTTTGGCATCGAACCTAGAGTTGGATTAACTACATCGTCTTTGCCTCCTGAGGTTATTTCATCTTTAGAGCGGGAAGAGGATTTACAAAAAGTCGTGATTGATGTAACCACGATGAGAGAAGAAACTCAAAGAGAAGATTCAAATTCGTAAGACGACATTGCTGAAAAAGATCCAGAAGAAGATCAAGAACAAGAACGCTTTTGCAACAAATGTGGTGCTATTTTACCGACTAACATTGATCGTGACTTCTGTTTGAACTGTAAAACAGAAGACAATATAAAAGCAGTAAGGTCAGAAGCAAGCTAATCGCTAATTCATCAGGCAAAAAAGATGAAATGCTACAGTGATAAAACACATCCACCTGCAAACGTTGGCGATAATGTTACGGTACCTATTCCTGATGTGGATAAAGCAAAAGGTGCTTTCAGAAATATAATAGCTGTTGTGTTACTGAAGACCGACAACAACATGTACCAGTTAGGTACAAAAGATGGAGTCATAGATCATCTGTATACCAGATCCGAATTTGATATTTGCAAGCAAAAATTTATTGACATTGATTAAATAAGGAAAGATAAACAAATTTCTTTACGTCAAGCAGCTTCATCTAATTTTGGATCTAGCCAGGGTTTTTTATGTGCAAATGCACTAAAAATTGTAAAAGTAAATTATGCAAATGCAAAAAAATTATGTTCTATGCAATTCAAAATGCCATAATAGTACCTCTTGCAATAATAAGTAAGCTAAGTTATATTGTTCACTTTTGTTTGAATTTCGCTTGTTCTATGTTTCATTTGTTCTGTAAATTTTTTTTTGTGCAATAAATTAACTGAAACCAACCGCACTTTATTCTCTAACAGATACTTACCTACAATATTAATTTTAGGCATTCATAAATTTTAAAATTCGGTTATTTACTGTTGTGTGCTTAGAAAGCACGCGTTCTAACTGAATATTTCAGTAAATAGCCGAATAAAAGTTTTAATCCGGTATTTTCCTAGACCTCGTAGTAATTACGCGTTCTTACTAGTAAGAACGCGAAATTACCGACATTCCTAGTTATTTCGGGTTCTTACTAGTTATTACGCGTATTAACGGATTTCGGGTATTTACGGTAACATATATACAGTGTATTAATATACGTGATATTTATATTTTAATAAAATTTTAATGAAGTGCCAATCAGAATCGATACTGAATTTGTTATTAATTTTCGTTCGGTGGATATGTATCATATTACTGAAGAGTGTCCAAATTTAACTTAACAAACTACCGTCATCTGCGATTCAAGTTAATACCGCTTTTCGATCGACTGAAGTTTTTTCGCCCTGTGATCGTTCAGGGGATTATTTGAACACATACAAAGGTAGACCACGGATGGAAGGTATATAAACATTTGGGTTAGGGTAACAAAGGTCACAAGCTCTATATAACCTTACTATATCAATATGTAAGTCATCCTTAGAAATTTTACTAGGCGATCTAATATTTTGATGTTATTCAGCGCCAGTAAGTGGGGTATATTTTTTCATGTGTTAGGTTATTATAAGGTACTTACGTGGCATTACGATATTTCATGCATTCAAAAAATATATGATCCAGATCTCCTGTAACATTGCAGGCTGTGCATAAGTTTGATTCGATTACGCCTATTTTGCTCAAGCGTTTTGGGTACAACGCTTGTCCAAATTTCATTCGAATTTTACAGCTAATTTCCCTACGTGAATAATTAATTCCTTTATACCACTGTTGTTTTGGTATTTCCATATGCAGTAGTGTGTATCTAGTAGGATATACTTATATTTAGATTACATTTTCAGAACCACAATTTTTTTTTAATTCTTCCGTTCATCGTTTTTAAATTTTTAAACAAAACACACACCCAGTAACTCAGTAAGCAGCTACATTTTATTTAGGTGTTTTGGGTAAAATCTTCATAATTAGAAGTCAGAATTCCACTGTTAAATTATTTCCAATTAGTAATGAATAATCCTGTATATAAGTCCTAACCAAACGGAGTCGAAAGATTTCTGTACATCAAGGGTGACCATAATGGAGGCGTGTTTAACCGTAAACCCGTCTCTTATGTGATATATTACCCTCATTACCTTTTATTACGGTTCAACTAAATATTATCTTTTAGTTTCCTTCCGGTTATTATTATTTCTACTTAGTTTTTTCACCCAAATTCACGTGAGTTCTAACAATGAAATAAGAATATGAAACCGATCCGTTTTCTTTTTTAAGAAGTAACACTAAGTAATAAAACTCTTATCAAACAATCATCGGACTTCAGAGGACAAGAAACTGGTTATCATGGTCAGAAAGGGTACAGGTAAAAAACAGGCTAAAATGTTGGACTTTCAGATGAATATTTTATAATCACCTCTCACTAATAAGTAAAACATTATAATTCAAATAATTTCATGAAAATAAACGAAAAATAATCGGGAGAATGAAGGAACTTGTAACCGTTATGGGTTCAAGTTATTGTTACAATATTAGATACTGAATTTTCTGTAGATTATTTAAAGTCTTCCTGTCAGTGTCAATGTTTCTTCTATGGAAATTAGAAGAAAAATAAATCATAACAATTGTTTTTAATAGTACCTATCTAATGTCATTCAATTAACAAAGGAAGATCATATTCATTAAATAAAACCTATAAATTATGTCACCAATTAATTTGGTCGTAGTTATAGACAAAAACATCAGAATCAAGAGACACGATTATTTATATTTTGAAATTAAACAGTGGAATGCTAAAATTAAATGTTGGTAAATATTAGTAATATAATTCGTCGGTTAAGCAGATCAAATCGAATCGATTAACACTCCTAACTAACATTCAAAGGGCATTGTTGAATTTTACCTCTTGGAAAATTAAAAGTATTGAATTTTATTTATATCTATAAAGTGAAAGAGTTTGTTATAAAGAAATCTAGAGAGTCAGTACTCATAGAGGGATCATCACCCCCAGTTACGGGTACCCCGTACCTTACAGAATATACGCGTCGATTACGCGACAAAATTCAAAAATTGAACTCCCAAAAACCCGAAATATTCACATCGGAAAACTTAAACAGTGATAAAAACATTAGTGTCAAACCTAAATATAAATACCCAGTTAAAGTGAAAACAGACAATCAAAAAAAGTCCGTTTAAATCCAAATCTATAAACAAACTCAATAAACAGTCTAACACATTAAGTTCAGTACAAAAGAAAAGTGAACGGAAATTTCCGCAAAAATTAAAATCACCAAATGTTTACGTCGAACCACGCTCCATAGCAGACAACCGTGGAACACACACCAAATTCTCTAATGAGCTGAAGAGAATAAGAGACAAAACTCTAGAGCTAAAATTAAAAAACTCAAATTACTTTAAATTGGTATACATAGACGACGATCCGGAATTAGTAAAAATTGAATCTAATTCCAACAAATAGCATAAAATTAAATAAAAAGTGTCTAGAACTCGTGGACACTGAAACCTTAAACAAGTGTCTAGAATACTCCAAGACACTAAAACCAGATAACAAGAGTATAGAGATCATCGAAAATATTTCAGTTACAAACACAATCACCCAAGAACAAATCTCCAACGAAAATAATACGTACACCAATAACAAGTGTCTAGTAACCAATACTAAAAAGTGTATAGGAAATAATAAAGGAAAGTGTCTAGGAATAAGCATAGACAAGTGTTGGAAGTGCTAAATGGAAAAATAACGAATAAAATAGTGTCTAAGTATTATATAAGTATATTTTATCAGACATAGATATTTAATTCAGTCAAATCAAAATTTCGCCTTTAAGAAAAGAGAAGGTGCCTGAAGAATACAGAGAACATCTCAACTTTGTAATTGATATGAATCAAAATTAAATAAAGAAATTATCAATATTGTCAAAAAATTTATTCCGTCATTAAAACGGTGAAAAAAATCCGATTTAATTCGCTGTTGGGTAGAGAAAATAAATTTTCACTAAAATACATTCGTTGCCATGATGATCTGCCATTTTGATTGGTTAAAAATTACAGGTGCGGAATTTTCACGATAATCTTGCTCTTCTTAAAGTTTTCTGGATCCGTCTCTGTCGTTAATGGGCTTTATATTGATTGGTAAGCTTCTAAATCGGAACGTTGTCGTCTCTTGACCTTTTGTATTTAATTTTTCTTAAATCAATTCTTATATCCCACAGGATTTTTTTATAAAATGCCGGAAACCAAAAATATCAAAATAATGTATACAAAACATATGAGTTCAGTTGGCACAAAACAATAGCTAACCTGACGATTCGAGATGATAAATGCTTAGATGTTGGGTAATCATCAATAACCAGCCAGAGTAGGAGACCCAATCTAGCGAAGGCAGAAGAAATATCAACTTTAGAACAATTGTAGCGTACTACATTCTGATACAATTTCGATAAGCAATGGCAATTCAATGTTATTAATCTCTTTTGCTTTCGTATTAACTATTATAGCATTTCCTTTTCTCACAGGGTATATTAGATAAAAAAAATAAAATGCTATTTATTTTGATCATTTCTACATAATATGACGTGTGCCTTGTATAGCACAATAACATTTTTATTTTCATCATCGGTGATCAGTATGATTATTTATTCGAGTAATCGATTAAGTGTTGAAATGAAGTTTGATATCAGTTTTCTTCAAACACTGTATATTTATTTTCACCATCACCTGTTCGTTCATTAATCAAGGTTTCTTATCAAAACTATGCTATGCTAATTGACTAGTATCATAGTCCTGGACTGAAAAATTACATTACAGTGAGGTTGAATTTATTTACTCATCGTTCATGTATAATATTGTCACTGAAATGAATATTATTGTACTTACCTAATTGTTATTTTTCTATTCACGTCATTCTATTAATATGTATTTGTTTTCCATTTAAAATATGTTTAATTTCAGAGCCATTCGATCATAATTCATGATGGTAATATTTTGTATAGTTTAATGACAGTAGACAGTTATCAGCTGTTGCAGCGAACAATACCAAAAGTATTCTAGTTCCTTTTTCGTACACTATTTATTCGCTCAGTGTGAACTCTGGTGTGCTCCAATATCTATTTCTTGTTCCGTATATGTTCTATCCTCGAGTGAATGAGAGAGTTCATTCTCGTCTTTCAAATATTGGTAACACTGATTGCCATACTATTTCCGGATCGTGGACGTAAGCAGTAGTAGGTGGCCTGTGGTTGGAAGATCAACGAGACGTCGTTGAGATCTGTCGTTACTCACAGTTTGTCAATATCTACAATGTTGGGGGATTTCCCCTTTTAGTCATTTAGTGATTTCAAATTAATGACTTTCAGCTGTTTTGTGAACCCTCTGGAGTAAAGAGGTATGTATTTTTATTGTAATTCTATTTTAGTTTTTTCCTTCACTACTTTGTCTACTTCACTTAACACGTGTTGGAATAGATTGTCATTTTACCTATTTCACAGGGTCCAAGGAGAGGTTCACCTCCTTGGGGGACTCATTCCAACCCTTACTCAGTACTGTACTCAACCCTATGTTATTATGGTCTACCACCTAGATGTCTAGCTGTCTGGAATCTGAATGTTCATACCAGTAACATTACTGTTCCCCTTTGGATATCTACATGCAAAATTACCATCATCAAAGAATGATCTGAGGGCAGATTATCTGAGAGTCCCTTAGATAATTATGTATTTGTTGTTTATCATTCTATGTTATATTTTCATGCATAACTGTATATGTGTACTATGTGTCCTACGATAATACCTAGATCAGATTTCATTCATATTTAATATTGACTAATTATTCTGGATATAGTTCCAAAAACCACATCCCGATATTTATTTTTTTGTCATTATATGCCTGTATATATTTGTACATAGTCATATTTATTGCTCATTTTGAACAATAAAACATTATTGGGGTTTTCGACTATTATTTCATAATACTCTGTCACAAATAATTCAAGGGTTTCTGGATTCCATGCCAACAAAAATTTAGTGGCGCTCAAGGTATTTAATGTAACTATCAATTTCGCAAATTTTTCAATCATTCGAACCACGACCCAGTGCCGCCAGACGAAGGGCTGCCGTTCGCTGTTTGGCAAAGTAAAATTATGGCCATACTATCCCAAAATCCCTCCTTTCGTCTTAATACTTATACAAAGAACACATCTCTACAGCTAAATTTATATTCTGGTCATCCATGCTGGTTTCAGCTCCAGGAAGAGTCGACAATCGCGACAAAAAAATTCTATTATCCTACCAGTAGTACCAAGAACGAGACCAGACCAGACTAGGAGTACTTCACAATCTAGCTAGGAGTCATATCTTAGCCAGTAGAACATCAACAGCCCTGCAGATAGTTTCATTAGCTCAGTGTAAGTCTTAAATCTTGAGTCAATTTTCAAACACCTGTAGCAGAAACTACCTTATAACTTTTAATTGCCCAGCATATGTGTTTTTATGATTTCCAGCCTTTTCTTATCTACCCCTTACCATCAATGAAAAGTAGATTTTTGTGTAACTATATTGTTAATTGTTCCCTCTTCATTTAACGTAATCATGAAGACGTATCTCTCAGAGTGATTTAGAGAGATATCTCATATACATATCAAAACAACGGTTTATATCTGTTCTATTCATTTTTTATTTCAAAAATATTTTTGAGCGATTTGTTTCCCACATATACATTTTTTTGTTTGGTGATCCCGTTTTCCTGCCATTGTGGTGAATAAAATCGACAATACTTTTTTTGATGTTCACTGCCCTACCTTCTGTGGTGTGAATACGATCACTTAAGTCCACATAGAAATAAGGTCCGAGAATCTTAGAGAAAAACTTTTCGAATAAAAGTTGTGTAGCTTATGAAACCCTATCAAACAATCTATAGTTTATTGTAATAAGTACATACTGACGGTCTATTTTAATTGTTTATTGTTGTAACGGTCACACGAATTTCATATGTAAGAAGACCTCTTCTGTGATTTAATTTACCAACTTTATTATTTATAATCGACGTTTGTTAAATCTGATTGAATCCAGGATTCTTGTGTTACACCTCCTTTTTATTATAGATCGAAACAGAACATCAATACCTAAATTTTGTTTTCCTACACATTTTCTATTATCTCTTATTGAAAAGTACGTTTTTTTAAATTAAAACTAAAAAGAGTGCTTTGGTGACATCAACGTGGAACCATTTCGTTTACTATGTAGATAAAATCATATATTATGGAGCCGAAAACTTATCGTTGGAAACTACATCATAACCCGATCATTTGGGGCGGCAAATCCACGTAAAAAAGTCACCCACTATGTGTATTATCACCTTGTAGTCAAAGTGATAGAAACATTAATTTACATGATAGTAGTCATTTAATTAAAGGTAAAAAGTCACGAAACATATTTAATCAAGTTGATGATGGCTAGCATATAATTGAATATCTAAATGAACCAACAAAACTAATAGTTTTTAATTTATTAACACTACCACATGTGTACAAAGGTTGAGAGTTGGGTTTTTTTAAGAGCGTATACATAATGAATAATAACTTAATATAAGATAATTAATTCATCATTACATTGATAATAAATAATTGCAAATTAGAAACTAAAAACTAACAGTCTCACTCTGCTAGATTAGTTGGTTTGTTAACGAATATATTATAATTTTACAAACACCACCAAAACACGACCATTCATACACCCTGAGACCATGATCCTACCAGAATGGGTGCTATATATTTAGCGTTGTCACTATTCCTAAGAACAATGTAGTACTTAACAGGAATGAATGTATAAATTTTGGTGAACAACATTAGTTTTTGATTTGGAATTGAAAGAATTATAGAGTATCAATATAGAAGATTTTTCATCAGAACCAGAGGAAATGAGGTGGTTCATCGGTATGTCAGCTTTTTTGTGCCCAGTAGTTCAAATAGAAGTTTTGACTAGTTTTGGATTGGTGAATATGAGATAAATAAGTCCATGGATGAGATAGACTGGCTTGTAGATAATTATTAGATACATCAGAAACTGATGTATCCCAAGAGTTACAGAAAGGTATGCGTTCGTTAGACATATCGTTCTGTCGCCGCAAAAAAATAACCACGTAGGCCAACCGACAGAGATTTGGAGTGAGAATTTTGTGTAAAAATTGTTAGAAGAAAACCAACTGCGTCATGATATAGTGAGTTTTTCATTCGACTTTATTAATCATAACAATTTTATGCACAAAATCACTTTTTTTAGTTCATTTGCTTATTAAATTAAAAATGTCAGGGTAATCGTGATGCCGTCAATTAGAAAATTGAGGAGAATAAAAACATAAAGAAAATGAGAGGCCGAACAACTCGATCGGACCGTTAGTTTAGGAGAAAATAGGGAAAAACCGGCGGAAAAGGTGGAGTTTTTTCAAAAGTTTATAAAACTTTATTTTTTGAGTTGAAGCCTGTATCCTCCGGCCAGTATTAGTTTTTAATGTTAACTTTATAAGTGCAAAAAGCAGGCACTGTCCTATGTGTAATAAACACGAAATATGGCAAAGGGAAATTTAGGGACACCCTATATAGATATATAATTTTCTTGATAATAAAATAAGTCGAATCCAATTAAATATAAAAACAATTGTTGACCTAGACCAGAAAAGAATTTGAACATACAATTTTACACAACCGACAAGGTCGATGACAAAACACAAGATGGTTTGTTTATCAAAATATAGACAAACCTTGCAACTTAGTATAAACAAATTGAAAATTAACCTTCAATTGCGAAAATAAAAAATATGAGACAAGGGCAACACGAAGAAAATTAAATAACATATCCCAAATC
Source organism: Galeruca laticollis (assembly GCA_963921935.1). Lineage (NCBI taxonomy): Eukaryota > Metazoa > Arthropoda > Insecta > Coleoptera > Chrysomelidae > Galeruca > Galeruca laticollis. The sequence goes on along the minus strand of OY998182.1, from coordinate 53,758,846 downwards.
TTCTGAAATAAATAGCAGAAAATTTGGTAACAGAGGCAGTGAGGTAGTAACCCTCATAGAGTGCTCAGGTACTGTATGGCCTGACACTTCGAAGGCCGTACGTAAACAGTGATATTGTGTTGTTGTGATTTGTGATATTTCAAAAATGTAAGTTTTTTCTATGTCATTATAATTATTTTTTTTGAACAAATATCGTATTGACATTTTTATTTTATTTGACTGGGTGTCCAAAGATACATTTCTTGGTCATATTGAGTGCACTATTGACATTTGAGCCCCTCACATAACATATTTAGGAAATAGTACGATTAATAATCGATTTAATAATCCAGGAGACCCCTAAATTTTAGTCAAAGGAATTTTTTTTATAGTTACTTTCTTATATTGTACAGGGACATTCATATGTAAGAAATATCGTATTTATACCTTCAGATTTCGAAAGACTTTTTTTGATAGTTACTTTCATATATAGTACAGGGATATCATATGTAAGAAATATCGTATTTATACCTTCAGATTTCGAAAGACTTTTTTTGCAATAGTCCTGATAGTTATTTTCTTATATTATACAGGGATTTGTAACGAAAATAATTGTTCTGGAGATAGCGGTTCCATGTACGAGATACATCACTTTGCGATCTACCAACTATATTAGCCACGAACCTTTGAGAATGGCCTTCTTCAATTAGACCTATTATTCTGGCACGATCAATCTCACTTATCACATGACGATTCATGTTGGCAGTCCGAATCATAAAATTCAACTGCCTTTGCTAGAAAAATGATCGTACCAAAAATGTACTCTTCAACAAGAAAATTGTAAACATGTATTTCTTGCAAAAACAAAATTTGTACAAAAACCTTTGATGTTGTTATTTACTTAAAACTACTCATTTAATTAGTATCCAGTCCATTCTTGAGGAAGAAAAATTACTTACAGAAATATTGGGCGATGCAAAACTTTTGAATCTATGTGTAGTAATACTGTTGTGCTGCGCGTATTTCATGATATTTTCATTTGAATATCTCAGCAACAAATAATATCGCATAACCAAGATGAACGTTTTGAAGTAGGAAAAAATTTTACTCTCGAAATCATTTTTGTAAATTGAAATCGGACCACACCTGTCGCGTTCAGGCCTAATGGAAAATTGTATAGTAAAAAATTCAAATGGACACAGATCAAAAACTGAGCATCAAACAGTGCCTGCTTTTTGCACATATAAAGTTAATATTCAAAAAATCCCAATGGTACAGGACGAATTGGACAAGCTTATTTCAGTAACATTTTTGCATCAAATAAACGGTTTTAAAGATTTAAACTAATTTTTCCACGTCTGTGAGATGCCCTGAACAACATTCTTATCATAAAATTGTCACTTGTACACATTTCGGGGGATGTATCGTGCCAAGAAACCGAAATTTCTCCTAAAATAACCAAAAATGTAGTATAACTGGATTTATAGGACCGGCTCTACTCGCTCTAGTCGGCTGAAAATTAATGGGGTACATTTGTGAGATATACTCCGGAGGCTGTATTTTGCTAACAACCAAAAAGGACCAAAAATGTGACACTGCAGGTACCATAATACCCGTTGTACTAGCTCTGCTGAGCTAAAAATCAGTAAAGTTCATCTATAAGACGCCCTGAACAATATTCAATAAAAAAACTGGTCACTTGTATACAGTCTGGAGGCTGTATCGTGCTAACAAACTGAAAATTCTCAAAAAATGACAAAAATTTGGTACTTCAAGTACCGTAGCACCCGTTGTACTTGCTTTAGTGTACTGAATATCAGTAGAGTTCATCTTTGAGACGCCCTGAATAATATCCAATCATAAAATTGGTCACTTGTATATACTCCGGAAGCTGTATCGTGCTAAAAATCTTAAAATTCTCCAAAAATTACAAAAATTTGGTACTTCAAGTACCGTAGCACCCGTTGTACTTGCTTTAGTGTACTGAATATCAGTAGCGTTCATCTTTGAGACGCCCTCAATAATATACAATCATGAAATTGGTCACTTGTATATACTCCGGAAGCTGTATCGTGCTAACAATCTGAAATTCCTCCAAAAATTTGGTACTTCAAGTACCGTAGCTCCCGTTGTACTTGCTTTAGTGTACTGAATATCAGTAGAGTTTATCTTTGAGACACCCTGAATGATATCCAATCATAAAATTGGTCACTTGTATACACTACGGAAGCTGTATCGTGTTAACAAACTGAAATTTCTCCAAAAATGACAAAAATGTCGTACTTCAAGTACCACAGCACCCGTTGTACTGGCTCTGGTGAGCTGAAAATCAATAGAGTTCATCTGTGAGATGTCCTGAATAATATTCAAGTATAAAATTAGTGATTTTTTGCACTCCGGAGGCTGTATCGTGCTAACACGACCTGTAACGGAAAGTGGCCGACGATAACGACGACGACATATACATAGGATTTTTTTCTGAAAACCGTTTTTTCGTGTTGTTCATGATGAAAAACGTGGAAATAAGTCAAAAAAATATTTCAAAATTCCTACTTTTTTGGGGTAAACCAATACTTTTCTCGCATATTAGATAGGTTGGGCGGAAAAGTAAAATTCATATTTCGAATTTTCCAAAATGATTATTTTCATGTTTAGAAAAAAGTATTAACTACAAAAGTTGTAGAACTTGGAAGGTCTATAGAAAATGTAACTAATTTTTTTGCGTCAGATCAAAAATAAAGGATATAGGATTTTCATTCAATTTTGACAGGTCGCCATTTTGTTTCCACTGGGCCGATTTAGCTCTTTAACGAACTAATTCAAGATTTTGGCCCAACCGATTTTTATGGCGAGTTTGGTTTCGATCCGTCAAAAAATAGCACATACTGATGTAGTTCCTGATTCCGACCCTGCCGAAGCTATGTATGAAAGTTAAAATTTTGGCGAATGCGCAGGGATTTCTTCGGACTGTATACGATTATTTTTTGTGACTATTCTTATCGAGACTTTTCCAGTAAGGTCCATTGCTTTTGAGATCAGTCTTATCTAGACAATTCCAGGGAGGCGTAATTGTTTTTGTGAGCCGCAAGCAGGATTTGTTTTCCCGACACGTTTTTGTCTTTCGGCAAAACGTTTTCTGGAAAAACGTTTTGACTGACCAGTGTGCGGCCGGCCTAATAAGTCACAGTATACAGGATTAGTACAAAAGAATCATTTTATTTCAAAACCCGTTTTATCGAAAACTATTATACATACAAATATGATTGATATATGAAAATAACCACAAAGTATTTTAGTTTTATGCTCACTTTTGTTGCTTTGTACACCATGTAGCGTGGCAGCACTAGTTTAGTATCTTTCAGTTATCCTTAAACGAATTCAGTTCAGTCTCTCCCGAAAATGGAGGCAAAGCGAGAAAAGAGTTTCTGCGCCCTGGAGTATGTGAAACGGTGCAAGGCAGTATGTGAACGATCCGCCTTGTAAATAACCTCGCTCTCTTAAAGCTTTGAGGACACATTAAGGACATTGTTTATGTACTCACTCTACCAAAAACGATAAAAGAGCTGAAGAAACGGATCAGTTTGTAACGAAGTTACTTTTTTTTGTTCCGGTATCATTTGATTTATTTATATTTAAAACCTGTAACCAGTTATTCAATTACTTTAATTTTAAATGTAAGGTAATGAATTGAATTTTACCTGGCAAAACAATTTTAATTACAAGTTCGTTTATTTATAATATTTGGGCCGTCCGGTATATATACATTTTCATTTCAATTGATTAAAACATTTAGACCGTCCGGTATACCTATAGCAATTTTGGTTCAAAGTAATTGAATGTGAGTTTTTTTACTAGACTTCTTTTTGAAGCGGTTAGTGAAAATAATAAATACCGAGAACACAGTTTGAAAAGGGCTTTTTGGCTTTTTATTTTCCGATCTCGTTTCGATAGGAAGTACGAAGTGTCCGCAGATAGTGAAACTTACCAAGTGTTCGAAAGGTAAAATTTTATTTTGCTTTGTATGTATATTTCCGAATTACAATTATTTTGGTGTGAAATTATAATTGATAGTTTAATTCAAAATATTACGTATAAAAGAATAAATTTGTTAGGACTCCCGTAGTTATACGGTATTCAGTGATTTTATCACATTACATTTTTAATTTTTTATAGTTCCAAGGAAGATTGAATTGTAAACTATACGCTATTTTCCGTTGTTGGTGATTTTAAAATTTTATTTGGCCTACGAGTAGTTCGTCCGAAGTTTTTGTCTAAGCTTTATTTAAAATTTTTTTTATTGATCTTTCATTTTGGTTAATAAAGTTTTCATTTGCATTCCGGGAATTATATTTGAATACTGGGTGATCCGAAAGTATTGCTCAGGAATAGAATAAATTCTGGTAGAAATTTCAACACCTCGCCGGCCTTCTCGGGTTCTGTTGAAATTTCTTTCTGTTTATGCCGTCCACATTTAGTTAATAGGGCTTCGTTTGGTTTCCGAGAATTATATTTGATTACTGGGTGATTCGAAAGTATTGCTCAGGAATTAAATAAGTTCTAGTAGAAATTTCAACACCTCGCCGACCTTCTCGGGTTCTGTTAAAATTTCTTTCTGTTACTGCCGCCCAGATTTAGTTAATAGGGGTTCATTTGGTTTCCGAGAATTATATTGGATTACTGGGTGATTCGAAAGTAATGCTCAGGAATTAAGTAAATTCTGGTAGAGGTTTCAGCTCATCGCCGACCTACTCGAGTTTTGTTGAAATCTTCTTCTTCCTCCGCTGTTTTGAGTTGGTATAGGGTTCTTCTTTCGAAATTTCGTCAAGCCGCCGATTAACTCCGTATGCATTATTTTGGGCAATTGCATACGATAATCCGATTATAAAACCACCGAGTCCGTATAAGATTATATATTTTCTGTTTTGCACTGTAGCAGAGCCGTTTTATATGTTTCTCGCTCATATTTTGCCTAACTTATATTACTTGTTTGGATACCCGTCCGCTTGTTAAATTTCTTTAGTACTTATGGTAAAAGGTTTTAATTATTTTGTTATCTGAGTCTACTTATTATGTTATAAAATACACACCTTTATTGAATTATTTTAGTTTCATTCACAACTAAGAGTTCGTTATTACCGTTGGTTTCAATTTATGTTTAAAGCTTGACAGCAGTAATTATCATATTTGTAGCTTATTTGAAGGTAATTCTGTGCTAACGGTGGAGCAATGAAGCTCTATCAAAATAAGTATACCGCTACTTAGTCTCTACAGTAAGTTACAGTCCGACCCCTGGAATTTTCCGTACCTCCATCTGTTGCTATTCGGAACTCTCGAAAGTTTTGGATTCAAGGGGCCGTGGAGTTAACTACGTTAAAAATGTGGCGCCCGAGAAAAAACTTGAATTCGCAGTTTTGGGGTGTCAATTGTGACGTGTCCATATACGGGACAGGAAGTAAAAAAAAGGTGTCACAAGTTATACATTTATGAACATTGACGAGTTCACGCTGCAAAATGGGTGGAATGAATTGAATTACTGACTGGGCGGTAACCACGAGGGAACACATACGTTATTTGTAGAGTGAGCATTAAACTTGAATATTTTGTCGTTATTTGCATATATAAGAATAATACTTGTAATATGTCAGTGTGACATGTTTCAATTTTCATTATTATTTAGGAGAGTTACTCATTCTTCAGCTACCCCCACCTCTAATTCAAAATAAATGTATTTCAAATGTTAAGAACGCGTCGAATCACCGTTTTACACATGTAAAATATCTATTTAAACGACGATTCGAGTCGAATCGGCCTCTTTACCATTCTTTACTGAGAAGCAAATAAATATTCAATTTCCAAATAATATTTTGTGTGTGGTGTTAATTTTTCTTGCTGGTAAGCCTCTCTATATCTTTTCTAATTGTAGTTTGTGCTTATAAATCATTCTATTGGGATTATTCTATTTGGTTGAAAGCATTTCGATTTTTTCACCGTTATTATCTTTTCTTAAAAAATTGGTGGCGTCCAAATTTATTTTATGTAGCAAATTTATAACAGATTCTTTCTGGTTATTACTCTCTAATTTAAATTTGCATTTCCTGATTATTTTGGGAACAGGACAGATAAGAATGAACAGATTTCTGTAGTTTTATTTTAAAAATTGAATTCAATTTTTGTATGTATTGGAGTATAAGTTTTTAATCTGTTCATTTTATTCCTTCTTTTCAATTTTCAATTTTTCCTTCTGTTTCTCCTGTTTTTTCTTTTTTTCCCTACAGCTCTGCAGCCTGTACCGCACCGTACCGTACCCGTAAGTGGACATGAACCAGGTCGATTGAACCCAGAAGTCGCCCTCGCCAGTCCAGACCACCAACGCCTCAAGAACCGGTCGATATCGCTGAGAGCTGTACGTCCCGAGTCTCTCCAAGATAAGTCCCTAACTTATTTTCGGTAAATATAAAATCTTGAGTTGGACATTTTTATTGTAATACTGATTTTTATTCGTATTGTATTGTGAATATACGGTTTATGTGAATTTATTTTTTTAATGAAATTAACTGTCTCGACCCTTACTTCGCGGAATCTGCTCATATTAGTGTTTTAAATGAAACTCACGGTTTCTAGTTAATTCCACAATATAATAAAAGTTATTGAGAATTCTAAAAAAATGACAATTGTTTCGATAAATCAATATCATCGTCAGAATGACAGAAGTTACATTTTATTTGATGCCTACCTGATGTTTAGCAGTCATTTTTGGCTAGACCAAGAAGTGACCTAACTTGTGATTGACTTAATATATGTTTATAGAAAAAAGAAGAAGATGTGATATTACAAATATTGAAGCTTAGATATTATTAGCCCTATAGTGATATCCTGGATATCATTTTTCCAATTAAGATCAGTATAACTGTGCAATGATATAGAAAACCAGGAAAACTATATCTGCTGATCTTCACAATTATCACTTAAGAAGACAGTTTAAAAGTTGAGAACTCCCTAGATTTAACTGTTCATTGACAACTTCATATTGTGGGTTTCTTAAATGTCTTCTAATTTCCAACTCTTCAAGGAAATCCAGTTCTTGTTTCTTATCACAAATATGTAGTACTTCTAGTTTTGTGTTAGGTGTCAATGAATGATTGGTGTCAAGTAGATGTTTTGCGTAGTGGGATTTATCTAGTTGTTTCAACCTTTATGCTCGTAAGTGAACACTTACGTTCATTGAAGAGATAAATCTAAGGAGTTCTCCACTTTTAAACTGTCTTCTCAAGTGATAATTGTAAGGATCAGCAGATATAGTTTTCCTGGTTTTCTATATCATTGCACAGTTATACTGATCTTAATTGGAAAAATGATATCCAGGATATCACCATAGGGCTAATAATATCTAAGCTTCAATATTTGTAATATCACATCTTCTTCTTTTTTCTATAAACATATATTAAGTCAATCACAAGTTAGGTCACTTCTTGGTCTAGCCAAAAATGACTACTAAACATCAGGTAGGCATCAAATAAAATGTAACTTCTGACATTCTGACGATGATATTGATTTATCGAAACAATTGTAAATTTTTTAGAATTTTCAATAACTTTTATTATATTGTGGAATTAACTAGAAACCGTGAGTTTCATTTAAAACGCTAATTTATTTTTTTGTTAAATAAATCAATTTGTCCCGAAATTCTGGTTATTGATTCACCTTATCCCAGTTGAAGTAATAAAAAATAGTGTAACTGAGGCAGAATTCGCCACCTGAGCAGGGTCCCTAGGCCGGGTAAAGCACTTATAGTGAAATACTTTTGAAAAATGAAGTAGTCTTTTATAGTAACACTGTATTTTATTTGTTCCGCGAAGACAACCATTATTCACTGTAATCTGTAAAACTGTAGCGTTGTTTGACTAACTTTAATAAAAATGTTAACCTATTTTAATATAATTTCTACACTGGCTTCAATTTGTGACTCGTTTGTTTCAAGCTGATTTTTTAGTTCACTATTTTAGGGATTGGATTTGACAAAATAAGTAACGACGCGACATGATCAGATAACTGTATTTCTCAGTAGAATAATTCAAATTACGAAATTAAGGTGTAACAGCACGCAGACTGTAAATTACAACTAGACTGCCATTTTTTTATGTTTATTAGATGGCTAGGCTAGCATTTATAGATAAAATCCGCAAGGAGAATTTGAACTTTTCCAAGCCTCCCCACACATACAATAAACATCGATAAAGATGCGACGACCTATTATACTGAAAAGGTCGAGGTTGTAACAATTTTGTATGCCAAACCCTTGATTTAATTACGTCATTCATATTTGTTCCCAGCAAAGATCATCGCAAAAGTTTATTATATAAGCAATATACAGGTTGTAACTGATTTAAATGTCTCAAAAGCAAACAAAGTAATTATAAAAGTAGCACTGTCTTCTCTATATGCAGAAATTTTATTCTATACCTAATTTTTTTGTACAATCATTTTTCACAAATTATAGCACATAGGGTAAAGTCGGGTGAGATGGCCACCGTTTTGCATAGTAGGAGCCTGTAAATTTTTGGTGAGGGTTAGGCTCCATACAATATTTTTTTGTCATTATTTACCTATCATCCGAGCATACTGGTGAATAAATACATTGAAAACACTTTTATTTTTTATTTATTATAATTTATAAAAATCAGTTGTATATGGCCATCTATCCCGGTTCGGTGGGGTCAGTTGGCCAATGCAATAAGGGATAGATGGCCACAATATAAAAACGCGAATAAAACATAAAAATATGAAAATAACACACTACTTATTGAAACAAAATATAAAAAATATCCTTAACAACTATCTTGCTTATTTTTAAACGCAGTTTTACCACAATTTTGGCATGTGTTTAAATAGGAAGAGCAATTTTCATAAAACCACTTCTGGCAAATTATGCACTGCAACCAATCTTCTTTTTTTGTGATGTTATAACTTTCTCCGCATCCTACACATTCATTTTCATCCACCTCAGAAATGGCATCACTTTCCTCTTCATATTAAACTTCAATATTTTCCTCCTCATCAGAACTTGGCGAAGGCAAACGTTTCTTTTTTTGGCCAATTGTTAGTTTTCGAATTTTAGTTTTCGGGGTGTCCTTCTTAGTCTGTTCAGATTTTTTTGTGGACTTGTTTTTTACAGTCGCTATATAGTCAGGAGACGGTAATAGGGTAGCAACTGTCTTTGCTCTTTTTTTTGCAGAAACAACTAACTTAGGTGTGGGATTAATTTGATCTAAGAGCTTTCCAGGCGTCAAATCTGGAACAGATGTCCCTTCCGCTGGAGTTGAACATCGAGGTTCTGTACCAGCATGGCTACAGGATGGCATCGACTCATCCATTATGATGACTGGGTGTCTAAGTTCTTGTGTTGCTTCATCGTTCGATTGTTGAGTGTTCGTTACTTGTGTCTGTGTGAGGGTTCTATGGTATTCCCTAGTTTCTCTGTTTACTATTCGATCAGCAACGGTGTAAGAATGATCGGGTATGGAATCGGGGTTCCAGAGAAATATGCCAGTGGCCCTGAAGCCGGATATAGCATTTCCAGCGGTCGCGGACTTGTTCTAGCTTTTCGTTAAAAGTTCACCAAACTGGAGTCTCCCCAGTTTCCTTCCGGGGTGACTCTGCATCCACTCTCTGCAGGATTGATAGTAGAAGGACTTGAGCGACTTGAAAAAAGCTCTGTCGAGCGGCTGCAAATAATGGGTAGTGCGCGGAGGTAGGCATAATAAAACAACATTGTTTGCTTCAGCGGTTTCTAAAAGTTCAACACAAGAACAGTGAGAACCATGCCCGTCAAGAATTAATAATGCCTTCCCTTCTCCTTTACGTGGCAAGAAGTGGTTTTTAAACCAATTCAAAAAAATCGTTGCAGTAACGTACGCTGATTTTTGAGACATTACAATATGTGAACCAGGCGGTATTGAATCAGTCCACTCAGTCTTTAAATACACGGACCGGCGGCAGAAAAAAACCTTCAGCGTTACAACAAGCTATGCACGATATTGTCTCACCCTTTTCCCCTGATGTCACTGTGACAACATCCTTTGCTCCTTTTTGGGCAAAGACATGGCCAGGACGATTATTTAACTGAAGGCCTGTTTCGTCGACATTAAAAATGCACCCAGGTTTGTCGAAAAGCTCATTTTGTTCCAGTACTTCTTGCAGTAAAGTGAAATAATTTCCACATCTAAACGGTTCATGCCTTCACCTCGCCCTAGAGATACACCCTCAGCCTTGCGAATAGACAAGTCTGGATGTCTTCTCAAAAAAGACCTAAACCAATCGGAACCGACACATCCTTTTTCTTTGTTGAACTTGTGATTGACTTTGAGACTTTCCGCAAAATTATAGGCAAGCTTTCGAACATCTGGAACTGTCATAGGAAAACCGCATTTTTGTACCTTCTTAATATGTTGCATCAATTTATTTTCATTTGCCTCCCCCAACATGCTATCCGGCCCCATTTTACCTGTCTTCGACACATTTTTTTTTCAATTTCCTTTCAAGAGTTTTCCTAGGAATGCCATAATTTTTTGAAGCGCCGTTCACAAAAGAACCGTTTCTGACAGCGTCCATTGCGCGCCGCAGATTTTCTTCAGTATAGTTTCCACGATTCGAGTTCCTTCTTTGATACTCCGTTGGCATGTTTTCGCAGCAGAATGGAAATTATGCCAAACTGTAAAAAAAGAGACGTAAAAATATATGGCCATCTGTCTCTACTATTGGTTGGTCATCTCTCCCAAATGCTAGGGAGAGATGGCCAACGTGACAAACAAAACTCACCGCACATTTTTAACTGTTGTTTGAGGTTAGAATCATCTAATGAACATTGTACTCACCTAATATTTTGAAATCGGCACTAAATTTCCTCACAAACATTCACAGTAGAAGGTGACACAAAACTAATATAAAATTTTATAAGGAGGTAATATTATTTTTATTGTTTTGACGCTTTAACGTGACCTCGACTTAAACGACAACACACTGGCTGTGCTTATGGATAATCATTTATTGTCGGAGAGGACAGGCAGCACCATCTCACGACCCGTTAGTCAAGTTTTAGCTGTTGGCCATCTCTCCGGACTGGCCATCTCACCCGACTTTACCCTACATGAAATCATTGTATAAATTGGCCAATTTCAAATTTTCGGAAAAGCTCACTTCTTTTCAGGTGGTTTTTACATTTGATTTAAGCTAAATGTCCGATATACAGGGACTGTATTTCATTTCAACGGGCAGCTTGTGAAAAGTTTGACAAATAAAAACTGATAAAGTTTGATAAAATAGGAAAAAAATCTATTCCGATGTTGTTCAGCAATACTTTATACATTAAAAGTAATGATTTCTTGTTCAAGAACATCGACTTTTGCTACACACTTTATTTGTTTATTTTATAATTATTTAACAAATATATTTCAATTTTTATCCCTTATTTTATTGCATATCAGTAGGTACTTATCGTAGTTTCCCTCTGTTTCTAGGGCGTTATAGTGCACATAGACTCAAAAGTTTTGCATCACCCAATATCTCCAAAAGAAATTTTCTCTTCATCAATAATGAATTGGAGAGTGATTAATTGATTAATTTTATATTAAAAATACATGAAGGGCATAAACAAGCTAGTGTACACCCCTTGGTGGATTTCTGCGTGCTGCTACTGCCCTGGAAAGCATGTACTATCGATCTTCTATTGGATTCATCTCTGGCGATAAGGAGAGAGAGAAATTCAAGTGACACCGGCGGCGGCGCGAAGCAAATTAGTGGATAATAATAAAGAAACGAAGAACTTATACTTAGCAGTCGTGCAACAAATCCATTAGTGATGAAATACGTGGTGAACTTTTCCTTATTTTAATTGGTTCATTGGCGGGCTTTAAAGGATTTTTCCAAACCAGTTATAACAGTTTGTTTTCTCCATTCACCTTCAGTAAAGGTTCTTGTTTCTGTATCTTCCAACTCAATTCCTTTCAGATAAGTTTTACCATCTTTATGTTTGATGTAATTGTGTTAAACACAACAAGCTGGTGCGACATCTTGAACTTTACTGACTTCTAAATTTATATCTTTTTGTAACACTTGAAACCTGTTAGTTAAAATTCCAAAAGCGTTCTCTACTATCCTTCTGGCTCGACTCAACCTATAGTTGAAGATTTTTTCTTCTTTCGTTGATTTCTGACTATATGGTTTCATTAGTCGTTTAGTAAATCTGAAAGCATCATCGGCCAGAATAACATAGGGTGTTTTAATATGACTGCCAGGTAAATAATCATCAGGTGGAAAGTTTAAGGTATTGCTTTCTATTGCAGAACATATAGTGCTGTTGTTATATACTTATTCGGCCATTTAAAGAAAATTATAATTATAACCAGCATCTACCGGAGCCATTAGAACTATACCATTAAAGCCTTTGTAGTTGTAGTAATATGATTCACCCGTATTTTCCTAAGCACCTAAGCAATTTGGGAAAATCCACTACTTATGAAAATTTGATAAATTTTTTTACCTTTCATGTTCTTCTTTAGGTGTAGAAAGATATTCAGCTTGTAAAGTCTCGTAAATACCTTTTACTGTTTCTGGAATAATGTGTGATACAGATGGTACAAAATTCTGAAACTATATAGCAGACTTTGAAAAGTTTCTCCTGTAGCAAGATATCTTGATGTTAGTAATAATCGAGTTCTTGCTGAAATGCTTTTCGTGAAAGTTCTATCCTGTCTACATATTTTTGGGCCCACCTTAACTAATAAATCCTCAAACGTACTTGTCAACATTCTCGTAAAGTTTTTGAAACTTCTTTTATCTTCCACAGCGAGTTCCTTGAAAACTAAATTAGATATACCACGCCTCTTCAACCATTTACGAGTTCAAAGGCTCTTCCTGTTTGTTTTTTTGGAAGATAAGTTTTATTTTTTGTACAAGAGAAACATCGGTACTAAATTATTGAGTAATAATTCGTAAGAAAACATTTGATGTCTGTAATTTAGCGATTCTGCGTTGACCATTTTCATTCATTTGAAATAAACTGTTTGCGTCACAAGTACCTACACACAAAGATTTGTTCTACAAAACTCAATTCACACATCAACTTCTAGATTAGAATACTATCAACAATTTTAACGTCACTTTTTTTCTGATCTTAACGTAATCTTAATCCTCTTTGCTAGGTTAGTAAATTACAAGTATGTGAGTACTTAATACTAGTACCCTTAGAACAGCCATGTCAAACTCAAAGTCACTGGTTAGCCAAAAGCATGAAGACCATAGACTAGGTGGGCCGCAAAACCTAATCTTAAAGAAGACAAACTACTGAAAATCTTAACGAAAAAAAGTACTATTATGTTAGAAGTATATTTATTAAATTAAATTTCCAATAAAAAGGACATTACAAAAACTCAAAACATTAACTTCTTTTGCCAGATATTTGACATCTTTTGTCTTTAATTAAGTTGTCTATTTGTGGCGTGAATTTATCGGCGGAAATAACTTTTAAAACTGCGTCCAAGTGTGCGTCCGTCAATCGCGATCTTGCGGGAGATTTGTTTCCTTTCATCAAAGAAAATAATTGTTCACACTTATAGGTACTTCCAAACATTGACAGGATTTTACATGCAAGTTTTTTCATTTCTTGGTATTGAAAAGGCAAGTACTTATAAAATTCGAATGTACCAACACTATCAAATTTTTCTTTTAAATGGGTTTGACACTGAATCTCAATCACTTCCATCTGCAAGTGAGGGGAAACTTCATCAATATCGATAGTGAAAAGACCAGTAAATAAAGAAAAATTGTTTTCATGGGACTTAAAATCCTGAAAATGCTTTTCAAATTCTGACACAAGGCTTCCCATTTTCTCTGTATACATTTTGTATGATATTGGGCCACTTGTACTTTCCTGATACGCCTTGCAAGTCGGAAAATGTGACAGATTATTCACCGCTAACTGGTTTTTCCACAGCCTCATCTTACACTTGAAAGCTTTAACACGATCATGCATATCTGTTATAACTTGACGTGGTCCTTGCAATTTCGTATTTAAGTCCGACAAGTGTTTTGTGATGTCTACCATAAATGAAAGATCTTGTAAAAAAGGTACGTCGGATAATAAACTGACATCTTGTTCTTTCACTTCCATGAAAAGGCGTATTTCTTCTTTGAATTTCCAAAACAGATCGAGAACCATAGAACACGAAAACCATCGCACTTCTGCATAATAAGGTAAACCAGTGTACTCACTTTCTAAATCACGTAAAAACGCAAAAAACTGTCGCTGATTCAAGCCACGTGACCTTATGAAGTTTATCATTTTTTTCACTGACTTTAAAACGCTTTCCAGCTTGATCACTTTTGAGCATAAAACTTCTTGGTGGATTATGCAATGAACATGATGAAAATCTGGTTTGTCACTGCCCGTTTCACTGATATTTGTTTGTAATATTTTAATGAAGCCATTATTTACTCCGTTGCAACGGAATACAGTTTTGACAAATCTAAATTGAACTTTTGCAGAAGTCCATAAACAGCATTGAAAATATCCTCCCCAGTTGTTGTATCATGCAATGGTACTAATTCCAGTAATTCTTCATAAACGTTGATATCTCTATCAACAGCACGAAGAAAAACAGCGAGTTGCGCCACACCACACACATCTGTACTTTCGTCACAGGCAATAGAAAATGCAATGAAAGAGTCTGATTTTGTTTTTATCTGTTCGCTTATATTGGCAGCCAACTCGGTAACTCTTTCAGCGACAGTATTCCGGGACAAGAATATATTTTGAAAAGCCTTCACGCTCCCGGGACTTACAATTTCCGCGGCCTTTACAAGGCACTCTTTTATAAATTCACCTTCAACAAATGGTTTTGAGTGTTTTGCGATCAAGTCCGACAGTACGTAGCTCGCTTGAACAGCAGATCATTTTCTTGCTTTGGACGTGTAAACATAAGCTGTTGATCTTTTAACCGTCATTTTAACTCTTTTAACTTTTCGTTTCTAATCATGCCTGTATACTTGTCAAACTTAGTTTTATGACTATCATAGTGACGTTTTATATTATATAATTTTGGGATACCGACTGTACTGTTACAAATCAAGCAAATAATTTTGTCTTTCACTTCACAGCAAAAAAACTCTAATTCCCACTTTTCTTGAAAGATACAATGCTCATCTCCAAGTTTCCTCTTACTTCCACTTGGTTTTGAAACAGACATGTTAAAAACTTTATCCGAAATAAATAAGTACGCAACTAAACTCGCAATTCTATCACAACTGACTCATAACTGACTGAACTCAATCGGGCGGTATTGGCTTATATACGGATTGTGATTTCTCGACAGTTCTTTCCAGAATGTTCAGGTAGCGTCATCTGTGTTCTCGCGCGATAGAACAAGCCAGACTTTTAGGTTGAGCGCGCATCTTAGTTCATCACCACAGTACTTTATTTTCGGTTTTTAACAGGCTCGCCCGCATTACATGGCTGTTTTCAAAATTGATTCGTGGCCGCAGAAAAATGCTCAGTGGGCCGCATGCTTGACATGGCTGCCTTAGAAGATACTAATTATATAATACTTTTGTTTTGTTTGTTTTTTACTATTTTCTGTAACTATTACCCTTTTTTTTAGACCTTTAGTACACTCAGACTTACTGCGCCTATATTTATAAAGAGTGATTGGTTTTTTTACGCACATAGTTTCTGGCTGCATTGGTTCAGCCCTAAAGCCAACAGAAAAAACGTAATCTTTACAAAACTCATAACAAGTCAATATATTAGCTCAGCCATTCTCTAAGTGTGTTCCGGGGAACTCTAGGGTTCCGCGATACCCCCGTAGTGGTTCCGCAAGAAATCAGGCAAAGAATCAAAACCCCTCTCTCTGGTCGAACGTTTTGACTCGGGCGTATCACGAGGCGCAGCCACTTGTGCGCGCTCACAAAGTCAAAATTGTTTACACTGCATTTTTTGTATTTCTATTTTTGTTTTCACTTTCTATTTATCAAAGGCGTTGTGAGCCCGCAGTCCGTTTGATAAAAGCCGCCTCGGAGATAAGACGCTATAGTTGTAAACAAGCGACTTTCCGGTCTAACTTCAAAACATAAAGTCGAAATTGTTTACACCGCATTTTTTGTGTTTCTATTTTTATTACAAGTTTTTATTTATCAAAGGCGCCGACTCGAGTATTTTTGAGAATGTTCAAGATCTAGGTTAGGACTATAAAAGTTACGATCGCGCCGCAACACTCATCAGTCGAAGATTAGCGTTCGGAGCGATAAGTACCTACCTACTTACAAGCTAGCTAGCGAATTGCGAATTTTAAACGAAGTGTTTATGTACTGTTCTACTGCTGTATTCTGATTGTATCAGTTTTGTACATTTCTTCTTTGGACTAAACTCTTCTACGCAGTAACATTATTGATAAAGAAGAATGGAACGTTAGCTTAAAGGCGTTAAACGTGTTGCAGCAACATTTTCTAACGAAGCCAAATGTTCAAAATCACTACGCGCGGAGTATACAGCGATTACCGATCCAGACTATAATGTCACGACGTCAAGCTCCACGGTTTCAAAGGCGGAAAAAAGGAAGTATTCGAATGAGTGCGACGAGGTTGTTTTTTCTCCTTCTGTTTTTCTCTCTTTTTTTTAATTTGTTAGCAACGATTGCTGTCACCAGTGCTGTAGGGCACAAGAGAGCAGGAAATCCTCTTTTGAAGAACCTCGAGGGAGGGTAGTTTTCTGGCTCGAGCGGGAGGGTGCCGTGTGCCGTGGGGCCTCTTGGGCTTAAACGATGTGCCAAGCTTGAGCTCTGAGGTTTGCCGTATTTTCCGTACCCTGTACGTCCACTGGTCCCAATCCACCGGTGCCCGGGGGGGGGATTTGTCGGGAGTACAAGACACAGACTAGGTAGATAACATATGAATACGCCTATATTACGAACAAGTAAGTAGCAAAATAAAGTCAACAACAAACAAAAATAAAATAATTCAGGGTACACTTTCGACGCCCACGGTATCAATGGAAGCATAATACAATAAAATGTATTCGTTCGGCAAATGGATTCCTTAATATATTCACCCTCTCTTTCAGTTAGTATTCGGTAAGGACAACGAAGTTCATCTCGTCAGTGAAAAGTGACTTACTAAAGTATGAACATAAGCCCCTGACCTAGCTATTGGGTATTTCATTGATTTCGTAACATTGAATTACGCACTGCAAAAAAATGATTTTGTAACCGGACTTTTCTGCTGACATGGATGACCTTCGGCGCCCGATAAATTTTGAATGAATAATGAAATCTTAGTTTTAGGAGCGAATACAATTAAAGCTATAAATATAAGGTTATTGGCGTCTTCTATATACCAGGGGTAGAAACTGGTATTGAGTAGACTTCTCCCTAAATAAAGTGTAAAATGCTTATTCACTAGTCTTGAAAAGAACATACAGAATACCAAATCGACAGTAACATAAATAGATATCTCAGGGGAATAAAGCTCTATAATAACTGATACGAAAATATTTCAGCGTATGATTGGAGTAATCTGTATAGCTCAGGTTTGGGGGGGGGTACCCCTCGTAAATATCCCTGAATAAAATTGTATAATAAAAAAAAGTATAATACTTTCTAATTAAGGTGATATGCGGCTCAAGCTTCAGTATAACACTTATATGGTGAGGTGGATAATCAGACGAAAAAAATAACAATATGGTTTTCCCCCCAAAAAAATGAAAAAGGTTTTCAGATTCAAAACTAGTTTGTAAAATCCGGGTCGAACGTCACACAAGAAAAAAACGGCGTCTGGATTTCGTTCTCGATCGATCGACGGGAGATGAGCTCTGATCGACTATCTCTGATTCAAGCACTTCGCGAAAAACACTGAAACGCACTGTCAAAACATGTGCTGTCGTATATCGACAACCACTGGAAGTACCGTACTGTACTGTACCGTCGAGATTTTTGGGACGAGTTGGTTCTGCCATCTCAGCAAACGTTGCTGTTTTTCGATGCGTCACCTACCCGTCCTTGCTTCTATATGTTTTGTGTTTTGATTGTTGAAGGTTATCTTTAATTGCTGTTCTAAATGTCTCAATACCAATTGCATGATTCGTCTGTATTTTATGATATTCATAAACAACGGTGTTTTGGCGTTCGAAATTTATGCGTGACAACCTTGGGGCTAATTTGTTGATTTTTCATAATTGCTTATTTAAGTTTTACTGTCTACAATAACACAAAACTAGGTCGCTCTTTTTTATACTTTTGTATCGTAATAAAATTATATTAGATTTAAAATTTTTATATATAGGGTGTCCCTAAGTTCCCTTGCCATATTTGTGCTTATTACAGTATGATGAATCATAGAAAAGTTTCGGATTTCTTGCTTCCAATGGTTCACCTCTCTGCATGTTATGTAGTAAACTGCTTCTTAATAGCTCCATGGCACCTGCCAAGATGCGCCAACATTTGAAAACTGTACACCCCGAGTCTAAAGACATGAATAAAGAATTTTTTGTACGTAAAAAAATTTATTGGAGAGTCAAAAAACGATGATGCTTGTAACCCAAATTATCAATGAAAAGGCGACGGTGGCATCATATTTAGTTAGCTATCGCATGGCACAAGCGGGTTAAGCACACACCATCGCTGAGAATTAAATAAAGCCATGTGTGTTAGACATAATAAAATGTATGCTTCATGAAAAATCTACAAAGCATCCTTCTACTGTACCGCTATCAAACGATACTGTTTCACGGCGAACTCATGATCTGGCAAGCTACGTCAAACAAGAATTAGTTACAGGTCTATAAAAAACACGATTCGTTTTGCAAATAGATGAGTCGACTGATGTCACTGGTTTGGCTATCTTGCTGGTTATCGTGAGATATCTATATGAAGTTCTTTTGAAGAAGACATGCTTATGTGTTCATCGCTGCCCACAAAAACTACCGGAAAAGACATTTTTAATCAAATAAATATATTTTTTGAAGAAAAGAATCTCGGTTGGAACGATTGCATTGACATTTGTGCAGATGGGACCAAGGCGATGACAGGTAAAACAGCAGGAGCAGTGTTATTAATAAAAAATAAAGCGCCTAATTGTAGTTCCAGCCATTGTATGCTGCATAGACAAGCACTTGAGATAAAGTAAATGCCGTCAAATTTAAAATTAGTTATGGATAAAGCTGTAAAAATAATTGATTCTATCAAATCACGAACACTACAATCCCGATTGTTCTCGTTATTGTGCGAAGATTATGGCAGCAAATATAAAACACTGCTGCTCCATACATAAGTACGATGGCTGTCTTGGGATAAAACTTTAACAAGGCTATTTGAACTTAGAGCCGAGTTACAAATGTTTCTTTCAGATACTTCTTTTAATTTGAAAGGTTGTTTGTATGATAAAACTTGGTTGTTCCGACTGTCTTTTATGACGAATTTCTTTAAAAAACTGATAGAATTAAATTTATCATTGCAAGGTAAAGAGCCAACAGTGTTCCAGGCCTGTAACAAAATAAGAAAATTAGATTTTTGGATTATTTGCGTTGGTAAGAGAAAAATAGAAAGATTTACGTCACTCAGTGAGTTTGTTAGCGATAACGGCTCAGAAATGTTTGAAGATGATGTATTTGAAGAATTGGTCCAATATTCTCACTTCGATGCGCACATGTTTTGAGAAGTATTTTCCAGAAGAACAGAAAATAAAAAGGAGACTGAGTTAATAGATTCATAATCCTTTTTTACCAGTAAATGAGCAGCACTGATTCGGGACCATTCCTTATGTAAAATAACATGGGAAATCGCCAAGGTCCATCGTGGTAATTTTTGACTCAATTCGATCTGCGCATGCGTCAATCATGAGGCGCCGTTAGAAATCTTTTACCGCGTGCGCATGTCATCCACCTTGTGTTGAGACACGTTCGATAATTATAAAGGGTGTCGACATAAAGATGTCAAAAAGCACTCGGCTATTATTGATCGTATTTTCATCGAACAAAAACAAAACGTCACTACGACGTTCGATCAATAATAGCCGAGTGCTTTTCTGACATCTTTATGACGACACCCTATACAATTATCGAACGTGTCTCAGCACAAGGTGGATGACATGCGCACGCGGTACAAGTTTGCTAACGGCGCCTCATGATTGACGCATGCGCAGATGGAATTGAGTCAAAAATTACCAAGATGGACCTTGGCGATTTCCCATGTTATTTTACATAAGGAATGGTCCCGAATCAGTGCTACTCATTTACTTCTTGTAAAAGCCCGAAAGTATGTCAAACGAAATATATGAATATCTTTTAGAAATGTCGTCAGAAGTATGGAGTCACTGTTCAAAACGACGCCTCTCCGCGATTTTTGGTGCAGAACTCGTGATGGATATCCAATGCTTGCCAGAATGCGAAACAGGATTCTCAACCTAAGTAGCCACGAATACAAAATACCGCAATGGAATGGACGCCGAACCTGATATGAGACTTCAACAGCATTCTATCAAAGCTGACATCAACCAGTTGATGAAAAACAAAAAAACAGTTTCACACTTCCCATTAGTTAGATTTTTTTCTTTTTTAATATCTCCTATTATTATATTTTTTGTTATATAGTATTTTACTAAGTAAAGTAAGTAATAAGTAGTAACTGTTACATTGTACTTTTATTATGCTTATTAATAAAGAATACATTTTTAAAAACAACTGTTTCATTGTAGGGTTCCGTCAAGAATTTCTCTTTCCAAAAGACTTCCGCCACTAAAAAAGTTTGAGAACCGCTGTTCTATAATAAACTTTTTCCGTGTGAAAACTGGTTTTTTATAATCCAAATACAATATTCGGTTTATTTCGCTGTTCCACACTGTATAGAAAAATGACACTTATGTAGCATGTCGAATATAAGATAATCAGTGAAACGTCATAAAAAAATTATTCGTATTTGTTTGTCTTCTCTATTAATGGGAATAAACAACATATATTATGTGAACTGGCAGTTATTCTAATTACTGATTAAATGCACAATTTCCTAATCAATGTTTCTAAACTTATGTTCCAGCTCACAAATTAAATATCACTGGTATGCTATAAAACTGTCGAGGAAGGGGTCTTATATAAATGAATGTGGAAACTTTGTTAAAAAACAATAATTGCTATTCCGGTGTACTTTTTTATTTGGTAGTATAATTATTTTGATAGTTTAATTTAATGACGCATATAGCAGTAGCTATAATTTGTTCAATCCATTTATTCTCAAGTTTTATATGGTTGTATATTGTTTATGTACGGTGCCAATACTTTCTCCTAAGTCCATATTACAACTATCTCAATTATCAAAATACTTGAATTTATCTTGATTTGAGAAATAAAGTTGTGTACTCCAAAAAGTTGATCAATGATTAGAGAGTTTTTGTCAATTTGAAGATATAGTATATTTTCTAACTAGTGCGGAAAGTTCCACTTTTCCGCACGCAATTGCAGATTAATATTAATAATTAATTAGCAAGTTGATGCATTCTGTAAGTTGATCGCTGATGATATTAGTTTTTTTGGTTCGATAACATCGGTTCGTGAATCTATTGCTGCTTCGATATCTTGTGTCGAGAGACTGGTTGTGACAAAATTTTTGTTGGTATGTAACCCCTATATGCATGTTCTTTGTCGGTGGATAATATTTTGCTAGACATTTTTCTCCGCATTTTCGTTGATTCTTCTAAATACTCTTCAGCCACGGCTGTCGATTTCCAATCTCCCAATCTTTTTATACTGGTAATACCTTCTCCACTGTCTGCCAATATGGTAGCCGAAGACCGCCGAAAACTGTGGTCCGTATATAATTCGGGGTTAGGAAGTTTCAGAGAAGCTGCAATTTCGGACGGATATTTACAAAAGCTATTCACGCCAACACATTGAACGGTACAGGCTCCTTGTCTGTAGTTTACGAAAAATCTGTTGTAAGGTGTATTGGGTTTTCTCAGATTTGCGTATTTTCTGTAGAGATCTCAGTATCTGCCGTCGTTTACATACATCATTTGAACTGAAAAAACTTCTGCTGGTGTGATTCTTCGAGTCTGCTATTTTCACAATCAAAAGGCCCTCCCTTTCCGTAATATCATTAGTGGTGATTTTTGTGAGTGCATCATGACGACATGCGCCGGCTAACCCAAAAATAGTTGCAACTTTTATTATAAGATATGTCTTATCTGGTGCTTCCATCAAAAATTTTGAAATTTGTTCTTTTGTAAAAATGTTGGCTTTTTTTGTTGAAATCCTACATTTTGTTTCTTTAAATAAGATGTGAGCTTACAATATTGACCAATGCTAGCTTTTACTTAGATGTATAAAATATGCCAAAAATACTTCTCGTTTTCAATTTATGGTTTAACATCAATGTATAACATTTTTGAAAATGCTCCAAATTAGAGAGCGAAACGTCAAATAAAAAAATTTAAATTGATACAGATTTTAGAATTAACCTGATGCCCAAGAAAAATGGAAAAAAATTATATATATATATATATATATATATATATATATATATTAATACAGTTCCTCTATTTAAAAATTAAAAGAAACATTAAAATAAGGGAAATTATTTATATGTGTATGCAATACTTTCGATACACACTGTATTATATGTATAATCAATAATTTTGAAAGATTCGGTATACAAATCAAATTTGACATTTTAATTTCTGATGACGTTTATGCAGAATATATCTAACGATAGAAATATATATTTGAAATTTTAAAATACAGATGTCTCTGCTATCAGAATTACAATGGTAATAAAAGAATTCAAATCTCTCTTTGTTATATGGAAACATAAATTATTATTTTTTTAAAAAAACAGGAATTTTTCGTAACCACAGGAGAAGAGATTTATTTATTTGAACAAAGTTTAGGCAGTTGAATTTGAAACCCCCACGAGACAACATCGTAATAAGAGTTGTCTCAAATTTTTTGAGAATTCAATAGAAATTGTATAACTATACAATCAGATCATAAAGCCATACATGATAAAGTCAGTGCGTGCATAATTCGTAGAAGAATTGCAACGTATCAAGTGTAAGTGGTTCCAGTTTCTAAATCATATATTTAGAAAGTTTTGCAGAATTCTAAATACTTTTAGAATACGTACGAGTTTTCCTGTCCTATTTGGTGAGTCCACTCCAGTTTAAAATTATTTCTCGAGAATTAACAGGCCTTTTTAAATACATTTCGAAAATAGATGTATCTATATCATAATTTAAGCTAAACCAAATTAACGTTACACATATAAGGTTTTACATCAAGTGAAAATTTTTGAATAGACAATTTGAACGGAAAATTGCGTTATTCGACATTGATACACGTCAAGTGTATATTAGACGAGTTGAACTTTTGATTAAAAATTTTAATTAGTTGATTTATAGAATAGGTTGTACTAATATTAAGATTGGTAGATAGTATTATCTTTGATTCGTTTATAATATTTTTGGGAAACAAATACTTTTGTAATTTTGTTATCTGATCGTATAATATTTAATTTTGATTCCAACTCATTGTGGTATTCATTCAGTATCTATTTTCATCGTATTTAACATTTTGCATGCTACAGAAATTTTCATCTAATCAGTGACATTTGCTTAATTTCCAGTGACAGTAAAATTGTAAATGTCATAAGATAATTCAAGTGCCTTTATTATATTGAATAAACAGTTACTCCAGATTCTGAATATAGAGTAATATTTGATTTGGATAATACTTGAAAATTATAAAATTTGATTTATTATTATTTAAAATTTTTTGATCCCACCCTGAGACAAGAGTGATTAAGTCAATTGTGAATTAATTTATCTTTCAAAATACAGAAATTAATATTTATCTTAGCCGGGCATTGTTTGACAACCACTGTCAAAAGTAAATCTCCTCATCTTCACATACGGGTGGCTCATCAAGAAAATATTTTCAATGAAGCCAACAAAAATAATTTTCATTTGAGCCGAAAGCGAAAAATGTTCATTTTCACAAGTACGTCGATTTTCCTTATTTTTTTCGGAGGTTTTCCGATCTGTAAAACTTCTGGAGTTATTACACCACTCTTAGTTAAGACCCCAAAAGTCAAGTTGAAAAGTTTGACGCGTGTACCACGTGAGGTTTTTCGGATGAATTTTCCGGCACTTTCGGTCGCTTCTGGCGAGGGTTTCCCGACCTGCAAAACTTCTGGCGCTATTACACCGCTACTAGTTGAGAGTCCGGCCTCACTTTCCACAAGGTTTCCCTCGTGTACCATATCGGGTTTTTCGGACGAATTTTCCGACACTTTCGGTCACTTCTGGCGAGGCTTTCCCGACCTCCAAAACTTCTGGCGTTATTACAGCGTTCTTATTTGAGGTTCGAACCCCACGATTCAAGAGTTTTCACTCGTGTACTATATGAGGTTTTCCAGCCCATTTTTTCGCCCGGGAAAACCGGCTGGCATTTTCATATCCGACCTGTACAGAGTGCCAGAAATGCCGTTTGGTGATGTACTAATTACGGCCCCCCGTTTCCAAGCTCAAACGTCGTGTACCTTATCGATGCTGTTTTATGTAGGCAGATAACGTAAATCTATTAATAATAATACAAATGGACTCGTTTCATGAATTTCAATGAAAATGTCACAAGATATATTGGGTCTGAAGTAAGTATTTCCAACTAATAACGTCACTCTACGATTTCAAATAAAAATATTGAAATTTCAATTCTTGTGGTAGACTGTGGTTAGGCTAGAGCCAATGGCAAACAATGAAATTTTGCGCTGTTGTCACGAGGAAAACTTTATAAGTAGACTAGTTATCTTTTTTCTTTAACACCCGTTAAAGAGAAAGGCAAAGTACTATCAAAACGTACTCTTTCGAATAATGTTCTCTTAATCGGGTGCCTCTTATTAAAAAAGGTAACTCTCGTGTTGTCAAATAAATTTGGAAATATATATTTTAAACCGCAGTGATGATGCCTTCAAAATAGAAAATATAATGTAAAATATATGTTTAATTAAAATTAAATGTTCTCCATGTAGGTTGAGCTGTTTGGAAAACATGCGATGTAACAACACACATACAGAAATTGCGTTACCACATAATTCCGATCTCGATTTAGTACCGGATAGATTATTCTTCTTCTGTTTAGGGGAATTCGAGTGACTGAGACACCATGTCCACATCCACTTGAGGAAGATTTGTCGAATTAGCTTCGGTGAAACCTGGATTCATTTTAAAGATGTATTTTAAAAGGCAATCAAACAGAAGCACATATTCTACTATAAAATAATATAACTCAAACAACTAAAAAGTCGGCGAGGATGATATCTGTTTAAGGTTTAATTAAATCTAATAAAAAATTTAAATCTTATTTTTGAAGATATTTATAACTTTTTGAGATAAATATCGTTATCATAGAAAAATATATGTAATTCTTAATCATTCTGATACGATTTCACTTGTTAATTCATGCCCATGAAACTACCCCATTTTGTACTCACATTACTTTCTGTTTTAAAAGAAACTTTGATATATTATTACAAATATTACCTGCATATGTGATGGTTTTATAATTTTTTATTTCTTTAGTTTGTTTATGAAATATTAGGTGTAATGTCTCTTTTTTATTAATTTATTTATTTATCATATGTAATGGTTAACCGTTGGATGCTGTTATTTGTTTAATTGTATTAATTTTTCTATCAGAATTACATGTGTTCATAGGAACTGGATTGCTGCTAATTTATGTGACATGGGTTGATTGGAACTATATGTAATAGTCACATCAGTGTGTGTTGGTTTTCTGTAAATAGAATAATCAAGTACATTATTTGAATTTCTAAATCAAGAAAATTGATTGAGTTATTTTCTTCAAATTCTAATGTCAATTTAATTTTTGGGTGTAAATTATTAATATGATTGAAAAATATATCTACTACCTGTAAAACAAGTTAATATGTCATTTATATATCCATACCAAAATAATGGTATATTATGCAACGATCATGTAATGATGGTTAGTAATACACGAGCATTAACCGGGATACGAAACGAGTCGAAGGCGAGTTTCGTATGGTTTATGCGAGTGTATTAATAGTCATTACATGAGAGTTGCATACGCTATTTTTTCTACACCCGATAAATAATCAAAAACCATAAATTTTATATTTTTATTGAACACAATAGGTAACAGTAATTATTCGTATTTCTATAAAAAAAATCTACCAAATTGTAATTAATACCTTGGGTATTGGTATTGCCATAAATACAAGAAAACTGTAAACATTTTATTTGTATTTATATTCAAAATTGTAATTAATCCGATATCGCTGATATCAGACATTTTGATAAATTAGTTTAGTTAGGTATCTACGAAAATCTAATACGTACTGATTTTGACATCTAAAATAATTACCTAGGAACCTAGGATAAACGTCAAATGCACAGCATGTTTGTTTGAAAAATTATGGGTTTCTATTGATTAAAAATCTGTATCGTAATTGGCATCATTATAAAACGGATTATGGGCATATAAGTGCATTGTTATAACACGGGTGTAGAAAAAATATTTTTTGAAATATTACTTTCAAAGATTTTTATTTCTAAACTGTCCATAAAAATGTTTGCTAAAATTGCTGATATAGGGCTTCCCATTGGTAAACCTTCATTTTGAATATACAATGTGTCCAATTAAGTCGGAACCATATGGGAATTTTTTTTATTTTTAGTTCTGCGAAAAAAAGTCATTCTTCATAAAAAGTTTTGCATGGGTTAAAACGTAAAATTCAACCATCAGATGACAACGTTTATCAGTCATATACGAGGTTCGTCAAAAAACATGATTTTCACCCAAGAGTAAAGTACTTTTATTTTTTATAAAATCGAAAATTGTTATTAAAAAAAGTTGATCACGATTGAAAACTATTGTCAGATATCCAATATTGCCCTTCTGCCATGAAAAAATATTTTTTGGTATACCTTTCGGTTCATTATTAAGTTATGCAACAATGTACATTGCAATTGAATAGTTAATGCATACATATCATAATATTTTATTTTGCAAATGAAAAGATAAACAAGTTAACTAATAAGTAGTAAATAACATTCATAACAATATAATGAATCCTTCAAATAGTTATTTTTCAATATTTGAACGAAAGATAATAAAAAAATGGAAGTAAAATAATTTATTTTTTGTTTCAATTGACTAAAGCCTCAACATATCCACCATCTCTTTCTAAGCATTTAGTGGTTCGTCTATTAAATTCCCTTCATACATGCTTGATTATGTCTGCAGTAATTTCCTGATATGCCTCTGTAATTGTCCTTTCCAAATGATCAATATTTTGAAAAAGCCTTTGCTGGTAAACCCTATGTTTTAAGTAGCCCCATAAGAAATAATCCAGAGGGGTTAAGTCTGTAGATCTAGCCGACCAAAAAATGTGCGAATGTCTGTGTATTATTTTGTTATTGAAAGTCGATTCAAGGTATTCCCTCAGAGCTACTGTGGTATGGCATGTAGCACCGTCTTGTTGGAACCATGCACGTTCACGGTTTATTAGGGATAGTTCGCTAATAAAATCATTGTATAATTCATTTTGTAAAAAACTTAGATAACGTTCAGCATTCATTGATTGTCGAAAAAAATATGGTCCTGTTATATTATTTTTGTAAATACCACACCATACGTTGGTCTTGAATGAATATTGGTCTCGTGTTTTGATGGTAAAGTGAGGATTACTGTCACACCACCAGCGACAATTTTGTGAACTGATAGTTCCATTTGATGTGAATGTTGACTCATCGGTAAAAATTATATTTCTCAATAAAAAGGGATACTCTTTTAACTCTCCTTGTATCAACGAGCAGAATTCAAACCGTCTGTCATAATCTCTATCTTTAAATGTGAGCACAAACTGGGGTTTGTATTGATGATAACTGTTATTTTTTATAATATTTGCCATTGTACCTCTACTTACTTCATTTCGGATCAAAGACATTTTTTTCTCAATGACATTTTAGGGTGTTCTACTACAGATAACATCACTTGTAATTGTGTGTCCTCACTGGCAACCCTCTTCTGGCGTTTTTTATTCAAATTATTGTGAACACTTCCAGACGTCTTAAATTTATTTATAATTTTTGAAACTGTCGAATGCTGAATATTTCTATTCTGATGTCTGTTGTTAAATATAGCTGCTACTTCTCGATAAGTCTTATAATTATCTCCCACAATTAACACTATTTCAATTTTTTCCACATTACTTAACCGAACCGCCAATTCTTGTATTTTATAAAATCTAACTAGCGATTTGACGTTTGCTGTTAGTGCATCCTAGATAACAAATCGTTCTATACGCAAATTGCTAATCTCCTGAATTTGTCAGGGCAATGCTGATACAGAGAAGTTGATAATCACAAAAAAAATTTTTTTTTCATGGCAGATGGATAATATTGGATATCTGACAATCATTTCCAATAATGATCAACTTTTTTTGCTAACAATTGTCAATATTCTCAAGATACTTTACTCTTGAGCAAAAATTCATATTTTTTACATACCTCGTATACGATTAACAAATTTTGATATCTGATGAGTGCATTCCAGGTTTTGAACCATGCACAACTTTTTATGGAGATAACTGTTCTTCATAAGACCAAGAATAAAAACGTTTTCAATATGGTTCCGACTTAATTGGACACACTGTATATCTTATTGTCAACAGTGAAATAATTCTGATTAATACATACATCAAATAAATCAAGTATATCTGATGACATTCTTTAGGAGGAATTTTAGTGAACATATTGGTAACATCAAATGAGATGAGTTTAGAGGTATCTTTTAGTGGAAGGTTTTTAAGTATTTAGATATATATCCGTGAATATTAAGTATATTGTTAAGTTTTTTTGCTAATATATTATTAGGAGTATTAACATAAGAAACTACAGGTCTACTTGGTTTCGATATTTTATGTAATTTAATGGTTCCATATAATTGTGGAGACTGAGGATTTTTATTTACAATGTATCTCTTTTCATGATCATTTAAAAGATAATTTGAATTATTAACAATATTCCTTATACTATTGGGAAACTTTTTTGTTGGTCTGCTCTACAAATTTGTACACCGCTATATTCTATAAAATTATATATTTTGAATTATAATCTTCAGTTTTTAATATGACAGTGGCGTTACCCTTGTCAGATTTTGTGATTGTTAGGTTATTATTTTCTATTTTTTTTATTGAATTTAAAACTGTAATGTCCTTTTTTGTTTGACGTTTAACCTTTGACTGTTCAATATTTTCTATTAAATTGGCAATTTTGAATTTCTCATAAAGAAAATTTTTTGAATTAGACTTTAAAGCTATTTCTGATTCGGTAGCTAATATTTGTTTAATATTATTCGTAAATTTTGGTGGTATGCTATACTTAATACCTTTATTTTAAAATTCTATTTCGCTATATGTAAAATCAGTGTCTGAAAGGTTTTCAAATCGTGGTGCAAAGTGTGTTGGTATGTAACTACTTACAGTTTCATCATGTTTAGAGTATTGAATTTAATGTTGTGTATGTTTAAGTTTTTGTTCTTGTTTCTTTAAATTTCTTGTGTTTCATCGTGCTGACACTTTCTCTGATTTTGTCATCTAAACAGTCAAATTCTACTGAATGTAATTGGGACGTGAGTTCAGAATGTGGTTGTCTAAGCAGTCTCTTATTTTCAACCATTTTTACGGTAATATGAGTAGATTCCACAAAATAGGGGTCGAGACAGTAAACTAAGTTAAATGATACGAGATAAGGAATAAGATAATAATAAGGTGAACGGAATACAGTTACTAACAACATGGCGTATAAAAGTGACGAGGAATAGGTGGAAGAGAACGGGAACGACAGTATAATAATGACAAGAAACACTAGAAGTGGAAATAAAGTGGGTGCGTAGTGGAGAAATAAAAATCGGGAAAGCGACAGCCATAAACCGAATCAGTTCAGAAGTGATGATGAAGTTAATATTCTATAATAGATGATTTTTGATATGTTTCAATTTAAAATGAATATATTTATCATATCCATGCTGTATTTTAATATAAGTATACTGGCACTCGGTATACACGTTTACAAGATTTCCTTGATACTCTAGAACTAATAATAATTATGTTTAAGTTAAACAATATACGATATGACCTTTTACACCTATAAAATGTAATTTGATGCATAAAATCCTTGATATTACAAAGCATTAGTATGTAAATTACTCAATTTTTTAAGTGAGAAGAGAGAATATACTTAGCATTTGTTGACTGGTACCGTTCTCGTTTATTATTATTTAATAATATATTCATATCGGAGTCGTTTATCTGTGAAACTTAATAAATAAACATGAATATTCATTCACCTGTAGTTATATCTAATTTCTCTCTCTTTTTTACATCAATCAGAGACATAAAATATTGGTGTGAGACATTTTTCAATATTTAAAAAAGTGTCACTAACTTCTATATAGCTGAAATGATGAAGGAAGCGAATTATATACGAAGATTGTTTGGGGAATGTGTTATCGCAATACTTATTGCAATTTCAGCCATTTTGAATGATCGGCTATTGTTTGACAATCATCTGATTGTCCTTTTCACAAAAATGGAAAAAATTAGTACCGAGCTCTCATTAAATATTTGTTTTTAAATGTAACGGGCTCACGGAAATCAAATATGAGTTGGACGGTGTATATAGATACGTTGTACCATAATTTACGACCGTTAAATTTTCGTTACCTGAATTTGAACGTTGTCGTACTTTCTTGACATGATTGTAACGGTTTTATTTTTCTTACGTTTTGTCCTACGAAATCGAGTAATTATTTTCGAATAATCCCTATTACAGTACGGCCCTGGCGTAACATATTTTCACCGAACTGTGTAGGACGTCGTTCTGTAGGACCAATAAACATAAAAAATTGAGAAACAATATCCCTTGTCATCAGCGACGAATATTTAAGCGAATCAGTTGTAAAGTTCTTAGGGTGTCAACTCTAATTATCGTGTCGTACCTATCGTTACCGGTATTAAAGCAGTCATCGATGATTCCTCGAACAAGTTAGTTGTAACTTTCCTAGGGTCTCAACGTTAGTTGTCGTGTCGTACCGTACCGAAGTATGGATATAGTTTATTACCGTAATCTCAGCGAATCAAAATTACCAAAGTATCTGTATATTGTGCTTATTACCGTGCTATTATTGAAGTTACCGAAGTTATTAATCATAACGTCTCGAGTTTCATTTGCCGTCCTATCGAGAAATAACGAGTGTCTGTGATTTGTTCTATCACGCGGTGAGAGTAAATTACTTATTGCAAGTATTTTTACAAGCAATTAAATACACCCCCCCCCCCCCGGCATTTATCCAAATGTCATCATCCAAGCCGATTACCTGAATAGTACCGTCATAATTGGCTTGTGACTTCTAGATTCAGGTATCGTTAAAGATTATTTTGTACTTCTTCTACCTGGGTTAAAAACCACCTTTTCCTTACGGATTGCTACGCTAGTTTCTTTACTAGGAATATGGGCATTGTTTTAGGGAAGATATATATTTTATGTTGCTTTATATAGTAATAATTAAGAAATTCTGCGTGCACGCTTATTCTAGAAAAAATAAAATTATTTTCCGTTCCATTATCTTGACGTAACTTCCACAACGCCGATGTGTTTTTTGTTTTCAAGTAATTCAGTAACGGAGTGTTACCATACATATTTTTTTATGAATGAACGGAAAATAATTTCATTGATAAATTAATTTTTTTGCTTTGTTTGCAACCTGCAAACTCAGCGACATTTTGTTTTTAGAACAGTTGTTATTAATTCATTTGGGATGTTAATGTGCATTGAGATAACATCCAGTGATATGATTTTATATATATAAAATCATATCACTGGATGTTATCTGTTAATAACAACTGTTCTAAAAACAAAATGGAACTTACTAAGAGAATACACAACTCTGTCATGCAATGAATTCATAGAAGGAATATTACTAATACAAAATAATAATTACTATCAACACCAAGACAATTTTTATCAACAATTGGATTGTTGTACAATGGGCTCTCCTATCTCATCAACCTTAGCACAGTTAGTAATGGAACATCTGGAGGAAGGCGTACTAGGGAATTTAGATTTCAATGTATTGTTTTTTAAACGATTTGTTGACGATTGCATAGCGGCTATCCCGTCAGATAAAATTTATAATATGTTAAATTCTTTTAATAGTTTCCATCCACAACTTCAATTTACAATCAAAACAGAGAACAATGCAATACATTTTCTAGACCTAACATTAATTCGAACCAATGACAACAAAATAAAAACCAAACTATATCAAAAAGAGACATGGTCCGGCCGATATCTTAATTACTATTCTAATCACCCCAATGCACACAAAAAACAGTGTAATTATTGGATTGACGGACCTAGCTATAAAACTTACTTCTCCAGAATAGCGTCCGGAAGTTTTAAAACATATCACAAACACCCTAAAAAACAATCACTACCCGATAAAAAACATAGAACGAATTTTTAAACAACGCACATACAAATTCTACAACAATAATAAAAATAATCAAAAACAAACTCAAATAAATAATATTAGATACATATCAATACCATACACAAACCAACTGTCGGAAAAACTGAAATACGTTTTATCCAAACACAACATTAACGTATGTCACAGAACTCAAAATACCTTATCGCCATTGTTCACTAAACTGAAAAGCCCAATTAAGACCAAAAAAATCTAACGTAGTGTATTCTATACCATGTTTAAACTGCCCGAAGAAATATGTAGGTATGACAACACAAACTCTAGAAAATCGCTTAAATGATCACAAGTACACAAAAAATGCGTCTACCGCCCTACATAAACACGAAACAAGGGAACACCATGAATTTGACTTCAATAGTACAAAAATACTAACCCAGGATTCTAATTACCATAAATTAGCAATCAAAGAAATGGTACATATAAAAAAAGGAAAGAATTATTGAACGATAAACAAGACATAAAAATCTAAGTCAAATTTATCATAATTCAATTGTGTAATGAATTTAGTAACCAAAATATATGCATCCAATAACAAAATAAAAATACTATATACTTCTGATTTCAACAAACTTGTTTTCATATGTTTTTATATGTTCAGTGTCCTTTTTGTACACTTTCCAAAATTGTATATCGATTAATTGTAATTATTTTATTCTGTCCACATAAGACATAACATCTTTTTGAGAAAGCTCCCAACAAGGAGCGAAACGTCAAAGTATGTAGACGATATTTAGTTTTTTATTTATTTATAACCTAAACCCAAGAACAATATATATATATATATATATATATATATATATATATATATATATGTACGAATAGTGCGTGACATATGAAATGAACAACAAGCAACAAAGATATTCGTGGGTATTGCACGCAAATAGAAAAATGGGCTACTGAAAAGAGTGGTAGCCGCAGACATGCATGTTTCTGACTCATTAGCCGTCCTCAGTACGGTACAACCAAGAAAGGGTGTGAAACCTGGGAGCAAAGGTGTTGAATGAAACATGAGAAAATATAACAGAATTCAACAGGATAGTCAAACGCAACATTTGTGTCATTAATATTAGAAGATCTCGAATATTCGAGACAACAACCAACATAGACACGGAGGCGCATATAACACTCCCGTCTGAAGTTAACATATATTAAATCAATCACAAGGTAGATCACTGCTTGGTATAGCCAAAAATAATTATTAAACATCAGGTAGGCTTCAAATGAAATGTAACTTCTGTCATTCTGACGAAGATATTTAATATCGAAACAATTGTCAAATGTCTTAGAATTTTTAACATTTTTTTAAATATATTGTGGAATTATCTAGAAAGTGTCATTCAAACCAGTAACCTTGTGTAATGCTTTTTTGTTCAAATAAGGCTGATTTTTTAGTTTATATCATATACTTTCATGTCCTCTTAAGCAGTACGAATATGCCACTTATGATATACGAATCTTCCCCTTGCATGAGCAGATTCGGACTATTTCTATTTTAAAACAAAGTACACGATTTAAGCTTAATTTCTGGAATTTTCTATAATTTGATCATAAATATAATAACCAAAACGGTATACTGTCATTACATATCGAAACTAAAACTAGTAAATGTCAATTTTGCAGGATAGTTCATAAAATGTGTACGAAGGGCCCCATTCTCCTCTACAATTAATATTCAACAACAGACTTTTTATACATAACATACCCCTGTGCGTTACATGGCAATCCTGGTGGCTTACCTGAAAATAAAATATTTCAATTAGTATGGCATATAAATTTTCTGTTTTATTAAATAATATTAGGCCTGTTTTCAGAAATTCATACCAGTACCTTGGCCAGTGAATGTGACGTCATGAATGGACGCCATACTGTTCCGTAATATGTTGGCCAGTACTTACCAGTGCTTTGACGTCATAAATCGACTTCAAATTTAAAACGCTGTGTCTAGGTATACGCTAACTTGTACGGAAATCTAAAAATTATGTATAAACGTAATCAAAGCTATAACGTCACTTTTTAGCGTGCACGGATTAATGATTTCTTGGTATACCCTAAAATCATGCCAATTTTGATTTCTACTTATAGGTTATTTAAGCCGCCTTCATTTGCGGAGTATGCAAAGTATTCTATTTTTTTTTGGTTTGTATAGCGTTTAACAGGTTCACTGCTATCAGCGCACATACGCGTCCTAGCCATTCTTCACTGTGTCCTAACGCCGCTCATGGCACCTGCAGAACGGATAGAATTACCTTACTTTAGCCGCCACGGCGTTTTGAGTTTTTGTAGTTTGGTTGACTCTGATAGTAAATATAAAATGGCCGACTCTGAGGTAGGTCCTTCGCAGCTAAAACGACATAAAATGAGTAAAAATAGAAATAAACCGTTAACTGAGGCAGAATTGGAAGAATTATTATCAAATTCTGATAATTATGAAGATGTTCTCTGTTGATTTGTGAACAATACGGTCGAGTGTGGGACTAGATTAACTACAAGTTAGCGTGTGCCTAGACACAGCGTTCTGAAAATAGTTCTCGTCAGGGTGTTCTGTGGTTCTCGTGTAACACGAGTTGTGTTTGTTTCAAATAATTGACACACACGCCAAAATAGTTCTAGGTGACACTTTTCTCACCAGTGCAATATGGCGTCGGATTTATGACGTCACAACCATTGGCCAGGGTACTGGTGAGATAACGGAATACACCCAATGTGTCCTTCGCGTTCTAAAAATAGAAAAATCATTCTGATTCCATAACCTAAATTAAGATAACGCAATTATAGCTGTTAAGAGATAATTGTGTTGATGACTACTATTGCAACAATTCATCATTTGTCATTAAATTTTAAAAAGAAAATTTTCTTTATTTTCCTAATACATTTGAATGGTAAAGAAGTTTCAATCTACCTTTAAATATTTATAAATAATGTAAATAAACTCTTGTGGTGGAACAAGACTATGAAAATAATACTTGTCAAATACTTATAACTCCAATCTAACAAATATTCTGTCAACAAATACAGATGAACAATCGTTTGTGCCTGAAACATTTGTACCGATAATGGAACAAATGATTGACAAACGTTACCTATCTGCAAACGTGAATATAATCGCAGTTGTTAGAAGCCTGATAAAGCGTTATATTGCAGTAAAATCAGCAATAAAAATTCAGTCAGCCCAATTACCGTTACAGCAGTATTCAGAGCCCTTCGACGTAGATTTCTAATCAACGTCCACGGAGCCAAAATTCTTCCTCTTCCGTCGAAACAAACATTTCCATTTCCACCCCAGAATCTTAACTTTTGCAGCTTTTTCAATATTCTTTACACACTTTATAAAAGTGTGAATCCAAAACCTTTTCTTTTTCTTTTTATTCGTCTTTCATAGCAGATATACAGTACTTGCTACTTGTTCGATATACATTTTGCAGTTGTATGAAAACTGGTCGTTGAGCTAAAAGCGCATATAAACGCAACCATCTCTTGTCGCAACGACCTGGTTAATACAATACAAGTTTGCCAATACATTTTTTATTCGTCGAATTCAAAATTAATTCTAGTAATTGTGAATCTCAATGATGTCACAATGTATAAATTTTTTATAAATCTATCATCAAAGGAACAGTAGAAGTGAAAATGAAGCTGTATTCATTAATATCGAAATTAACTGATTAAGGTGATAAGTAAAAGTTTTCTAACACCATCTACATGTATGCAGAATGTCGATCTTTTTATTGCATTGAAAGTCTTTGGTACTACTAATAAGTGATTGCCATAAGTCAATTTAGAGAACCAACTGTGCAATTAGAATAAAAATACTTCACACTTCATTTGAACCAAAGAATCCAATTTTTTTCTTCAATGTATTCAAAGTATCTATAGTCAAACGGTGGCTGCTTACTCATTAAGCAGTAATCACCAGCTAGTTGGTAGGACATAACAATTTTATACCGAACACATCCTTTTGGTTCCAGCAATACTGTCGCTGACTTATCTCTAAAAAGCGACTGAAAAACAGGGTTGCGAAACGCGATGGGCTTTAGGCTTCGAGAAGGTAACTGAGCGGATGTAGTTATGGTCGCTATGTTCAGGAATGTGCGGGTGGGGAGGGCGCATAGGCCTCACATCAGGAATGTTCGTCATGAACGTCAACCTTACTACGGATGTTTAGGATTAGTATTAGCATTGTATACAGATAAACCTATCTTTATACAATGATATTAGTTTGGAGAACGTTGTATCTTTAGCTTCCCATACAGAGGCAAATATCCACATCCAACATGTCCACCGACACCAATTTTTCATAAGTTATTTCGGAGCGTTACTTATTCTTCAGTTACTCCCACCTCTAATTCAAAATTATTCACTTCGATATTTTAAAAACAAATCAAAAGACCGTTTTCACATTCGCAAGTTCCTATTTAATGGTCGAATGCTGATTCGACGGTCTCTTCTTCCTCGCAAGTGGACCTCTAAATCCGCTCTTGTACAAGAAGTCGCTACCCTCTAGGTTCCAGACCACCGACGACTCAAGAAACCTGCTGATATCGCTGAGAGCTGTACATCCCAAATATCTCCAAGATAAGTCTTTAACTTATTTTTGATATATATGAAATCTTGGGATGGACATTTTTTTTGTTAGACTGATTTTTATTCGTATTGTATTGTGAATACATGGTTTATGTGAATTTATTTTTGTGTTGAATAAATCCATTGTTCCCGAAATTTTTGTTATTGGTTCACCTTATCCCAGTTGAGGTAATAAAAAATAGTGTAACTAACACAGAATTCCACAACCTGGGCAGAGTCCCAGACCGGGGAAAACTCAGTCACGAATATCCTCTGCGCGGTTTGCAGCTCTGAGTTTTTGAGTTAGTTGCTGTGCCAAACAATACGTATACAAATGTGTGTAGTTTTTGACTGAAAAGTCTATGATAGTTGGAATGTTTGGAAACAGATATTGGGAGTTTATATATAAAACAGGAAGTGCCATTATGTAGACACGTTTTCTGGATCAGCTGTAAAATCTTATATAGCACACTAGCGAATGTATAACGGACTGGATTATTAGTACAACATTTCTGCAGATAAGGATAGTTCTTGCTGATTGCATTATTGGCTTTCAGAATTTGAGCGCTGATATACGCTTTCGGGTCGATGTGAGTAACCTACCTTGAAGCCTAAGTAAATACTGTGATACTTTGAATAATGATTAATATTAAATGAAATAAAACAGTATTAAACCACCAATTTTGAAGCTCAGAAGAATACTAAGAAATAAAATAATTAAAATAAAATAATATCAATGAGCAATAACAAAACAACAGAATTAATTTATCAAATAAGTAATCGTTATCATCAGAAGCTATAGTCGCCTCTCTTAAACTTATCACTTCAACCAATTCTAGTCAACAATATCCTGAGGGTAAAAGATCAATAGCCAATTAACCATAAATTAGTACAGTAATAACTGAGGACTTACTATCCAAATTTGAACAATAACTACAAGAAAACATAAACGTGTGAAATTAGGGATTGTTGAATATCTGATTAATAGTGAACTGAAACATAAAAGCAGTTAGGGCCCCCGCAGACTGTATACTTTTTATCGGCCGATAGTTTAGTCGGGTTGGGCTGAAAGTGCGTACATCGAGCCAACTAAACAATTTGGTTGGTGAACAGGGCGCAGACTATCCAACAGCCGGATTCTCGAACTAGTTCGTAACTGTAACTGTTGAAGCGGTCGCACAATGAAAATATTGTCCAGAAAAATGATTGAGAGATTCCGAGGGTATTGGGTGCATCCCATTCTCAGTGATAGATTAGTTAGTGGAAAATTTTACACTATGCATTCCAAATTACTAGATTACCCGAAAAAATGTTTCGCCTATTATCGAATGAGCATTACCAGCTTCAACGAACTTGTCAAGGTAATTGGACCAGCAATAGCGAAGGAGGATACAAATTTAAGACTTTCTATACCTATGGAGGAGAGATTGAGCGTTACGATAAGGTAAGATAAACCACAAATACTTTTCAACTATTTTTATTAGAATTAATATTATAAAATTCGGCGTTTTGAGAAATTAAGTTATTTACAAGTCATATATTTGCGATTCATCTGAAAAATAATAAGACTGGGTTGTATCGTTGGAGTTGCCAGGTGATGAAATATTTAGAATGGTTGTCAGTTCCGAAATTGGAAAAGAGGACAAGGGTTGCTGTACTCTGTTGTACGTACATGTTGGCTTAGAAGTAGACTCAACGCACCTAACTAATGTTATCTCTTTTAAAAACGTTAAGAATACTTATTTTAGCATCAAGTTTTCCTTCTGCGGTTAAATTTCGGAGTGAAGGGACCAGTGACAAAGCAAAGGGCACATCTTCATCAGTATTAGGCTCATTTAATGCCTTTAATAATGCTTCATCCACGTCCGTCTGCTTCGGTACATTAGGTCTCTTTTTCCGCTGACGAATAGGGGTGGGAGTGGATGAACCAGCTTGATCATCATCCTCATCATTTGATAGAGAATTGTCCTCTTCCAGGTTTTCTTCAGTAAGTCGGTTTTCCATGCATGTAAGTAAAAATAATAACTGTTCAAAGTAGACATATTTACGCCTTTTATTCGCAGCTTGTTCTTTTGAGCGTTTAATTCGCGACGAAAGCAACTCCTTAAATTAGCCCATTTTTTTAGCACATCACGACCTGAAAAATATTGAAATTTAATTAATTTTGAATTTTTTACAGATATTGAAATATAATTAATTTTTATTTTTTACAGATATCTGGCTACAGGAGCTAGTTTCAATACATTATCTTTTGATTATCTGATGGGAGCTTCCACAATACGTGATATTACTAAAACTACATGTGAGCAAATATGGAATATACTTCAACCATTATATATGTCAACCAAAGAAGAAGGCGACTGGATTAAAATCGCAGACGAATTCTATAGTCGCACAAACTTTCCAAACATCATTGGAGCAATTGATGGCAAACATATACGGATGATACAGCCAGAACATTCCGGTTTATCATATTTTAACTACAAAAAATTTTTTTCGTGCGTGTTAATGGCTTGGACAGACGCAGATTATAAATTTGTATATATAAACGTTGGTTCTTATGGAACAGCTACTGATTCGGATATATTTAAATCATCAGAAATGGGTAAAAGGTAAAAACCGATTAAATATTCCCTCCGGAAGGCATTTGCCTAATGATAACGTCGAAGATGTTATTCCATTCTCTGTCGTAGGGGATGAAGCGTTTGGACATGGTAATCATATACTACGACGTCCTTATGCAAAAAGAAATTTAAACTACACCAAACGAATTTTCAACTATGGACATACAAGAGCTCGACGAATGGTTGAGTGTACTTTTGGGAATCTTGCTAACAAATGGCGTATATTTCACCGACCAATGGATGTCAATATCAATTTTTTGTGTCCGAATAATTGAAGCTTGCTGTGTCCTGTATAATTATGAAATAATCAAAGATGGAATAAATTTCACAAAAACTCTCTACAATTGTCCCATGAATAACTTAACTATAAATGAAGACAACCGAGGAAGAAATAATATGAATAACGTGCGACAGTACATGTCATCATATTTTATTTCTCCCGGAGGCGCGATTCCGTGTCAATATAACAAAGTGTAATAATTGTAAATAGATAAATAAATAAAAATTGACATTAATACTCTAATATTTTTATTTTCACGTCCCTACCTGCTTCTCAAACTTCCTCCCACAGTTTTTTCTTCACATTCGCGTCAGAGTACTCTTTTAAACTTTTTTTATAAAGCGCAGGTCTTTTCTCGACATCTTCAATCAACTTTTCGACGGAACTTTCTACAATCAACAATAATTGTGATTTGGGCGACGCCATATTCAAAATACACGCACACGACGCCAAATCACAGAGCGAACTGAACTATCGGCCGACTAAACAATCGTCATGTATGCGCCAATACTGATTAAACAGTCGGCCGATAGTTGGCTGACAGATTAGTTTGAATGTAATCGGGTAGCTCATCAAACTTTTTTATCGGCCGATACTGAATCGCTGTAGTGTGCGCATATGCATTCCTCTCCATACTGATTAAGAAGCCGACCAAACTATCGGTCGATAAAAAATCTGCAGTCTGCGGGGGCCCTAATAGTTATTAGAGAAAACAAAGACGAAATATATATGAACGTAGATACAAAAACTGAGAACAAGTCAAACATTTCTAATATCTAAGAACAATGTACGAGTATAACAAGTAGAATACAAGATACAATCATGTGAAGTAAGTATATCGCCTCAAAAACTTTGAATTTATAAATGAAAGAGACATATTTATCTAAGGTCATTGAGCGAAAAGTATGCAAAATAGTACACCAGAGAAGAGAACTCCTGAAAACTACTACCTTTTGACAGTTTCCAGTCCATTATCGACAGCTTCGATCCAGGTATGTCTTCTTGACAATGTACCCTTAAATTTGAGGTTATAGGTGAGTGGGTTAATCATTAACGCCTCCCACTGTGACCCAGATGAGTCTATTGTGGCTCACACCTTGTTAAGAGTTCGCTGTACAGTCCACACCTTTTGATAAAGGAGATGGTCGTTCTATGCGAGATTTCTTTAAAGTCCTTGGGTTCCAGTCGGGTAAAGATAAAGGTCTGGTAACCTGAGTATTTTCAGTGCGGAGCAGGTACAGAGAATGTGCTCTGCAGTTTCGTTTTGCACGTAACAGAAGCGACAGTTCGATTAATGTTGCAGACCCATCCTAATCAAGTGTGTTCCTAGACGATAGTGTCCTGTCAGAATGCGTAAATCAGACCTGCGCCATTCTAAGATCTGTTGGGAGGCTTTCTTCCAGGGGTCTACGATAAACGTCTTCGAGTGTGTGAGCCCCGGTGTGTCTCTCCAGAGCCAGAGCGTTTTACGTTTGGCCCAATCTGAGATGCCACTTTTGGCTGTGCTTATTGCAATGCCAACGACGGATTCTGGTCCCATGAAAGCAGAATCGGTTCCTTTTCTGGCAAGAGCGTCGGCCGCTTCATTGCCCCCCCGCGCCTCTGTGTCCTGGGACCAAGATCTAAGAACCTTTGTTCCGCTTACCCAGATAATCAATGCAGTTTCAGCTCAGAATTCACTCATTTGCAGCTCAGTGCTTTTAGAGCCGCCTGGCTATCTGTGATGAGTTTAATTGACCTATTCACCGGATGCTTGTTACTTAGATATCTGACACCCAGCTCTCTAGCTATCATCTCTATTTCGAAGATAGTGGTGAACTTGCCAAGGTTTAATGTTATTTTAACTCTTGGGTTAGTTTCGTAAACTCTCTCTTTCAAGTTTTTATTCAGGATAATTCCTAATATATCTAACCTCTTCCTCAAACTGGACCGGTACTCCATATAGTAAAGGTAGTTTATCTAGTTTCCTTCTTATTGTGAATGGAACGATTACAGTTTTGCTAGGGTTCACAAACATCTGTTTATCGCGTTTAGGGCTTGTTGAAGGATGTTGGAAATGGCTTCCTCATGCTTCCGCATAGCATTGGTTCTCCACTCCCTCTTTAGAGAGAATATTCAGCAGGTCGTTTACCAGAATCGTCCAGAGAAGGGATGATAGTACACATCCTTGGGGACATCCTCTGGCAGGCCGAAATCTGACCGTCTCTCCTTGTAGTGGTGCTGAAATGTTGCTGTGGATCAACACATGTTGTTGATCCAATTGCAAATTCGATTTTCTATCCCTCTCCTTTGAAGAGCCGTGAATAAAAACAATGGGAGGGCGTTATTGAACGCTCCTTCAATGTCTAAGAAGGTACCCAATCGCAAACCCTTTGTCTTTAAGAACATGGTCGATTTTGCCTACAGGGTTGATTAGAGCAAGGTCTGTCGACTTGCTTGCTTGGTAAGCATATTGATGCGGATTTACCGGAAGGTTCCGTAGGGGTCCATCCCTAATGTCTAGGATCTTCTATGAGGTTTTTAGGAGAAATGATGTTAGGCAGATAGGATGATAGGAATTAGGTAGATAGGAGTCCACTGGCTTCTAAATGAAGATAACCTTTCCCATCGTCCACCCTAGTGAAATAAGTTAAGTTTACTCTGTATATTCTTACCAAAACCGGCACCAGGATGTCTACGCCTTTTTGGAGAAGGGCGGGGAAGATTCTATCCTCACCCGGTGATTTAAAGAGGGAAAAGGAGTTTACCGGCCAATGTACCCCTTAACTACTACACTACTATAGATAAGATTGGTGTAGTGGGAGTAGTAGCAACAACAGAGGTTACTGCGGCCAAAAAAAACATCTACAAGAAGTACGACTACAAGTACAAATCTCTACGTATGGAGCACCTAGTTTTAGTAGACGAGATTATTACGATGATAGTAAGTATAAGAAATAGAGTAATGCTAAATGCACAAGTTAGCTACTCATGCTAGGGAAGGAAGAAGGATAACTAGT
Source organism: Galeruca laticollis (assembly GCA_963921935.1). Taxonomy (NCBI): domain Eukaryota; kingdom Metazoa; phylum Arthropoda; class Insecta; order Coleoptera; family Chrysomelidae; genus Galeruca; species Galeruca laticollis. The sequence goes on along the minus strand of OY998182.1, from coordinate 53,715,784 downwards.
TTGAATAATGCATTTTATCGGATGAAGGACGTTGTATCTTGTTTAGGTAGCTTTAGAAAATTGTCTAAGTGGAAGATACCTCATTATGCCACAGAAAAGGCCAACCCAACCTAAAATTGATTGTTTACATAAATGAACTTATTTTTTTTCTCAGTATTCTTCAGATGTAGTTTTATTTTAATGAGTCCAGATCATTCAAAGTATTCCAGATTATCTGCTCACTCAACATAAATGATGAATCTGACAACTTTGGTTTTTTATGTATTCATATTGACTTTAGACATGCTATACTTATATGTTTTATTAATAGATTATATAAATAAACAAATCATATATATAATAATATTTGAGTAACTTATTTGAACTGAAATGAAAACGATCAAAAACGGTAATTAATTGCAAATAATCATCATCCTTTCCAAATATTTACATGAGTAGCAAAACGTTTCTTTTTATTTTCCATAATATTGACGCTGTTGTAAAATTAAAAATTTTAAGGCCGCACCTGTACCATAAACTCAAGGTAACTTTCTACGATTAAATAATTAACAATACATCTAAAGAATCTGTATTATAACAGCCTTTCTTATTGCATGCGAATATTCGTCATATAATATTCGATGACCAATAAGTTTTATCGGACAGACTATATTTTCTTCGGAGCATTGCCAAGTTTTATCGTTTAATCGTGGCTGGAATATTAGCACTCGGTAATTATTTAGTTCAAGGTATTTAAAGTTTAGCCCCCAACTTTTTAATACACATCATTGTTGTTGAAAAGGTTTGTTTCTAGTCATTAATACAAACAAATTATAAAACGGAAACTAACGATAATGGTACGATTAAAAACAAAAAAAAATCAAAACGGTTCAGAACACACGATAAAAATTACTATCATGCAATTTTTTTAACGCAGTTTACTTACCAGCACGTATTTTGTATAAAAATACCGTTTTATCTTTAAAAACTATGAAGCATTAGTTCCGTTTTTAATAGGCTCATATAATTCTAATCAAAAAATATTTTCAAACTCTGTTCGTTAATTCAAGAGCACTCATTTTCTGTTACATACATTCAGGCACGTATCAAAACAACCATATTTTTATTCTTTCACTTAATTCTTAGGCTGAAAATAAGGGCAGTTTATATTCACTTCCCTATACCCAACCATAAGCGTTTTTGAGATATTAACATGTATTTAAAAATATTATTTATTTGAGCCTTATTATTGCGTAGGCGTAGGCCCTGTTATTTATTCTTTTACTTTAGCTGGCTGTGTATTTACCTGTCATAATTAAATATTATTAATTGTCATTATTTTATGTCAATCGCATCGTTTAGTGATAGAAATGGCTCGTTAGGTAGTAAACAATGAAGATTATCTAAATGTGTTTTTAATACATGGAGTTGTTACCAGAACATGTGCTTTATTTGCTACAAGATATCCAGATCGACCACGACCAATTCATCACACAGTGCGAAGAGTATTAAACAATTTAACATTGGTCATTTTCGGTGGCCTCCTCGATAACCAGATATAACAGCTTCAGATTTTTTTATATGGGACTACATAAAAAATGAAGTATACTCCTATACCCTCACAATAAAAGAAGATTCTGAACGTAGTCTCAATGCATTCAATTCTCTCCTTGCAGCAATGATTAGGCGTGCAACAAATGAAGGTGTGATAAAAAGGGTTACTAAATGCTTGGAGGTTCAAGAACGAAATTTTTAACACTTGTTATAAGTTTTTGTAATTTATGTATGTGGAATTACATTTAGAAAACACCTGTACTATAGGAGTAACTCTTGATAACAATGAAAACCAATATGCTGCTGTACGCAGATGATATGGTCTTACTTGCAGAATAGCAAGTAGAGCTGCAAAGAAACCTTAAGATTTTAGAAGCCTATTGTGAAACATTCAAACTGGAAGTAAACACAAGTAAAACTAAAATAGTGGTTTTCCGCAGAAGTGCTAATATGGGACAACAGCCACAATTTAATTATAAAGATGTCACTATTGAGCTGTCGAATACCTATGAATACTTAGGAACAATTTTCACATTTAATGGAATATTTCTAAACAACCTAAAGCAACGAGAACAAAAAGCGAAACTCTCCCATGGAGCAACACTGAGAAAAATAAATTCAGCTGGTATATCATCTCTTAATTCAATAAAGACCCTGTATAACAATGTTGTACTACCTACCTTCACATATGCAAGCAGTAATTGGGCGTTAATATACTTAGAACAAACAGAAAAAATTCAGAGTAGTTTTTGGAAAAATATTTTATTTCTTCAAACGCGAACAGCAAACTATATCATCAGAAGTGAGGTAGGTATCTGTAAAATAAACTACTTTATAATAAAGCATATATAATTTATAAAAAGCAGGCTACTACTCAGGATAAAGGATCAAAACCCTAGAAGATACACTCATAGAGCACTTCTCCGTTTGATCCAATCAAAAGATCACTCTAACCTATGTCAAAAATATAACTGGATCGACCAATTATACCGCGGTATAGCGACGTACTGTGATTATGATCTAGATATAAATATTTTTAACACAAGCCATATCAATAAACTTTTATCACAATACCTGCAGAAATTTTTTTATGAGGATTCAAATAAAATACTTCTGATTACACACCATACATCGTATAAATACCTTTTACAAAATCGAAATGAACCAAACACTTATCTACAGGGGGTTTCTCCATTACATATTAAAAGGCTCGTCGCACAACTCCGAACCGCTAACTCCGAAGTACTGTCTATATATTTAAATAATATGTCTCACAAAATAAATACAACCCTAATCTGTTCAATATGTAATAAACTATTACCAGAAACCCTTGAACATATAATTTTAGTGTGTCCAATGTATCAGCAGAGCATAAGAGCTTACTTTATTAAACCTCGGGGCCATTCAGATGACTTAGACTCACTACTTGCCTCAACAGACAGAAATCAACTGATGAAATTATATCGATTTATGAACGAGGCAATGAAAATCAGATCATTCATAATCAATGAATAATGAACCAAAAATTATTTGTATACGTATATGTGCTGTACATGTATATGAGTACGTGGGTATGTTTATACAAAATTACAGAGCAATCGTTCAGTACCTATATGCTCACGCTCAGAATCGTTTATTGTAGAATATCTTATGTAGTACCAACTAGCTCAATTTTATTATAATTATTATAAATAACAGGCATCACTCTCTTAACTTTTATTTGAAACCAACCAAATTTTGGTAAATCGTATAATATCCTCTTCACTGTGTCACGAATTCGTCGTGGTCGTACTCTGAATAACTTGTAGCAAATAAAGCACATGTTCTAGTAACAACTCTGTTTCATTAACCATAGTATTAAAAGTAAATTTCGATAAATTTGAACTTTAATTTTAACAATAACGACAAAAAGTCTTCATAATATAATTGAAACAGAAATGCCAAACATCATACATTAATTCAAATTTCTAGCCTTTACTGTCTTTAAAGTATTTATGGCACGCTCTGGTTCTTAATCTATAACTTTTCGTATCTCAATTTTCCCATATAAAAGTACATTAATGTTTCTGTTCCTCTCATCAATGATCATAGTTTTACATTTTCAACCTGTGTACTTACACCATCAAATTTCATAAATCCATTTCATATTTTGTAAATAAAAATATTTTTGTAATTATTTGTTAAATAAATCACTACTATCAAGCCAATTTGTCATTTGTGAACTAATTAAGCAATCAATTTTAAACGTCCAGATAAACATGTTTTTTCGGTTAAGGGAGACCAAAATGTAAAAAGATTCCACGAAAATGATAAGAATCTGTTGTTTTTATATAGAATGAAATAAGTCAAGGATAAACTTGTTAATAATTCTAACAATGACACAACAACATGATTACACAGTGAAAGATAAAACACATTATAGTATTGGAGGCACAGATTTTTTTCACTATATAACATATTTTTCGCTAAGTTCTTTTTAGATCAAATGAATAGTTTGCAAAATTAAAGGGGTTATGTTTAACTTATCACCAGATATAGAGAAATATAACGTCAAAAAAGCGCTTTTTACTGCCAAAAATAGTAAATGATGAACAAAATTGAGACACAATTTTAATGTGAAATTATAATCAAAGTTATTACATCTTGCTAACCTATTAACGTAAATGACTCCAAACAAATCATTGTTAACACAAACCGTTGAGTGAAAATAATGTTTTGACTCAACGCCCAAACATAGTTAATGACCACCAAAATGTTAACCGTGTTCTAATTTAAAATATCATGCATATATTTAACATTCTAGTTATCCTATTAATGTAAAGTAAAGCTAGGTAAATATTTATTTACCCAAACATAGTAAATTAATTCCTGAAGTTTGACACTATACTATTATAAAAAAATGCTCACTAAAATTTGAGCTTTTTATGTCTCTAAAACGATAGACCACTACCAAAAAAAATTCTAAAATCTAAACAGGGAAGTACTAATAATAGGCACTTATTTAAAAATCTTAAGAAGAATCAATCCTCTGTAATAATTTACTGCGCAATTAACCCAACGTAACTTAACCTAACCCAACCTTGCCTTCGACGTTTTTTCTTATTGCAGGAGACATAACTTAAGTTGGCATCATTTTATTTTATTTGGTAATATAGTTTATTTACGATAAAAAGACGATGATGTCATTTTTAGTTACTTTCCTGCTTATCCGAATAAATATTAATTTACCAACCGTTGATACAATTTATCCTCAACAGCCAGGGCAATTTACAGCTAACGGGTTGGCAAAACTTCAAGACGTTGTCATATCAACTGGTAAAATTCCCCAGTTTGTTTTGACGTTTATTGACATTCGATCATCGTCTAATTTTTACAAGTTTTTTTGGTGCTTTTAAATTCATTGCTTCTTTATGATTAAAAAAAAACAGTTATTTTCATAACTAATTATTTAGGCAAATCTGCAATGTGTGGTTAATAAAATGCCGAAGCAGCTGAACAGAAAATGTCAAGAGATGGTAACATCTTTGTTGAGCTATTTTGAACGACAATGCCGAAATGGAGGCCCGCTTCTCCCGCTTACTGCTGTAAGAGACGTATAGTCTATTTCTTAATGTCTGACAGAACAGTAGCCTCATCAAATATTCGAATAGAAAATTATTTCTTACAGAGTGATCCTAAGAATTTTACAAGTAAATACTAAAATTCTAATGCAAAACAAGTAGGTTCCTCTTTAATTACATGATTCACAGCATCTCTCCAGTTCTCTTCAGTTATTGTTATCAATGAGTACTTCATGAGTTCACGAACATCTTTCATTTTAAATGTTTTATTCTGTCTAGCTACATAACCTTTCATTTGGGCATTTAATTCACAATGGTATGGCGGCAAACGAAGCACTGTTATCCCACGATTCTTCGCTATTTCATCAATAACAAACTTTTTAAATTGTAGCTTGTGATGTGAAGCAACCTTTAAAAGTTCCTTTTTAAACATATCATTTTCAAATGATATATCTTTTACGATTAACCAGTTTCTAATACCAGCTTTTCTCCAAGAGGTAGATGGAAGATTTTCTGTTAATCGCGAATGATAAGTGGCATTGTCCATAACGATTACAGCATTATTTGCAATTAATTCGACCATTTGTGTAACGACTGGTTTGAATACTTTTGTCCTGCCATATTTTTTTCACTGAATGTCCTTCATTGAGCCATGTCTCATCTAGATAATAGATTTGTCTTCCCTCCTGTCTGTATTTTCGGATATCTCGTAAATACTGGCGTCTCCAACATATTATTTCTGCGTTGTTGATTAGCACTGATTTGCGACTTTTCTTCTCCCAAGTAAAATTTAATTTGTGTAATATTTTCCACAAAGTTTTTCTCCCTATGTCAGGCAAATTCTCGTCCTCCTTCACCATTCTTAGAATTATAGGTGCGTTCTTTTTGACTAAGATCTCAGATCACTTCAGTTAAGGTGATCTGAGATAAAGTGATGTGAGTAAGCACCAAAAAGAACGACATCTCAATTGAAACGCGCGATCTGTCTATAGATTTAAACTATACGACATATTCGTATCAGCATCTAATAATGTTAATTAATGTATCCAAAATTTGTAATAAAAGAAAAATAGATTATTTGAGTTCATTGTTTATATGTCAATAGTTAAACCCATAGATAACCTTGGTTAAAACTACAAATAAACCAAGCAAATCAAATATTTCTTCATCCCCTCCACTTTATTTTCGACTCAAGTTCAACTGATTCCCCCTTACAACACATTCAGCATCGGTGAAGGGGGAGGAAAAATCTCAGCTCACTTAAAGTGAGTAAGACAAAAAGAACGCTCACATTACCAATGTGAGCTGAGATTAACTGAGATCTCAGTCAAAAAGAACGCACCTTATGTCAAGGGTTGGGATCTCTTTTTTTAAAATATAATTCATGTACCTACTTTTCGTCTTATTGTATTTTGCATATGTTCATCAAGGTCAAATGGTTTTCTTCCAGTTGACTTTTTAGGTGGAGATTTATTTCCATTTTTCCTCTCTCTTAGAAGCCTGTAAATAGTAGATTCACTAACTCCTGTCATATTGGAACATGTCGAAACTATATTTCTAACAGTAGCAGCCGGCATTTGATGTGCAACAACATCATGCACATTTAACACTACAGTCTTCGTTTGTAAGCTAAGCACGCTCTTACACTTTACTGGGAGACATTTTTCACAACACAGTTAACACTTATGGAACATAAGCGACTCTTAGCAAAACAAATTTGGGCGAGACCAAGTTTCACCGTATATACCTGCAAAATTTCTAAGTAGTTATTGGGACAATCCCTAGTAGGACCCTATTGTAATGTTTCTTGGAAATGTTATTATCAACATTTCGAAAATCAAAAAGTAATTATCTGGAGAATGAATTGATAAATGGTTTGTTAATATATCTCCCAAGAATTGACCTGCTTCAAATTCTAAAGATAATTAATGAAATATTCAGTCAGAATAGTTGCGTTACAAGATTATTTCAAAAATAATTTATTGTTTTAACCGTATGTACTCTACAAATGTATGAAGGTCAGTTAGTTGTTTTAACTAACCGAATTTACATTTATATTACCTTTATATATCAGCTCGGGTATAAAATTAATTAGTAAATCAATTCCTTAGATGAACGGTGACGCCTATGGTTTAGTACCTGACTAGCATCTGTGACCTTTTCGCGTGCTGTCAGACAATAAGAAACAGACTATAGGTAATAGTATTCGCCATTTGTATTCATCATTATTAATATTATTGTCACATATTTAAATGTAAATGATGCAATGTTTTTAATGTTAGGTTGGGTTAATTAAACTTGATAATATATTATTCTTTCATAAATTGAATTATATTGTAGAGAGTTGCAGAAGCTTTACAACTTAGCGTTACCACTGCAACTTGATTAACTTACCAAAGGTGGTGTGTGGCTTTTATGTGAAATAAATTAAACAAGTAAAGATCCCCCTCAGGGCTCCTCCCCAATTCTCTTGAAGATAAAAATACTCATAAGTTTAATTTACTATTTTCCTTTTTGTTTTCAGGCTATTTTAGATCCGAAATTGCTTCGAAAAATTGTAACACATGTGGTTCAAAAAGCAGCCATTTCAAAAAGAAAGAAATTATAAAAAAAATGACAAGGTACAAGTCAAGGTTTCTAAAGTAGATATTGAATGTTTATACTATTAGGCCAGGTAAGGCTAATTAACCTATAAAGAAGTCATTAGTGAGCCAAAACGTTGAGTGCTGTTTTACTTAATAATCACAGATCAACAAATAATTCAATTAAAAAGAAGAACATTAGATTGTAAACAATAAAGGTTATTTTTCACTTTAAAATAAACACATTGTAATATTTACGATTTTGTTTTACAAAGTGTGAATCAGTATAGACGAATTAAAAGTTATATATTTTTCCATTTTCAAAGTAAGCATTTGGTCATTTATAGCGAATACTTTTCATAACTCATTCCAAACCGTAAATAGTATTGCATGCTGGTTTCTCTTCTGGATTGATTCCTGGAGCATGGCTGGTTTTTCTTCCAAAAAACAAGATAGTGATTGCCACGGTGAAATGAACCGAGAAATTTTTTTGCATTGGTTTGAATACCAGCTTTTAGTAAACTTGGAAGAACCTGCCACAATTGTAATGGATAATGCAAGTTATCACAGTACAGTGATCAATGAATTACCAACAACAGCTACCAAAAAAACCGATATACAGACCTGGTTGTTACAAAATGATATTCCTTTTGAAAATACTTTCCTCAAAACCCAATTATTGAATTTTAGTACAACGGTAAGTTGATATAAACATTTTTCAATATATTATGGTAATACTTAGATAACTTATTTTGATTAAATACGTGCATGTTTGTAGAAATAAACCACCAACAGTATATGAAGCTGACATATTATCTGAAAAAGATGGTCACAAAGTGCTTCGACTTCCCCCTTACCACTGTATGTTCAACCCAATTGAACATATTTGGGGCATAGTAAAAATTTTTTATAGAGATCATGTGGGAATTGATGGTTCTTCAACAGAACAAGCAATAGGTGTATGGAAACAGTCTTTAGAAAAAGTGACTCCTGATATTTGGTCAAAGACAGTAGAGCACACTGAAAAAAGTATACAAGATGGGTGGGATAGAGAAGTAGTATTTGATAGACAGGATGTGCCTCCACTTATTATTAATTTTGACAGTGACGATGAAGATAGTGATGATTTTGTAGTAGAGTAGTGGAAATCTTGTGTTTTATTTTTTGTATATTCTTATCCAATTTGCTTTATTCCCACCTTTTCAAAATCACTAATAACTATTATTAAATTAATAAGGTACAGTTATTTTATAATATACAAATTAAAACAACGGCCACAGTATCTCTACATAAATAATACTGATAAAATGGGAGATTTTTTATTTTTATATCTTGTAACAAAATTTTATTTTGTGTATCTATATTTTTCTTGTCCATTCTATTTTTATTATAATAAATATAATACAAATTGTATAAAGAAACAATATTTAAATTTGCATGAAGATGATTACAGCTTGTATTGATTCCTTTTAGCGTAAACCCTTGCAGTGCTCTTGAAGATGGTTCTATTTCTATAGAGCATAGAATAAGGTATAAGGACCTACAGTTCGTCATTTAACCCTCTTCTATGTAAAATAATTAAATGTTAATTCGAATATAGAATGATTGGTTACTGTTTCTTGTATCTTATCCATAGTTTTTCATGAATAAATATTTATATTAAATTAATCAAGCCTATCATACAAGCGTTTTATTTTTAAATAAATATTTTTGACTTACGCCCTACGAGGCACGGAATAATGAAAAAAAAGAACTGCCAATCTAACATCAGATTGACTTTTCTAGTTTTCGGTAACTAAAGGAAAAAACTACAGCTTGTCAACATCACAATATTTTCTTTTGCAACGTCATCGTCTTTTTATCGTAAATAAACTATATGCCTACATTTTGAATACAATTTGAAGTGTAGTCGTGAGTAAAACAGTTAGAACTACTGTAATTTTAGAATTTATTTTTTTGGTGTTTAGTATATTTTTTTGGTAAGAGTACTTAGGGTATAAACATATTTTTGGTGGTCATTATATTTATTCCCAAATTAAAGTATCTTATAAGGTGCATATCCATATACAATGTGTTCCTCTAACCTTGTTAGTTTGTAAAATACATATCTTCTCGTCAGGTAAAAAAACAGATTCTAATTTTTTTACAGTTTACAGTGCTTTTTAAACTTGGATTAATTTTCTCAAATTTTAATGAGCCAGTGGCGTGCTATCTGCGAATCATAAACTTTTCCTGCACCATATTAGTCTTCAATTCTTCACTAAATTTCCGACATTGAAGGTACTCATTTGAACTCGTTACAACACTCCATTTCGAATATTTTCTACTGCAATGAAACACCTTTACGTTGTTATTTTTTTGAATAATAAATTTGTAATAATAATAATAATAATATTTATTCCTAACATTACATAATTTAATTTACAATTTTACAAAGATAGTTAGAATAAATATATTAATTATGATTTCTTTAAATTTTATATAAGCATAGAAATACATCTGTACAATATTGTAAAAATGTTACTAAATATTAAGGAAAATAAAAGGATAGTTATAGTCTATTTCTTAATGTCTGACAGCACAGTAGCCTCATTAAATATTCAAATATAAAATTATCTCTTACAGAGTGATCCTAAGAATTTTACAAGTAAACACTAAAATTCTAATGCAAAACAAGTAGGTGTCTGTATTGGTTATCTGTATATCCCTGTTTCAGCTCAAAATACAATATGGTAATAAAACTGAACAATGCCAGCAAAAGGATAAACAGTGCGGCAGTGGCGGAGATTACGATATTAGTTCATTATGCTTATTTAATTAGATTCGGTCAACATTACAGTTGAAATAAAATTCATTCGTTTAGGTCTATTAATAAGTTACATTTTCATTTTTATTAAATTAAATTAATTGAAGAAAATATAGTTTAATCCTCATAATTCAAATTTATTGACAATGAATTAATGTATATTAAGTAAAGTAAAATACCATTTAGGCTTGGGCCTTTGAGGCCTGTAGTACATTATATATATATATATATATATATATATATATATATATATATATATATATAGATACATAAACATACCATTTATAGAAAATATAAAATTCAATCTATAGTATCATCCTCTTCGCTGGCCATACAAGAATCATCCGAAGACTCGTCGAGAGAGATCACTATCGGTTCTTTAGTTTGTTCTATGAGGTTATCTAAAACCCACATTTTCTCTTCCTGTTTAATCACATGATTCACAGCATCTCTCCAGTTCTCTTCAGTTATTGTTGTCAATGAGTACTTCATGAGTTCACGAACATATTTCATTTTAAATGTTTTATTATGTCTAGCTACATAACCTTTCATTTGGGCCCATATTAACTCTATCGCATTTAATTCACAATGGTATGGCGGCAAATGAAGCACTGTTATCCCACGATTCTTGGCTATTTCATCAATAACAAACTTTTTAAATTTTAGCTTGTGACCTGAAGCAACCTTTAAAAGGTCTTTTTTCAACATATCATTTTCAAATGGTATATCTTTTACGATTAACCAGTTTCTAATATCAGCTTTTCTCCAAGAGGTAGATGGAAGATTTTCTGTAAATCGCGAATGATAAGTGGCATTGTACATAACAATTACAGCATTATTTGGAATTAATTCGACCATTTGTGTAAAATACATCTGCAGTCATTTCTTCATGATAGTCTTTGGTTGATGTTGACTGAAACTCCAGTAAACCACCTTCAACGAACCCTTGATTGCATCCAATATGCGTTATTATTAGTCGGCGACCTTTACCGATAGTAGTTTTCAGTCCAGTAGATAAACCTTCTATGAAAGCTTGACGACTGGTTTGCATACTTTTGTCCTGCCATATTTTTTTCACTGAATGTCCTTCAATGAGCCATGTCTCATCTAGATAATAGGTTTGTCTTCCCTCCTGTCTGTATTTTCGGATATCTCGTAAATACTGGCGTCTCCAACATATTATTTCTTCGTTGTCGATTAGCACTGATTTGCGACTTTGCTTCTCCCAAGTGAAATTTAATTTGTGTAATATTTTTCACAAAGTTTTTCGCCCTATGTCAGGCAAATTCTATTTTTTAAAACATAATTCATGTAGTTTTCGTCTTATTGTATTTTACATATGTTCATCAAGGTCAAATGATTTTCTTCCAGTTGACTTTTTAGGTGGAGATATATTTCCATTTTTTCTCTCTCTTAGTAGCCTGTAAATAGTAGATTCACTCCTGTCATATTGGAACATGTCGAAACTATATTTCTAACAGTAGCAGCCGGCATTTGATGTACAACAGCATCATGCACATTTAACACTACAGTCTTCGTTTGTAAGCTAATCACACTCTTACACTTTACTGGGGTAAAACTTGAAGACATTTTTCACAACACAGTTAACACTTATGGAACATAAGCGACTCTAAGCAAAACAAATTATACAAATTTGGGCGAGACCAAGTTTCAACGTATATTCCTGCAAAATTTCTAAGTAGTCATTGAGACAATCCCTAGTAGGACTCTATTGTAATGTTTCTTGGAAATGTTATTATCAACATTTCGAAAATCAGAAAGTCATTATCTGGATAATGAATTGATAAATGGTTTGTTAATATGTCTCCCAAGAATTGACCTGCTTCAAATTCTCAAGATAATTAATGAAATATTCAGTCAGAATAGTTGCGTTAGAAGATTATTTCAAAAATAATTTATTGTTTTAACTGTATGTACTCTACAAATGTATGAATGTTAGTTAGTTGTTTTAGCTAACCGAATTTACATTTATATTACCTTTATATATCAGATCGGGTATAAAATTAAATAGTAAATAAATTCCTTAGATGAACTGTGACGCTTATGCTTTACTACCTGACCAGTAGCTGTGACCTTTTCGCGTGCTGTCAGTCAATAAGAAACAGACTATAAATAATTATAAAACGGGTAAAACGTATGTGTAGTAGAGAGGTGAGTTCTACTGTATATAATTTTAAGTTTGTGTGGGTTTTTAATCCACAAATAACAAAATTATTACAATAATTGGAATAGTAATCTTCTTAATTGACGCAAATAATACACACTGGACAATGACATCTCTTTCCACAAACTTCACGTTTTTCTTTACTGCTTGATAAATAAAATTGAAAGGAATAATTGTCAAAAATATGTTTGAATTAATTTTAAACACCTAATATGAGTAGATTCCACAAAGTAAGGGTCGAGACAGTTAATTTCATATATTTTTATTTTTATAGATGCTCATGACCCTTCTCTCCAAAAAAAGGAAGTCAGAGGGATCATTTTACTTTTCCGCCCAACCTATCTATATGTGAGAAAAGTATTGGTTCACCCCAAAAAAAGTTAGAATTATGAAATTTTTTTTTAGTTATTTTTACGTTTTCCATCAACAACAACAAGAAAAAACGGTTTTTAGAAAAAAAATCCTGTGTGTTTGTCGTCGTCGTCGTTGTCGTCGTTGTCCACTTTTCCTTACATGTCTTGTTAGCACGATACAGCCTCTGGAGTGCAATAAGTCACCAATTTTATGATTGAATATTGTTGAGGACATGTCACAGATGAACCCTATTGATTTTCAGCTCACCAGAGCCAGTACAACGAGTGCTATGGTACTTGACGTACGGCATTTTGTTATTTTTTGAGAAATTTCAGTTGGTTAGCACGATACAGCCTCCGGAGTACAACAAGTCACTAATTTCATGATTGAATATTATTCAGGACAACTCACTGATTAATTCTATTGATATTCAGCTCACCAGTGCCAATACAACGGGTGCTACAGTACTTTAAGTACGATATTTTTATCATTTTTGGAGAAATTTCAGTTTGTTAGCACGATACAGCCTCCGAAGTATATACAAGTGATCAATTTTATGATTGGATATTATTCAGAGTGTCTCAAAGATAAACCCTATTGATACTCAGCCCACTAAAGCCAGTACAACGAGTGCTATGGTACTTGAGGTACCAAATTTTTGTAATTTTTCGAGAATTTTCAGTTTGTTAGCACGATACAGCCTACAGAGAGTATCCGATTCGTCAATTTTATGATTGAATATTGTTCAGAGTGTCTCACAGATGTACCCTATTGATTTTCAGTTGACTAGAGCAAGAATAGCGGGTCCTATAAATCCAGATATACTAAATTTTTGGTTATTTTTGGAGAGATTTCGGTTTGTTAGCACGATACATCCCCCGAAGTGTATACGAGTAACAATTTTATGATAGAATATTGTTCAGGGCCACAGACGCGGAAAAGTTAGTTTTAGTCTTTAAAACAGTTTATTTTTAGTATATATAATTGAATAAGTGAGATTAAAAACAGTACAAGTCCAAAATTTGGCGTTTTGAGTTGAGATGGCCAATCATTGCCGGCTGCAATGAGCCTGCCAGCGATGAGCAGAACATCAGTACAAGTCCGCGACTGTTTTTAATCTCAATGAGTGAGTGAGTTTAGATTTGTAAATTAAAAATGTCTGACGTACTAAGTTCTGCTGACGAAGCTACTACTAGTGGTAGTAGAAAAAGACAAAGAAACTTAAGCGATTAGAAAGTAAATAAACGTAAAATAGCGAGACAAGAAGGTCGTGAATATATTACAATGAAAGGTGTAACGGTTTCAGAAAAAAAAGTTGGACCTCCATGCACGTAAGTTTCCATAAACTATATATTTTTTCTACAATCGTGCAAAAAGTGACTTCTAAACTATGTACTGTGCCAAAAGTTTAACTTTTTTGCACTAGTGCAAAAAATATCTTACCTTTTTGCACTAGTGCAAATTATAGAAGGTGAACCAAGTACCAGTACCGGAGGCTTCACAATCCGAAAAAGAGCTGTTTTAAGTAAAGAACATGATGAGACATCCGCAAGCAAAAATAAAACCAAAACTCAAAAAATCAGTGCAAATGAAGTTTGTCCATTACTAATAATCGCTAATTGCGATATTAAAATTGAAATTATTTCAAAAGAGTAAAATTATTAGTAATTTTTGCTGTACCTGTTGTAAAATAGTCTAATAAAATTTGATTTATATACATATTTATTTTGATCGTAGAAAAAACGTGGTGTGTAACATGTGCAAAAAGCATAATTGTTGCACTCGAGCTGCAAACTTGATGTATCGTGCAACATTTATGCACTTTTTGCACTAATTACAAAAATAAGTATTTTTATGTATTTCAATATGAAATAATGCATTTTAGATGTAAACAGAAATGCATAGATAATCTAGGTGACCGAGATAAAGTATGGAAATAAAACCTATAGAAAGACGTAGAAAGAGGCTCACTGAAAGTGGTAAGCAGAGAGGATCAAATTTTATTTATTTCGTGATGCATCCATAACAATCGAATACCAGTATGCAAACAAGCGTTCATGAACCTGTATGCTTCTCGCTGGGCAATCGCCAAGAGATTTACGAGGCCTGCATCACATCAGATTTCGTGCTATTCAGGCTAACTGGATTAATAAGATTGAATCATTTCCTGTGAAAACCGCCCACTATTCGAATACAATCTACCGGTATTTAGATGCAGATTTAAATGTTGAAATTATGCATAACATACTTATAAAAAAAGATCCGGGCGCACTAGGACTGGTGAAGTATGAGTTCTTTTCAAAATTCTTCAATAAAAACTATGGACTTCGGAAGATGTCAAGTTGATGTTTGCTCTGAATGCGAAAGGTTGAATGCAAGAATTAAAGACAAAAATCTCAATGAAACGGTCAAGCGCGTAGCTGTGGCCGAACTAATAGTTCACAAAAGACGCGCTAAAAGTTTTTATGCTTAAATCAAAGAAGTACAGCTTGTGCCAAGATCGACCTGAAGTTATGGGAATTCATTCGATTATATTCAAAATCTACTTTACCACACATTCCAGTTCTGGTGATATTTTATTAGACAACTTTGGGTCTATGCCTTCGAGATACATGATCTTAAAACCAATACCGGACACTTTTATACTTATCATGAAGGCCAAGCCTTAAAAGATCCAAACGAGGTTTGCTCGTTTCTTTATGATTATGTACTGAATCACATTTCTAATGAAGTAACAGAGTTGCATATTTTTTCTGACGGTTGTCCCGGACAAAACCGTAATAACACCATGGTTCGATTTTTGCTTGCATTACTAGGAACAAAACGATTTAAAAAAATAAACGGTTTCAATGATTAAAACTAACTTTTCCGCATATATGGCCCTGAACAATATTCTATCATAAAATTGTTACTTGTATACACTTCGGGGGATGTATCGTGCTAACAAACAGAAATTTCTCCAAACATAACCAAAAATTTAGTTTATCTGGATTTATAGGACCCGCTGTACTCGATCTAGTCAACTGAAAATCAATAGAGTACATCTGTGAGACACCTTGAACAATATTCAATCATGAAATTAATCAATCGTATACTCTCTGGAGGCTGTATCGTGCTAACAAAATGAAAATTCTCAAAAAATGACAAAAATTTGGTACTTCAAGTACCATAGCACCCGTTGTACTGGCTTTAGTGAGCTGAATATCAATAGGATTCATCTTTGAGACGCTCTGAATAATATCCAATCATAAAATTGGTCACTTATATATACTCCGGAGGCTGTATCTTGCTAACAAACTGAAAATTCTCCAAGAATGGCAAAAATATCATACTGTAGCACCTGTTGTATTGGCTGTGGTGAGCTGAAAATCAATAGGGTTCATCAGTGAGATGTCCTGAATAATATTTAATCATAAAATTGTTGACTTGTTGAACTCCGGAGGCTGTATCGTGCTCACAAACTGAAATTTCTTAAAAAATGACAATATGTCGTACTTCAAGTACCATAGCACCCGTTGTACTGGCTCTGGTGAGCTGACAATCAATAGGGTTCATCTGTGAGATGTCCTGACCAATACTCAATCATAAAATTGGTGATTTCTTGCACTCCGGAGGCTGTATCGTGCTAAGACATGCAACGGAAAGTGGCCGACGATAACGACGACGACGACATACACACAGGATTTTTTTCTAAAAACCATTTTTTTCGTGTTGTTCTTGATGAAAAACGTCAAAATAACTCAAATTTTTTTTTCTAAATTTCAACTTTGTTGTGGATAAACCAATACTTTTCTCGCATGTTAGATAGGTTGGGCGGAAAAGTAATATATCACTATTTTCCGGTCCATGGCAACTCCTTTCTGCCGTGCGATAGAGACTTTGGTACGGTTAAGAGGTTGGTTAAGAAACATGACAGAATTTACATTCCTGAAGAATATGAAAGAATGATAATTACTGCAAGAAAACAAATACCTTTCACAGTGAAAGAGATTCGCCATCATGATATTCTTGACTTTAAAAACTGGTGGCCCCTCAATTACAAAAAACTTACTCAATATCCGTGCGTGGATGCAATCCTCCAAGTACAGAAACCTGTAACTGTATCAAATTACAGATGTGTAGGATAAACTAATTTGGTCTGAAATATTAAGATCCGGCAAAACTAGTTCATCCTAAGTGCGTTAGAACACACTTAGGACAAACTAGTTTGTCCTAAAAAATAATTTGGCCTGCAACATATACACTCCGAAGGCTGTATCGTGCTAACAAACTAAAATTTCTCCAAAAATTCAGTCAGATGATTGCAATTGCATATCAATAGATTCTAAAAACTATGCAACGAACTACAATATTAATATCTCTTGATTTGTCTAATTTTTAATACTTAATGAAATTATTGTACAGTTAGCTATTCTATTGTATTACAAATTACAATTTTTATGAGTGTATAATCACATATTAAGTAATTTATCACATCAATGAATAGCGACTAGAAACTTAGTAATAATTGCGAGAAGTCACAAGGTATAATCAAAACGTAATTGTACTATCATCATCACAAGTCAGTGTTGAAGGTCAAAGTTCAGGAGCCACTGGACAAATAATGAGGATATGTTGAATTAGCGCCAATTGAGATGCCAATCATTCAATGAGATATCTGTCAATTATTATTTATTGTTAAAAAAATTCTAATTTCAAATGGTAACTATTTTTTTTGTTACAGCTTTGTCCTTGTAAATGAATTGAATAAGAATAATATCTGAGAAATATTTTTCAAGTTTCAATTATCAATGAGTTCCTGAAGTTTTTTCACTTCTCTCAGAGGTGACTGCTTGAGCAAAACGCATGAAATGAAGCTGAAAGTCACAAATTAAAAAATAATAACAACTAGAGGATACGTGCTGCTCTACACCATTAGGATAGACTATGTATAAGAGGGTGTAATTATTACATAAAATCATTTTACCTACGACCACCCCTGTAAATAGTCAAAAACACACAGTCGGCAATCAATGTGAGGCCGGCCACACACGTAACGGTATACATGACAGGTAAACCTGCGCAGGTTTACCTGTCATGTATACCTGTGCAAACTAGAGTCCACACATGTAACGGTATACCGTACGTTTAGCTCAGTTGAGAGATGGCGAGCCAACAAGATGAAGATGATATGATAGCTTTAGTCGGATTGTGTGTGGTTTTAAACAGTAAGAAGAAGAAGTTTAAACGTAAAATGTGGAGTAAAAAGTGGCTTACTAAAAGAAATGAATACACTCATACAAGATTATTGAAAGACCAGTTCTTTCAACTTGAGCACAAGTTTCGCATAAGCTGCATCTCTCTTTTCGCGATCGTGATACTCTTTACTTTTTACCCGCCACAGGCACGGCTCGAGTTTATACATATCGATAAACTCTTCAATTACTTGGTTGCGTTTACGACTCGACATCACTAGCACCAGTAGCTACAAGATAGTGCGCTAACTACAAAACACAAAGACAAAAGACACTCTCTTCACAGGAAGAAGCCTGAACTAAACAAAACTACTGCGCAGGCGACCGGACGTACTCACACACACGCTCAGGTCTAGGGTATAACTGACGACTGCGCAGGTACAAGATACCAAATCTCCGTTCCTGTCAGGTGACCTGCGCAGGTCGCTTCGCCTGTGCACTTTCGCCTGCAGCGACTGGCACACACGTTCCGGTTTGCCTGCGCAGGTGACCTGTACAGGTTTACCTGCCATGTATACCGTTACGTGTGTGGCCGGCCTTAAGACGTCTATTACGCACGGTAAAGAAAAACGCACGGCTGTAAAGTAAATCACACGGCTTCCATAGGAACCACTTAGCAACTGTCAATAGACGTAGCCATTTTATTCAAAATGTATTACTTAGATATTTGACGTTGAATTTTATTCTATATATAAATGGTAGATAACATTTATTAGATATGAGATTGCATTTAATACTAAGAGTTATTTGGAATTATATGATAATTGGTTCCGTTTCATTCAATTCGCATCTTTTAGCTGTCTGTATGTATCTCATATTTGTAAACAATAGTATATTATACACCAAGGGACTAAAGTGGCCCATTTCATCCCGCCGGTGGTGTTTGATTCCTGAGGGAAGTAATCCATCTAAGGGATTAATGTCACTTTAGTCGAGAGGTGTATACGCTATTTTATGCAATTCCGGTAATTCTACATACATTCTTAATAAAAATAAATTATTACTTAGGACGGACTTTTACGAAACTTGGCTGGGCATCGAGGCTGAACTTCTAAGATGCTTGGCTGGGCATCAAGGATCGACTTTTATAGAACTTGGCTGGGCATCGAGGATGTACGTTTTTACTTGTACTTTAAATACCTTAATAAGATTATAAACACAAGTAGAAGTGGGTCGTAGGTAAAGTATAGTACGTAACTCGTGTTGTAACGCATTTTACGCACTGACGTAAAATGCTTCTTACAAAACACGTTACGTAATATACCATTACAGTAATTCCTTCCAGACAATATTAGCTGTGCGTCGGCCGCAGTATTTGGAAAAAATTGAGAGTAAAGTAGAACGGCCACACAGACTGACTTCAGATTTCATACATTTTTTAATATATAAGATTACAGTTCATAGATAAAGATTAAAATAACTAAAAAACTTTATCAAATTTATTACAGGAGACTTGCAGAAGATCTACACTGAAATTATACTGATATCTCTCGCCATAGCGAAAATGTATTTTACAAACACTCGACATACTCGACATGCTGAGGCTTCTTTTTCTCAAAGAGATAGTGGTATTTCTGGAACGTGACAAGTATAAACTCCACTGTGAAAGTGGAAACATATTATTTATACCATTAAATACGATATGATCGGTTTTTTATGAAAATATTCAACTGTCAGTATCAGAAGGAAGACTTTTATTTTGTTGTGCTATAAGAAGTTTGCTGAGAATTAGCTGCGTCACTAACGTAGAGGTTCTTAATAGAATGAGGAAAGATAGGGGATTCATAAATTTGCTCTAGAAAAAGCTCCTGAACTTATATACTCAGGTATCGAGAACAACAACAAATTATTGCTACATTTATTGATTTGGAAAAAGCTTTTGATACCGTAAATCAAAAGAATAGAAGCTATGGAATAATAAAATTAGAGATTGCCCATTATTTTTTTATCAAACGCAATTTTTTACATATAATGTAATAGTTTTTAGAAGTAAAACTGGGAAAATATGGGAAACAATATCTTGAAAGTACCTACGAAAAGTGAATTCTCCATTCTCAATAAAAAACAAACTAGAAGTTGTCTGCTCTGATAATAGAAATAAACAGAGCTAACAAAATGAGATAATTAGTGAAAGTTGGAGGATTATCAATATTTCGGTTAATTGACATGAAATATAGAATTATTAAAAGTTTTTAACACAAAAACAAACGAGTGGAGGTCAGAATATTTTAACTTGTTATCTAGATATTTTTTCATCCGTAAAGTAGTTAATTAAATTCTGAGAATTAAATTATGTTAATATGAACCAGAGTTATAAAGAAGACTAGGAAGAGTTGTAACAATTGATTAGATTTGTGAAGTATTATTGAGACTATAACAAAAGTGAATTTGACTTTTAACATCATTGCTCCAAAAAGAACTTACTTTTGATTATTGATAGGAAGCTAGAATATTTTTGATCGCCGTAAAGTTGAACAACAATAAAAACTAAGTGAACTAATTCAAAAAGTAAAGTATAATCTTCAATTACAAATATCTAGTTGAACAGTAACATGAAGTTTCGTAGCATGAAACAAAAATTGGCGTTCATGTGAAAATAGAATAAAAACTAACAAATCGATCTAAAAACTGCAAAGTTTGATAGATTTTAAATGAACCTTTATTTAGCAATAGCAAGATGGGGTCGTGGGGTACTTAATTTTCTCAGAATTTTTGGGGGTATAAGAAAAATAAAAAGTTATAATATTATGGTATGACACACTTCATTATAATGTTAACTGTGTAAAAATCATAGTATATAGTGTTGCATATTTAGCATTTTTATATAACTAACGGTTTTTCAAAAACGTGTAAGTTTCCCCGTTTGCCCCACCCCTGGTGCAAAATGATCTACTATGTTATAATAATGAAAAATATAATTTGAAAAAAAAAAAGAACTTATCTTCCGGTATAGTAGAAAAAGGAGTACTGGACCTAGAAAAGAAGTCTCTCCAGCTTTAATGTGAAATTTTTGTATAATTCGAACATTGTCTATGTTCTCCTTTTCTTCTTTAACTTCTATATGGTTAACAGGGAGGCAATTAAAGCTGCATGCAGAGAGAATGTAATTTATAACCTTCTTCCTTGCGATGAATTCTTTTGGTAAATTTATATGAAATCCCGTCAATTTTCTTCTATTGCTGTTAACCCAATAAACATATTGCAGCATATTGTTAAACACAAGAGAACAGCTGTTTTGTAGACTCTTGGTCAACTTTGTCCACATTTTTGCAATCGAAACACAGTATATCGGAGAATTTTGGAAGTACAACTTACTATCTTGTAGCAAAGTTATGCAATCTTCTACAGAAATGTAGCCTTCTCCATGGGAATTTACAATTGAGTAGTTATATATCGTAGCTTCTAATCTGGTAATGCCATACTTCTTGGCCAATGCAGAAGAGAAAGTTTCCTTTAATCTTGCGCCTGGGCAGTTGACGAAATCTATAATATGGTTTCCAATGCTCTTGACAAATTAATTTGTTGTATATATTAACCCTTGTTAAAAAGTTAAAGTTGTTTGTTAAATAATTAATCATTTCCTCTTTGTTAAAAACTTCTGCAAAATCCTGCGTTATGTCCAAGTCCATTAGGTAGT
The DNA here is from genome assembly GCA_963921935.1 of Galeruca laticollis. Classification (NCBI taxonomy): domain Eukaryota; kingdom Metazoa; phylum Arthropoda; class Insecta; order Coleoptera; family Chrysomelidae; genus Galeruca; species Galeruca laticollis. The sequence continues at coordinate 53,693,893 of OY998182.1, read as the reverse complement.
AATCTTCCTTCCGGAGTTGCTCGAATAAATTTGGTACTTCTTTAATTAGCCTGTCGAGTTCAACATCCGCCAATTCTACTTTGTATAGAATACACACAAGTTCCTTTTAATAATTTCCAAATCTTCTCCGACTACTTCTCTTGTTCCAATGGCATACGGGTTGTTACTTAGTAAGTGTAAAGGCAGCTTAGCTTTAACTCCGTGTTTTGCAGAAACTAATTCGCCAAACTTTCCACGCATATAACTATTAAAAGAGCCACATATTTATTTTTTAACAAGATTAGAATTTCCATCGCAGTCCTCTAAGCCGCATACCTTTACAAGTATTATGTTGTCGCAAAATGGTTCTGTAATTCGTATAAGTACATCTCCCAGTAGGTGTTCGCCTTCCGTGTAATTAATATTTCCAATATCTGTAACCATATTGTTACCTTCCAAATTTTCCAACAGGAGTCACAATCCAAATCTCTCATCAGTCGGTTTGACCTTCCTGCCGTAAAAGTGGGAAATACTAAACATTTTGGACCTTGTCATGTTAACAGTTCCAGCAAAAATCGAATACTAAGCGTTGAAAAGAGAGAGAGAGATAGAGAGACATTCGTTAAGAATTTATGTTGGAAAGGGCTTTTGTTGTATATGAATTGTTGTTTTTCTGGTTGGTGCCCTGGTGTAGGATTTGTTTCCTCTTCAGGGCTGGATTGGGGGTGTATCGGATGTTTTAGTGCGCGTTCGGGGCTGAGCACGATGTAAATTGGTGGTTGGTTATAAGTTGGTGAGTTGAAAACGTGTCTAGAAAATATTGAAAAAGTAACTAGGAAGAAAGTTAAAAAGTGTATGGAATTGAGAGTTTTATCTTGGGTTATATCGGGGATTGATATTTGGAAGCAGCGAAGCCCAAAAGTGTGCGAAATGGTGTGACAAAAAGTGTCTGGAACAGGAGCGTTCTGGTGGAAGACGAACCATGCATCGCTACCGATACGTAAGATATGCGGTTGAGCTGGCTAGGTGTCGAAAATTATTTAGTGAAAAATGGGTGGTTTTTACTAAATTTGAGATGCCTCCGGTGTTTTAAGAGAGAAATATTGAAGATTGTAATTTTATTAAATTTTTTGCGGAAAAGTGTATAGGAGACATTTTTGAAAAGTGTATGGAATTGGGTGATTTGTTGAAATTGGTATGAACTGTTGCGGAGACGTGCCTTCGGGGGTTTGGGAAATTTACGGTGGTCGGCTTTAATAATAATCATCACGATCAAGCAAAGGCGGGTACAACTGCGGCTTCATTTGTCCCCTATCGACGATCGTCAGTCCATTTGGCTAAGGCCGGTCCCAGACACTACGTGTATTCGGCGAATAGGCCAATATTTATCATTTGCGCGAATGTTTGCTTGATCTCCCACTCGGTGCCGTAGTATAGCAAAGGTTTGACTTTGAAAACATTTGGCGAATATTCGCGTTGAAAGACGTGGATTTTCAGTGGCGTGTGGCGTTTTTGTTTTTATGCAACTATTTTAGTTAATTTATTTCAGTTTAAAATAAACAGCGATGCAGAGCAGATTGCTGTCGCTGCTAGTTGTGTTATTTTAAGCAGTGCTTTACTACTTAAAAAAATCGTAAAAAGAGAAGATGGTGGACGGTGTCTTTAAATAGAAGTCGTTCTAGGTAGGTATTTATGACTAGATATTTGTTGAAATTTTAGACAGTGACGTCACGGTCTCGGTTACAGACATATATTGTAAGTAAAATTGAAGGTGTCCCTTGCAGAATGGACGGGCTGCAAGAAATTTGCCATGGTTTCGTAGACAAACCACGAAGGCTTGAATACATCATCCCTGCCAGCACCCGACTTCAAACTAGCTTTCACATTGTTTAATAACTGGCGAAACATTGCCATCAGGAATTCCTTTTTTTTCAATTCGGCAACCGAACAATCGACACTTAACTGCCTTTGGATATTGATCCAGGCATCGGCCACCTTATTTCTGTTTTTATGGTCTGGAATCCTTGGATTCCAAATCACAGGTTCATTTTCGAACAACCCCAAAAACTCCAACGTTAATTCGTTCGTTCACTCCATTTTGTGGAAACGAATCTCTCGTCACGGCGGCACGGCGGCACTCCAACGTTAATTCGTTCGTTCACTCCATTTTGTGGAAACGAATCTCTCGTCACGGCGGCACTGCATGCAATAATACATGTGCTGTATAATCACCGCCAAATTGAAACAAAAAACTATCCGCATACCTCTTCTACTATGCCGAAGCGTGTGGGAGCATTGCCGAAGGTACACGTAGCTTACTACGCTGCACTTCGGCGTCCTTTACTTCGTGCTAGTTTACCGACCAGCGCCGGGAAAATGACGAAGGACGAATATTTGCCAAAGCTAACTTCCCACACGCTACGCGAATAAGTCTGAGTACCAAATGTTTGCCAAATACACGTAGTGTCTGGGACCGGCTTAAGCGTTGAAAATATTACTTCCCGTATTAATGCTATCGCAGAAAGGCGTGCGAGAATGGGTGGGAGTCACAGAAACTGCTTCGTCGAAAGTAAAGTAATGTGGTTTTCTTACCTATATGATAGCATGAACGGATAGACCCACGGTTTGCGCTATCTTGACAACAACATTTTATTCATTCAGTTTAATATGAAATCACAATAAATAACAACTTTTAAAATATACAGTACCTTCTTATTTCTTACGAACTATTTTTATAACAATTATGTGCCTTATACAATATTACTTTTTCAAATAATGTAGGAAAACCCCAACTGATAAGGAGCCTCGATCTGCGCGCCTGCCGCCATCTAGGATTCCTTTATTTTCTCTTATTTTTTATTATTTGTAAGCATGATATTGATGCATAGGAATGCTGAGATTTAAGATATCTCATGGCCCGGGCCATTTGCCAAGATTTTCGGGGGTTCTGTGACTTCTATTGCCAGTTCATCTTTGGGGTCAAATGAGGTCATTGTGGCATCAATCCCTACTTGTACTATTAGAGAGCTCAAAAATAAAATTATAGCTTCCACACAAAACCTGATGAATAAGTATTCGCAATAAACATTGTAATAAAAATACACTATAACAAAAATGACTCAATAAAATTTGAAAAAGAATGAAATTTAGTTCTAAATAGAGAAAATGAAAATAAAATCTGCGGAAAAATATTTGAAAAGAATTTTTTTTAAACATACACAAATCACAAATTTTGCGATTATACTTTAATACAAACTTAAAAATGAACTCCTATACAAAATGTGTATTTACAAATACATTTATGTCATTTTGACAGCAATAAAAACGTGCATATTTTGATGACCTTCAGAGATTGTAAAAAATGACATGGAAAAAGTTGTTCGTTCCATTAGATTACAGAAGTTACTCGTACGAAAAATACCTTTTTTACAAAAACCCGAATTCTTAAAATGCTACTCCACTGAATATCAGTATAATTTCTACTTAGACTAAAAAAAACTAACATTTCTGCATCTGTGATATACCCTGAGCAATATTCTATCATAAAATTATCAGTTGTATACAATTTGGGGAAAAATCATGCTAAAAAACCGAAATTTCTCCAAAAATGTAGTATACATATCTGGATTTATAGGACCCGTTGTCTGTGAGATACCTTGAAAAATATACAATTATAAAATTGGTCACTTCTATACACTCCGGAGGCTGTATCGTGCTAACAACCCGAAATTTCTCCAAAAATTTGGTACTCCAAGTACCATAGCACGATAGCACCCGTTGTACTGGCTTTAGTGAGCTGAATATCAATAGGGTTTATGTTTGAGACTCTCTGAATAATATTTAATATCATAAAATCGGTCACTTGTATGTACTACGGAGGCTGTATTGTGCTAACAAACTAAAATTTCTCGAAAAATTACAAAAATGTCGTACTTAAAGTACTATAGCAGCTGTCGGACTGGCTCTGGTAAGCTGAAAATCAATAGTGTTCATCTGTGTGATGTCCTGAATAATGTTCAACCATAAAATTGGTGACTTGTTGCCCTGCGGAGGCTGAGGCTATATCGTGCTAACAAACTGAAATTTCTCAAAAAATGACAAAAATGTCGTACTTCAAGTACCATAGCAACCGTTGTACTGGCTCTGTTGAACTGGAAATCAATTGGGTTCATCTCTGAGATGCCGTGAACAATACTCAATCATAGAATTGGAGACTTGTTGCACTCCGGAGGCTGTATCGTGCTAACAAGACATGTAACGAAAAGTGGCCGACGACGTACATACAGGATTTATTTTTCTAAAAACCGTTTTTTGTGTTGTTCTTGATGAAAAACGTAAAAATAACTCAAATTTTTTTTCAAAATTCAAACTTTTGTTGGAGTAAACCAATACTTCTCTCGCATATTAGATAAGTTAAGCGGAAAAGTAATAAGAAAAATTTCTATAGTATAGTAAAAATACCAAGAAACAGTAAATGGAACACAAATCTGTACTACTATGTCAGTATAGCCGGAAATCGTCAACGAAACACAAGTGATTATTCATCAAAATTTATTGTATCACTTTAAAGTAGGTCTTTCGAAAATAATAAACTCAAACTTACTGATAATGAATAATTAAATTAATAATAAAATAATATGAACGCATTGCCAAGAATCGACCTCAGTACTGCCATGAATTCTCTTTTATGTTTGTTATTGACTGAAAACAGGTGCCTTGAAGTTCTTTGTCAGAAATTCGTTAACAATGATGTGAGAAGATACATGATCTTTTTAAACACGTTCACCGTTTGGCGATAACCAAAAAACACTGTCAACATCTTCTTCAGTTTAATCGCTTGTTGACTGGTTTTCATGTCAAACTAATAAACTTATGTTTTATCGAAATTGACTGTCTCGACCCTTACTTCGTGGAATATGCTCATATTAGTGTTTTTAAATGAAACTCAAGGTCTCTAGTTAATTCCACAATATAATAAAAGTTATTGAAAATTCTAAAAAATTGACAATTGTTTCGATAAATCAATATCATCGTCAGAATGACAGAAGTTACATTTCATTTTATGCCTACCTGATGTTTAGTAGTTATATTTGGCTAGACCAAGAAGTAACCTAACTTGTGATTGGCTTAATATATGTTTATAGAAAAAAGAAGAAGATGTGATATTACAAATATTGAAGCTTAGATATTATTAGCCCTATGGTGATATCCTGGATATCATTTTTCCAATTAAGATCAGTATAACTGTGCAATGATATAGAAAACCAGGAAAACTATATCTGCTGATCTTTACAATTATCACTTAAAAAGACAGTTTATTAGTGGAGAATTCCCTAGATTTAACTGTTCATTGACAACTTCATATTGTGGGTTTCTTAAATGTCTTCTAATTTCCAGTTCTTCAAGGAAATCCAGTTCTTGTTTCTTTTCACAAATATGCAGTACTTCTAGTTTTGTGTTAGGTGTCAATGAATGATTGGTGTCAAGTAGATGTTTTGCGTAGTGGGATTTATCTGGTTGTTTTAATCTGTATGCTCGTAAGTGCTCACTGTATCGTATTTCAAAATTCCTAAGGGTCTGACCCAAATAGACAGCATTACATTCTGGACATTTGAGTTTATATATACCTGACTTCTTTAATAGTGGTATTTTTGTTTTTACATTTAACAATTTTGTACTAACGTTACTTTCTGTTTTAAAAGAAATTGTTGTATTCGTTGTAAAAAAGAGGAAAAAGTGGCATTACAACTAATATATCCTAAACAAGCTGATGAAATTAAAACTTATAAAACCATCACATATGCAGGAAATATTTCTAAAAATATTTCAAAGATAATATCTTCAGCAACGAATACAACAATTTCTTTTAAAACAGAAAGTAACGTTAGTACAAAATTGTTAAATGTAAAAACAAAAATACCACTATTAAAGAAGTCAGGTATATATAAACTCAAATGTCCAGAATGTAATGCTGTCTATTTGGGTCAGACCCTTAGGAATTTTGAAATACAATACAGTGAGCACTTACGAGCATACAGATTAAAACAACCAGATAAATCCCACTACGCAAAACATCTACTTGACACCAATCATTCATTGACACCTAACACAAAACTAGAAGTACTGCATATTTGTGAAAAGAAACAAGAACTGGATTTCCTTGAAAAACTGGAAATTAGAAGACATTTAAGAAACCCACAATATGAAGTTGTCAATGAACAGTTAAATCTAGGGAATTCTCCACTAATAAACTGTCTTTTTAAGTGATAATTGTAAAGATCAGCAGATATAGTTTTCCTGGTTTTCTATATCATTGCACAGTTATACTGATCTTAATTGGAAAAATGATATCCAGGATATCACCATAGGGCTAATAATATCTAAGCTTCAATATTTGTAATATCACATCTTCTTCTTTTTTCTATAAACATATATTAAGCCAATCACAAGTTAGGTTACTTCTTGGTCTAGCCAAATATAACTACTAAACATCAGGTAGGCATAAAATGAAATGTAACTCCTGTCATTCTGACGATGATATTGATTTATCGAAACAATTGTCAATTTTTTAGAATTTTCAATAACTTTTATTATATTGTGGAATTAACTAGAGACCTTGAGTTTCATTTAAAAACACTATTATGTTTTATCATTAATTATAATGCGTTTTATAAATTTACTCCTTTTATTGAGTATCTAGAAACCCTTACGCGAGTTTTTATAGAAAATATTAATCTTTAGGCACTAGCCGAGCAGCAACACGTGAAAGACCGAACTTTTTTTAGTTTTAAACAGGGGTTTCCGTAATCAGTTCATTCATTTTAGCTATGTCGAAAACATTGACAGCCTACTAGAACGAGGTATATCTTCCACTATATCTTGAGTACTTTTGAATGTACTGTTATGCAATGTAATTTAAAATCAGAAACATTGTAAAAATAGCAAAACATATATATGACATAAAGCACTGTGCCAATTTAGTCACAAAAGGAATTTCGGCAACTTATTTGAGTGGGTTTCGTAAATAATCAATTCCCATAACTAACTGGTTTTATGAATTTAAAAAATGTATCATTTATAGAATTATTATTATTATTAGACATTAAAATTAATCTCTTTTACATTTTATGTATTTGAGGCAGCAATTATAACCACAAATTTAGATGAACAGTGTAATTTCACGGCCATCGGACATTTTCAAAACAACTTGAACATATTTTTTTCCTCTTCGACCTTCCTAGAAAACAAATTATAATTTTCTTTTTTAATTATTTGAAAATATCCGATTTTTACTGTATTAAATAAAACCAGTTATTTATAAAAATTAGAACCGTTTCTTCATGTCCTTCACACAAACCGAAACTAATTTATTATCTTTGTAAATACCGTTTAATTTCGATTTCTCGTTGGCGAAACTTTCTTGCTCCTCAACAAAATAAATGTTTCTCAAAATAAGAACGTGATATATGATAGATGCATTCATTGTATACGTACATACTTATACAGGATAATCTTATTTTTCTTTACATGCAGAAAATACTGATGCTGAAAATACGGGAAAAAATCTCCGAAAAATTGTGATTCAATATTAGATGATCCACAAAAATACGGATCATAACCTATTTCCATTATCTTCCTAGTAATCATAATATTCAGAATGAAAATATACAGAATGAAAAAGTAGGATATGAATCAAAACACATATTCTGTGGCCTTAGTACACATGCCTATATAAAAAATCCAATTAACCTTCCGGCCGGGGCGCCTAGTCTCTGAGACCCGGCGCTCCGAAAACCGATCGGCAATGTTCGGAAAATCGTCGTAATGGCCTGGCGATCTATCTACCTGTTTATGCTTAGACTCAGTACGTGCACAGTAATTCGTGGATGCGCAAGTATTTTAGTTTCTGAATTATTTTGATTTTGGTCTGTGAGACCCGGCGCCCCGGTTCAGTGTATTTTTTCTACATCTGGCAGGATGTATTTTTCTATGGTAAGTCAGGGTAAATATCATTTATATTCTATAGATTTTATAAATATTTGTTTTATTTAGCAGCAATGTCTAATTATTATGAAGAAGAGCAAGAAAAACTGCGTCGTCTATGGGAGGAAGTTGAATCAGAGGAAGAGCCTGATGATGAAGAAGAGGAGTTGGTGTTTGAGGAAAATCATGTTGAAACTCGAAGCACCGATAGTGAATCCGAACAAGAGTGTTCTGATAGTAGTGACGACGATGTACCCCTTGCAAACCTTGCAAAATTAGCAAGAATTCCAACTTTTATTGGAAAAGATGGGACAACGCGGTGGCATAAACATTGCCCAAACAAAACAGTAAGAACGAGAAGGGAAAATATTATTGTGCGATTACCAGGCGTCAGAAACTGTGGGGAAAACGCCAAAACAGCCGTTGAATGTTGGTCGTTATTTTTTACTGATGAAATGCTCAACATTATATTGGAGAACACAAATCACTATATTTCTGGATTAGCGGAAAATTATGCGAGAGAGAGAAGAGGAAAGCCCACAGACATTTGTGAAATAAAAGCTTTTCTTGGGTTGTTATATTTGGCGGGTACTCTCAAAAGTGGACGACTAAACACAAAAGAGCTGTGGCAAAGAAACGAACTTGGAATTGAACGTTTTTGGCTGGTAATGTCTCACGATCGATTTCATTTTCTACTTCGTTGCCTTCGGTTTGATGATCTAACAACAAGAGATGAACGAAAAAAATTTGACAAATTAGCTCCAATAAGAAGCCTATTTGACCTTTTTGTTGAAAAATGTAAAAACACCTATACAGTTGGAGTAAACACAACAATTGATGAGAAGCTTGAGGCATTTAGAGGAAGATGCTCCTTCAAACAGTACATTCCAAGTAAGCCTAACAGGTATGGTATAAAAATATTCGCCTTAGTTGACTCGGCTACATCTTATGCGTCAAATCTTGAAGTTTACGTAGGTAAGCAGCCTGAGGGTCCATATGAACAGTCTAATAAGCCACACGATATAGTTTTGAGGCTAATAGAACCTATATCCGGGACTAATCGTAACCTTACTAGTGACAATTGGTTTACCAGTGTCGAATTGGTAAAAAAACTGTTTGACGAACACAAAATAACATATGTGGGTACAATAAAAAAGAATAAAAGAGAATTGCCACCTGAATTTTCCAACACAAGAGCTCGCCCTGAATTTTCTTCAGTATTTGGCTTTCAAAAAGATATGACTATTGTGTCTTACATTCCAAAGAAATATAGAAATGTAAATCTTATATCCAGTTTGCACCATGATGATAGAATTGATCCATCTACGGCAGAAAAATGCAAACCCGATATAATTACTTATTATAATCACACCAAGGGAGGTGTAGATAATCTTGACAAATTATCTGCTACCTATAATGTCGCTAGGAATACTAGAAGGTGGCCAATGGTAGTATTTTTTTCAATGATGAACATGGCTGGGGTTAATTCACAAATAATTTTTGCATGCAACAACAAAACATATAAAATCGAAAGAAGATTATTTCTAAGAGACATTGGGCTTTCTTTGACTAAGGAACATTTGGCAAGACGTTCCTATGAAACAAATGTGCCAAGGTCGGTGAGAGAAAGAAGACAAGAAGTCGCTGGAACACAAGAAAACATGAAAAATGAAGAAATCCAACCAGGTACCAGAAGAAGATGTTTTTTTTGCAAAAAGGATTCAAAAACGAAATATTTTTGCAAAAAATGTAAAAAATTTGTTTGTCTCTCTCACATGGAAGCTTGGTGTCCTGAGTGCTCAGAAATTGACATAAATCAATAAAAACTGTTGTTCTATAATAATTTTATAATGTTTCAGTAGAAAATCTTATTTTGTTTACTTATTTACCGGTTGTTTCCTAGTTTTTAGAAAATGATATATTTTTTGACAACAAATTTTAGAACAAGAAAATTTGTCTATGTAAATTTAAATCATGTTCCTATTATAATATTTGAATAAACTAAGGTATATTTTTTTCATTAAAATATAGTTTTTTAATTTTTTTGCCAAAAAAATGCGATATTTGATGATGGGTCTCAGAGACCCGGCGCCCCGGCTCATGAGCCACACAAAGGCGCCCCGCCCGCAGGGTTAATAAATGAGAATCAATTTTTTCCCGTTATTTCGTGCTATGCGAGTGACATTTAGGAACATCGAATAACATAAATTCTTTATTATGCTTCAAAACACAGGTTGTCCCAGAAGTTCGTACCAAAAACTTGAGAGATGAAGGAGAGACTAAACATAATGATGGTGTTTCATTTAAAAAAAATATACCCCCTTCGTTAACGAACTATAGGACGTTAAAGTTGGGAATTAAAAATTGCTTTTATTTATAATTATTAAATTGTTGATTGGAAATTAGTAAAATTTAAACCGTTCATAAACACCATATTTGCACACTTTTTGGCGTTACAAACAAGTCTACACTATACTGGTGAACTCAGGCGCGGCAATTTTTTGGTAAATATAACTTTTTGCAGTTATAAATGCAGTGGACTTTTTTTGAACATTAGAGATACTAAGTCCTCTTATGACATCTCGATAAAATTAACGGTTTAACAGATACGGGCAATGTTATGCAAACATATTGATGCATTCACATTTTTTTAATGTACGATTACAGGAGGCATCCTGTATTATAGTCTGTTCCTTATTGACTGACAGCACGCGAAAAGGTCACAGATGCTAGTCAGGTAGTAAAGTATAAGCGTGACAGTTCATCTAAGGAATTTATTTACTATTTAATTTTATACCCGATCTGATATATAAAGGTAATATAAATGTAAACTCGGTCAGTTAAAACAACTAACTGACCTTCATACATTTGTAGAGTACATACAGTTAAAACAATAAATTATTTTTGAAATAATCTTGTAACGCAACTATTCTGACTGAATATTTCATTAATTATCTTTAGAATTTGGAGCAGGTCAATTCTTGGGAGACATATTAAAAACCATTTATCAATTCATTCTCCAGATAATTACTTTCTGATTTTCGAAATGTTGATAATAACATTTCCAAGAATCATTACAATAGGGTCCTACTAGGGATTGTCCCAATGACTACTTAGAAATTTTGCAGGTATATACGGTGAAACTTGGTCTCGCCCAAATTTGTATAATTTGTTTTGCTTAGAGTCGCTTATGTTCCATAAGTGTTAACTGTGTTGTGAAAAATGCCTTCAAGTTTTACCCCAGTAAAGTGTAAGAGTGTGATTAGCTTACAAACGTAGACTGTAGTGTGGAGCAGGTCAATTCTTGAGAGACATATTAACAAACCATTTATCAATTCATTCTCCAGATAATTACTTTCTGATTTTCGAAATGTTGATAATAACATTTCCAAGAATCATTACAATAGGGTCCTACTAGGGATTGTCCCAATGACTACTTAGAAATTTTGCAGGTATATACGGTGAAACTTGGTCTCGCCCAAATTTGTATAATTTGTTTTGCTTAGAGTCGCTTATGTTCCATAGGTGTTAACTGTGTTGTGAAAAATGCCTTCAAGTTTTACCCCAGTAAAGTGTAAGAGTGTGATTAGCTTACAAACGAAGACTGTAGTGTTAAATGTGCATGATGCTGTTGTACATTAAATGCCGGCTGCTACTCTTAGAAATATAGTTTCGACGTGTTCCAATATGACAGAAGTTAGTGAATCTACTATTTACAGGCTTCTAAGAGAGAGGAAAAATGGAAATATATATCCACCTAAAAAGTCAACTGGAAGAAAACCATTTGACCTTGATGAACATATGCAAAATACAATAAGACGAAAACTACATGAATTATATTTTAAAAAAGAGAATTTGCCTGACAGGGCGAAAAACTTTGTGGAAAATATTACACAAATTAAATTTTACTTGGGAGAAGCGAAGTCGCAAATCAGTGCTAATCGACAACGAAGAAATAATATGTTGGAGATATCCGAAAATACATACAGGAGGGAAGACAAATCTATTATTTAGATGAGACATGGCTCATTGAAGGACATTCAGTGAAAAAAATATGGCTGGACAAAAGTATTCAAACCAGTCGTCAAGCTTTCATAGAAGGTTTATCTACTGGACTGAAAACTCCTATCGGTAAAGGTCGCCGACTAATAATAACGCATATTGGATGCAATCAAGGGTTCGTTGAAGGTGGTTTACTGGAGTTTCAGTCAACATCAACCAAAGACAATCATGAAGAAATGACTGCAGATGTATTTCACACAAATGGTCGAATTAATTCCAAATAATGCTGTAATCGTTATGGACAATGCCACTTATCATTCGCGATTAACAGAAAATCTTCCATCTACCTCTTAGAGAAAAGCTGATATAAGAAACTGGTTAATCGTAAAAGATATACCATTTGAAGATGATATGTTGAAAAAAGAACTTTTAAAGGTTGCTTCAGATCACAAGCTTCAATTTAAAAAGTTTGTTATTGATGACATAGCCAAGAATCGTGAGATAACAGTGCTTCGTTTGCAGCGATACCATTGTGAATTAAATGCGATACAGTTAATATGGGCCCAAATGAAAGGTTATGTAGCTGTACATAATAAAACATTTAAAATGAAAGATGTTCGTGAACTCATGAAGTACTCATTGACAACAATAACTGAAGAGAACTGGAGAGATGCTGTGAATCATGTAATTAAAGAGGAAGAGAAAATGTGGGTTTTAGATAACCTCATAGAACAAACTATAGAACCGATAGTGACCTCTCTCGACGAGTCTTCGGATGATTCTTGTATGGCCAGCGAATTTTATATTTCCTATAAATGGTATGTTTACTTTATTTAATACACATTAATTCATTGTCAATAAATTTGAAGTATGAGAATTAAACTATATTTTCTTTAATTAATTTAATTTAAGAAAAATGAAAATGTAACTTGTTAATAGGCCTAAACGAATGAATTTTATTTCAACTGTAATGTTAACCTAATCTAATTAAATAAGCAAAATGAACTAATATCGTAATCTCCGCCACTGCCGCACTGTTTATCCTTCTGCTGGCATTGTTCAGTTTTATTACCATATTGTATTTTGAGCTGAAACAGGGATGTACAGATAACCAATACAGACACCTACTTGTTTTGCATTAGAATTTTAGTATTTACTTGTAAAATTCTTAGGATCACTCTGTAAGAAATAATTTTCTATTTGAATATTTAATGAGGCTACTGTGCTGTCAGACATTAAGAAATAGACTATATCACGGTCGTTGCCGAGTGACGCAAATACACCGCCACACCGAACAAGCCCAATACAAACTGTCTACGGCATATAAATTAAACCATGAAAAGTCACTCTATATATATATATATATATATTAACTTTTTTATCAAACAGAATGTCAATTTTTAATTGGCAAGAGAATTGGGCACTGATCACAATGGAATTCTGTCAGTTCACTTGGGGCGCTGAGGTGATGCTACAGTACTATTTTCAGCCTCCTAGCTGCACCCAAAGCTGAGATACAGGTATACACCTCGTTTTACGCAGTTTTTCTATATATATATTTGTGGCAACCTTGTAACGGCTCTAACGATTTCGACGAAACTTTGCAAAATTATAGAGCTCGAAAAGTTATTACGATCGCATTATACCACGATGCCTGAAAAAATCCTTAAGGGGTCCTATGGCCATCTAAAATTTCGAAATATAGGTACTTTTTTTCAATTTATACGTTTTTGACCTCAGATAGAGAAAAAATACCCTTAATGTTTTTCGTAGCTCTATTTAAGGTCTTCCCAACGATATATGATAATTGAGGTACTTGGTGTACCCTTGTGCCGTTATACCCAAAATAAGTGGTCCACCCTTCGATTTTTTTAGGTTTTTTCCAATTTATACGGTTTTTGACCCCGGAGAGAGAAAATCACCCTTGAGGTTTTTTTAGCTCTATTCAATACCTTTCTAATAGTGTGTAAAATTTGCCAAAGTCAAAAAATCTTGTTTTGCAGAAATTACAAATTTTTTTCGGGCTAAATTTTGCATAAAGTCTAAAGATATGCATAAGATTTCACCGCTTCTTGCCCTTTCTTTAAATAGTCTCTTTTTTGTCTAAAAGCTTCTGCTTTTCTCAGATGAAGGTTTTTATCTATAGCAAGCTGAATTTTGTCACATTCGCTTTCTGCTCATATTGGTTACAAATGGAACAGGTGTCGGCACGCGGATACCCGAATTTTATATTATAATCATTGAAAATGCTCCAGTACATTCTGTAAGGCAAATTTATTCGACTCAAAACAAGAAAAAGTTGATGCATTTTAGCTACTGTCAAACTCTCAGGTAAATACTTTCTACCTGGATTGTCTCTTAATGAGTAATGAGATGACTGAGCTTTGAAAGATTGTATATGTTGCCTCACAAGTTCTGCGACTTCATTTGGGCACTTATTAGGCCGATTATTATGCAAACCTCTCAGATCCTTGGGAGATTTTCCCAAATGTAAAAGACTATGTTGTATGCGACAAATTCTGCGTCGTGTTACACCGTGAAAACTAAGAAAAGCTTTCAAACATACAGTTATTTTTGATCCATTTACTCGGATTTTATATTTAAATGCAGCATCGTGATCTTTATGGTTTTCACCCTCAGGTTTCCTAGGTCTGCGCCTGGTGATTGTTTGTATTGCCATGAGTCCAACTAAATGTGAATCTTGTTCATTTTTGTCTGATATTGCATTAAATTGTGAAAGAATTTTATGCTTGTTTTCCTCGGTGACTTTAGAAAATCATTTAAGCCTTGTACATCTGAAAAGCGACCATTGCCTTAATGTTTAAGGGACAAATTTAATATAAGTAGTATTAACTGCAATCCGGTCCTGTTTGTCGTCTCTCAACTAGTTTGCCGGCATTGTTAACATGTTCATCTCCTCTGACTTTTGCTTTCTTTATCAAAGTTTCTTTCTTTTCCCCGCAACGTTTATGCTTAGGCCATTCCTGGTTCTCCATTTCCATTGCATTCCTTTATCTTACTTTTAAGACGATTCGCTACGACTCCTAATATCTTAGGTCAGATTTTAAGGTTACAATAAGCTATTTTGCGTACATAAACGTAATCCGTTTGGTGGACTATTGTCGTTCTTGTCAGACAACTCATGGACTAGTGTCGTTTTTGTAGAAGCTTTGGTTTTATAAGCTGCTAAAACTTGGTATGTGTGACGTTTTTGCCTTCAACCATTATTCAGTTGCATGGGTACGAGGTTTCACTATAAGATGGCGCTATATTTTAAAATTTACCAAATTTTGACTTGTGACGTTTTTGCTAAGAACCCCTCAATTAATACGGTTTTCAACCACAAATAGAGTAAAAGCGCTAAATATGATTTTTGTTGTTCTATTCAAGATCTTTCCAACGGCATAGTTAAAATATTCCGGGTTTCTGGTGTACATTACAGGTGTAACGGCCATCTAAGTGAAAAAGGTCGTTGATAAAAAAAATTTAATGCATTTTTTAGCCTTTTTAAATGGAAGTAGATGGTCGGAAATGGTTTTAGCCATGCCTATCATTAATTTGGCACAGAACCATAGTACAGAACTGCATCGGGAGTATAATCTGACAGAACAACGAGTGAGTTTATTTGGATGTGTCTACCCACCGATCCCAAGTTAAGATAAGTGACCATTGATTAGTTTTTCGTAGTTTATTTCATCCCTCTGGTAAAACTCAAATTTGCTCAATCTCTGAATATATTTACAATGTCTCTGAATTAAAAATAGTTAAAAAACACATTATTGTCCTTCTGGATTTCCCTTATAGATTGCTGGTGATTGCCGAAAATTTATTTTAAGAAATAATGAAAATAAAAATATTGTATTTAAAAAATTACGTAAATATATTTTAGGCTGCTCTTCTGATTGGAATTGCGGGTGCCTGTAGAACAGATGAACTTTTAAATATCAAATTTGAGGATGTGGATATATAATAATTTTAAATAAGTACCTAAATAATTCTAGTTTATATTTAGGTACTATTAGTTTATTGTTTTTCAAGTCATATGTTATAAAGCAAGAATTGCATATTTTGTTTAATTTTTACTTTTACTGTTGCGAAAAATTAAAGTTGTCGACATAAAATATAAAATTTTCAATTTATAATGTCGGCCGCATCTTGGACTGGTCACCAGTCACTCCCGTGTCACATTCCATGACAGCTGTACACAACGAAGATAACAGATAACCCATTTATCCAATAATTTTTGTTTTGATTTGATAATAAATATTGTTTTATAAAAATCACTATGAAAATTGAATGGATAAGTCAACTGATTTTCATTTTTGATTAAATAAGTAAGTAAAAATATTTTTTCATTTTGAATCTCACATTCTGTCAAGTGGATTCAGATTTAGTTCTAATCAAGTAGGCTCTGTATTTTTCTACCTTGGTTAATAACGAACAACTTTTCTACCTCAACAAACGTCAATAAAGTTAGGTTTAAAAGATAATAGTGAAAAAAGTGTTACTTCCGGATATCACTCTGATAATGTACGGCTTTACTGACGGTTGGCGATAAAAAATATTAAAATATGTCAAATATATTAGGATTGGAGACTTTAAATTAATTGGTTGATAACTGTTACTATTCTGAGAATTTAAGATTTACAAACTACACGTACACGCTTAAGGTCAACGATTTTTTTAAATTCATTATAGCATCGAATGCCTCGTTCTTTACCGGCCGGAATAAGACCGAAGAAGGACACCCAGTGCAAATTATTGTGAATGCAATAATACATTACATATATGTATGTAATACTGCGTACGTACCGAGACACATAGGCGCGTACGTATTATGACGTGAGATAAATGTCAAAGTATAATCTTTTGCGTTTAAATTGGTCATTAATAAGTCATACTACGAGGTTGATGATACCCAAAGTAATCCATATCGAACCCTTGGGGTAGGTGATAAGGGGCCCATGTGAGCAAAGAAAAAGAATAAGGGGTTTGTGGGATATAAAAGAGGGTCCTCTAAAGTCGATCTCATTCGGCGTGAGTGAGGTTGGGTATATCATACCTGAGAAGTTTTTAAATGCAGATTATTCAATGTTAAAGTTGCCATACGAGCACCGTTGCTCTTAAATCTGGTAGATTGGTGGTATAATTTAGTTATTAAATTTTCTATCTAGTAGATGTTGGAAAATCTGGTAGATTTAATAAAATTTTCAGTTGATTTCGGGTAGTTTTTTTTCACAGAATAGTCATTATTGAATTCCTGGTTCTTTTTGATTTTAACCGTGCTTACTTAAAAATTATTTTTGGCGTCATCTAGCGGTCAAAAATGCCATCGTAAATAGGTAGGTAACATTTTTACCGGCCTTTTATAATAAAAGGAGGGTTTTCAAAATATTCTTTTGTTAATTAGGGGAATAACTTTAACAAAAGAACTTATATAAGGCTCTGGCGAAACGCTTGTGAGTCATTTACCTACTTTATCTTCAAATACCCGAACGTCAAGAGAGATGGAATAAAAGTTAAATTTTTGGTGTGCTTAAAGTGAATTCAAACAAATTAATAGTAATAGTGAGCATTTATAATTATTTTCTGGTAAGTAATGATATTGTTTTTATTTATTTTCAGGACATAAATTTAAATTAGTGTACGTTTTCATAATTTATTAGAAATATACAAATATAAATTTTTATTTTTGTTACAGAACAAAATGTCCAAGCCACAATACACGCAAAAATTTCGAGCAGCTTGGTTAAAGGACCCCCTTTTTAAGGACTGATTAACTACAGTAGAAAGCACTACAGGGACCGAAGCAAAATGTACATTTTGCGGAAAAATCCTCACCAGCCGCTATGCCGATTTTAAAGAGTCATGGGGATTCAGAACAAAATCATGTTGGACTTCCAGTGGGGCGAAGAAAATAGAAAGTCGACAAAAAGAGGAAAATGGAAGAAAAACTGGCAAATAAGATACGCCATCTTAATTCTCAAATAGACACTTGGTCAAGTAAAATGTGTAAAGTAATAAAGGAACTCCCTACTACAAAGAATGATATGAAAGAATACGCTCCAAAGATAATAACTGCTTACTCAACTTTAATAACTGCATAAATGCAAGAAATATTACAAGAGTTAGGAAAACTATCAAACCAGCATAAAGAAACAATGGAAATTGGACTTCAAACCATCCCAGAGAAACATACTAGATATACTATAGAAATAGGAACTCATACAGAACCAGGGTATGAAACTAGACAGTTTATATTCGAGAATGTCGACGAAGTCAATGACTATAACTCATGGAAGCAGGAGGAGAGATATAGATCTCAAAACAGGAAATCCCTTTGAAACGGAAGAGCAAATGGTAAGGGTGGTTTTAGTTGAATCAAATGACCCGAATATGAATGAAAACATCGAGAGAATGTTCAGGGACAAATACCCGGACCTAATCCAATCCGACAAATCTTTTGGAGTTCTTGAACAGACCACTAGGCTAATAACAAAAGGAAATACAGTGAAAGGAAATAAAATTGTCAAAATAGTAACAAGCGGCAAAAAAGAAGCATAATGGCAGAGATTGGCGCAATTAACAGGCATAGTTAAAGAAACCGAGAAGATAGCCATGAATGCTGTCAGTTACCTGTCATACATAAGCTTCAAGAAAATTACCGCATCTCTATTCTGGAAAAGAGGGAACAAAATCATAATATACGTCCCATCAGAATCAGCTGCGAGAAAGAAAGAGAGAGAGATACAATTGGAATAGTGGTCAGCGCCAAGAAAAAAATCTATAAGGAGGTACTCGGAGAAGTAAAGGCGTTAATGGGATATAATCCATCAAGACAGGTGATTACATCCCTAAGAATCACAAGGGAAGGAAATTTATTCATCACTCTTGATAAGGATGAAAAAGCAGCTAAGGAAATTCGAAACCTACTAAAATACAAACAAAATTCTCTTACATGCAGACAAATAGGAGAAGATAGGAGCAAATGAATAGTTCACGTCAGAGGCCTGAATATTAAAGCGAAAAGGGAAGACTTAGTTAAGACTATAACCGACGAGATCGGTAAATGGGATCAAGAAAACTTTGTTAGCGACTTAAGACCTTCAGTAAATAATGTCATGGCTGTTACGATGAATAAAGCGGATTCCGAAGTACTACAGAGAGCATTCAATAAGAATAGGAATGGTTAAGTGTAAAATGGAAAAGAGGCTAAAAGTCAACAAATGCTACAAGTGTTGAAGATATGACCATTAATTAATCTAAGGACTGCACGGGTCCAAGTAGGACAAAGGCATGCTATAAGTGCGAAAATGAAGACCACCATCACAAAGAATGTAGCAATCAGGAAGCTTGTCCACTTTGTCAAATCGAATGCCACAAAGCTGGTGTAGGTAAATGCGGGGCATTCAGAAAGGCGCTAAGTCTGGAGAGAAGAAGATATCAATATACCAGCAGACAAGAACCACTACATACTACTAAAACAATCCCAGATAACACTGAAGAGTCAGAAAATAATGAAGTTTCTAAAATAGTACCATCACACGAGACGACGTCGAAAATGATGGACAATTTTACATCATCATAAATGAGGCAAAAAAAATGTTAGTAGTAATGGAACAGCTAGGACCCATTTCTCCTTCTCCCGGTATTCCATAAGAAGAAGACGAAGGGAAAAAATATGAACTTAGTGATACATGGGATATCTCACAAAGATGCAATCTGCATTAAGAACAAGAGTAAGATGAAAATCCTACAATTAAACGTGGGAAGGAGAATCACTTGCCATGACCTACTAGATGCAGCAGCAAATAAATTAGAATGATAGTTAGTAGTTATAAGCGAGCTGAACATAAAAAATATTGGGAAAGCAGATCCTTGGATAGCCAACGAACATGACACAGCAATAAAAATCTTCAATCCTAAGTTGAAAATCGAAAGAAGAAAAGGCTTTTATTAGCTCAGCATAGAAAAATACAGAATTGTGTCATGTTACATATCTCCAAACTGTACAATCGTTGAATTTGAAATAAACGTACAATACATTGAGTGTAATATAAAAGGAGCCAAGAGAATGACCATACTCGTAGTTGCTGGCGACTTTAACGTCTCCTGAATAGGGATCAATAAAAGAAGATAAAAGAGGGGCTATACTCACAGAGTGGACAGCAAAAAATAATTTAGTGGTACATAATGAAGGCAATAAACCCAAATTTATTCGAAATTAACTGAATTCCATACTTGGCATTACCATTTCTTCAGACAATGGTAGCAAAGAAGTACAAAACTGGAAAGTATTAGACGACGAAGTGGCAACTGATATACTTCCAAGACAGGAAAGCGGGAAACTCATGTGACTTACAGACAAAATAAAAAAGGATGGCAATTAAATAAGCTAAACACCGATAGCTTTACACAAGCCCTGAAAACGGAAATAGAAAGGATATAAAACATAAACCCTGATACCCTCATGACAGCGGTAATTGAAGCATGTAACGCATCCATGCCACACAAAAATGAAACTACTACAAAAAGGGCAGAATGCATCAAGTTGAGACGACGAAAATTGAGGGTGAATGAGAAAAATGAAAAAGTCAACCAAATTCAGCAAAACCTAAAAGAAGCATAAAGAAAACTGGAGACAATGATAAACAAGATCAAAGTGGCTGCATGGGAAGATATGTGCAAAAGCGTGGAACAAGACCCATTGGGAAAAGCATCTCAAATAATAATAGGTTAGATAAAACCAAGAACGCTGAACATTTCAGATCAACTACGAACGGAAACTATAGACACGCTCTTTTTATAACAAGGGAAAAACATATCCCCGATGTGACGATGGATGAAGTCAAAAGAGCCCTCAGAGACTGAAAAATAAGAAAGCCCCTGGACCCGATGTGATACCAAATGAAATAGTTAAGTTAGTGGTAAACTGTGCACCAGAGTGTATACGGGAAACTGAGGATGGCATTATTAAAGCGGGAATATTTCCAGCCGCCTGGAAAACAGAAAAACTGGTGCTCTTTGAAAAAACAGGCAAAGAGGATAAGCACGTTATATCTACCCATCTGCCTCTTGAATTCGATGGAAAATTGACCGAGCACGTATTGGCAGCCAGAATAGTAGAAGAGCTTGCAGAAAAAGAAAACTTGTCACAGTATCAGTTTGGTTTTAGAGGGAAAATCGACCACATACGCGGTAAACGAAGTCATTAAAATAGCTAGAACGTAAATGAGAAAAACCTAAGAATTAGAGGTCTTTGCGCTCTAGTAACAATAGATATTAACAACGCCTTCAATACAGCAACCTGGAATTGTAGAAAACGTAAACGTAGACGAAGACGTACTAGTTATTTCAGAGACAGAAAAATGGTAGACTGCGACGACAAATCATATGAGATATCAGCGGGAGTTCCGCAGGGCTCCGTGCGGGGACCTCTATTATGGAATGTATTATATGACGGAATACTATAGATAAATGTAAACACGAATGTGAAACTAATAGCCTACGCGGATGACTTAGCAATAGTTGCCACAGGTACGCCATAAGAGGAACTGATGCTAGGCGTAAACGAACTTATGTTACGAACTTATGCTGGCCCCTGAAAAAACGGAAGCAGTCTTGTTAATTGGCAAAAAAGTTGAAGCAACTTGTTAATTTTACCATAGAGGGAACATCCATAAGACCTAAAAATCAAATAAATTATCTCGGGATCATTCGGGATAGAGGACTTACTTTTAGGAAGCATGTTGAATATATTGCAAATAGGGTTAAAAAGACAACTGCGTCACTAACGAGACTGATGCATGGAAGAGGGGACCGATCGGGATTCAAACGGAGGCTTTTAGCATAGGTAGTGGAATCGATAATGACGTATGGATTAAATGTATGGGGGAGAGCTATGGAAGTCAAAATTAACCAAAAAACGTTAACACATGTACAACGAACATTAGCGATCGGATATGTAGAGCTTACAAAACAATATCCACTGAAAGTAGCCTGGTTCTATAAGGGATTATCCTAATGAAACTCCTAATCAAAGAAAGGCACAGAATGCTGGATAAAGCCAAAACAGAGGAAACAATCGAGAGAGAAGAAACATTGAGTAGGTGGCAAAATGTGTGGCAGGATGACGAAAAAGGGCGATTGACGCATTCCCTAATATTAAGAAATGGATAAAAAGCAAACATGGCGACACCAACTTCCACCTAACACAAGTCCTGACGGGACATGCATGTTTTGTTAACCACTTTTAGAAACTAAGCATCTCTCCGACCAGGCTCTGTATGTATTAATGTCCTAGACAGGACTCCGCTAAACACACGATATTTCACTGTATAAAATGGGAGGGCAAAATAAGAAATACTGATGCCAGGCTAAATACGATACTGACCACTGGTAACATTATTATTATTATGCTTGCCAAAGGCACCTCTCAGTGTCTTTTTGAAAAAAAAATTACCACTCGCCAGAAGAAAACTAAAATGGTAACTAAAATTGTACGATAAGTTGTATACACCCATCTACATGCTCCGGCATGTTTTTATGTCTTATCAGTTCTCCTAAAATCATGTTTCGATCATCAGTTTTTCGATTTTGTATCCAACCTCATTCCGTTTAGACAAAATATACGTTTTGCGGTCCACACATTCCTTTTTATTTGATACCTTCTGTCTGCTCCGACATGTCGTTCAATTAGTCTGGACCGGCCTTAACTGAATTGAGAACTAATATAACCGCCTAAAAGTAACTTTAGTGTTATATTTTATGCTGCCATTTCAATGCCGTGTGAGTTTATCGAACAGGTGTTGCGAATATAGACTGCTAAATAACATTCTGGAAACTCTTAAGTATTACATAACTTTAATAGTAATGAAATTATCATAATTAAGTACAGTGTATCTGATTTAGGTTAATTTGTACACTTTGTTTCTTGTAACTACTAATTCAACAGACTCTCTATAGTAAATAATTTATTGTTAGTATAATTAAATCGACAAGAAATAATCATTGTCAATTAATTTTAAACATAATGGAAATAGAATAACTATTATCAAAGGTATTCTTTTCGGAACCGGTTGAAAAAGTATGTCCTTAATAGGTTTTTTAATGTACATATTTGTGATGTAAGAATTGTAGTTGAAATTATTTTATGATACTTTCCTTTTAGTCCAGTGTATGATTATTTTCCGAGGACAGAAATGAGCGAAAGTAATCCAGTGCCTATTTCTTTAGTGAACCTCACTTTTCTGATTGGTGGAAATTACGTTATGTTTTCTTAATTGTGAATATTATTTGTAAGGATTTCCAATTTATAAAATTTTAATTTAACCTAAATTAACATTGTTGGCAAATATTGATGGATAGGTGATCGTTTTATGAACACATTCAGTATTGTAACTTATATTTTTTTATTAATCTCTGAAACGACTGCGAAAATATCTGATGATTGTATTTCGAGTACTTAAATATTGAAAAGAATTATCCATATAATTGTAACCCAAGTAGACACTCTGTATAAAAACGTGTGATATTAATTGGAGGAGTTCAATTAAACAGATCGAGACGATTAAAATTGACCTCGTTCTTTATACTATCTATACAGGGTAGATTGATATTTCTAAAAAACGTTTTGATAATTATAATAATACGTTTTAAAAATTTTTTCATCTTTTGATTCGTTCAGATTAATTCAAAATATTGTAATATAACTAGAAAAGATGTGAAAGCACCTAATAAAAACCATCATGTAAATCTATATTCCATGTTTTTATTTCTTCATTTTCTAAATTTCATATAACCAGCATCTATGTTAATTTAGCACCCCCCCTCCTTAAAAAATCAAAATTACATATATGCAGGAATTAAGTGCTCTTTATGTGCTAAATATATGCTCTAATAACGATTTTTATCGGTTTAGCGGGAAATCGCAGTTGAAAGTGGGAGTGCTGACTTGACGTAAGTTAGCACCTCCACTCATTAAAATTACGTACAGCAGGGGTTCTCGACCTTTCAGGTTCTGTGCCCCCATTCATACTTTGGTGTGAGGTCACGCCTCCCTTTATTAAGTTAATTTAGACATATATATGATAAATTTACTTATATTATGTTTAAGTAAAATGACTTTGAACTTAGGCTAGACATGCTCTGGTAAGGAATATAAAATCATATTTGTTCAAATACAAATTTTAATTACACAAATCATCGAAAAAATCGCAACAAAATATCAATAATGTAACCAGAAAAATGTTCGTTACTTTTGTAGTACTAGTGTGAGGGCTGGCACTGTTTCTTGTTAACTATTCTTTACATGTTTGGTTGCAATTTTGACAAGGGACACCGCAGGTCACTTTCTACATCTAGTCTGGCTCGATATTTAGATTTTATATTAGCCAGAGCTGAAAGTTCAGACTCGCATAGATAAGTTTATGAAAATTGTACTGGCAACTTGGCTGCCTACATTGCTACTTCTGGGTAATCAAGAAGATATAGTACCCAGAAATCTTCGAGATCCATATTTGGGAAATACACTTTAGCTTTAGAATCACATTGCAAGCCAATTGTTTGTTCTTGAATGTGATCAGGAAGTATCTCAACGTTGATTTGAAAAAGGTATCTTGTTAATTTGAATTCCCAGTTATCCGAGCTTATATCTGGGAAATAGGCTACGATTTTGTTCTTCAGAGATAACAAATGCTCAGATATTAGGTCCTTTATTTCATTTACTAGGTCTTTTGGAAGACTTTGGGTATCATCGAGAAGGTTCTCTACTTTTGGAAAGGAAGAAAAGTTCGGCACCGAATTCTGCAGGCGGCGTTGCCAAAAAGCTATCTTCTCAGCAAAACTCTTAATTGAATAATAGTTCTTCAAAGTTCTTTTCTAACCTTGTAGCTTTAGGTTCAGAAGATTTTTTGTTTCGAAAAAGTCTGACAAGATGCCAGCTAAAAGATAAATTTGTCATCTCTAAATTTCTTGTACAGTTCTTCACTTGAACTCATCAAAAATATTTCAAGTTGAACAATCTTGCAAGCATATTAACTTTGGACAACCAACCAACTTCGGTGTGAAAAAGAAGTGTTTCTTGATCACTGATAGAACATTCGAAAAAATCAAAGCACTGGATTTGATGTGATTCACTATTTTAACTGCTAAGTTCAAAGCAGTGATAAGTGATTCAGGGAGAGTCTGGCAAGCCAAAGATTGTCTGTGGATGATACAATGAGATCCAAAGTTATTTTCTTAGGCAATTCAATAATTTGAGTGAATGAAACGAAGAGTACTCAGTGTGTATTTTATTATTAAAATTCCAGCTAAGCTAAGCAGTTCCAAGAACAACCACAGTGTACGT
Source organism: Galeruca laticollis (assembly GCA_963921935.1). Lineage (NCBI taxonomy): Eukaryota > Metazoa > Arthropoda > Insecta > Coleoptera > Chrysomelidae > Galeruca > Galeruca laticollis. The sequence goes on along the minus strand of OY998182.1, from coordinate 53,668,581 downwards.
CGAACACCAGGCTATGTAAGGGTCATAGTTTGGTTCAACATATAAGCAATCTTATAAATTTGAGCAAATCATTCTAACCCATTTTTCTTCTCATTACACTTTCCTTGATTTCTTCTTCTTCTCCTGCACAAACCTAGTATGGATCTAGGTTTGCCACAACTTTGTTTCCCTGGAGCCTGGCTATGTGTGGGTCATAGTTTGGTTAACCATATTTCCTCCCTTCTTATTACAACTTCTAGCATATCTGCCACCCTTTTCTGCTCTTTACACTCTCACTCGGTTTCTTCTCTCCTGCACATACCTAGCATGGATCTAGGTTTGGCATAACTATCTAAAAACTTCATAACCACATTGTTTCCCTATAACCAAGCTATGTATGGGTCATAGTTGGGTTCATCTAAATACAAGTGTTCTATATCTTAAAACTCTTATCATCTTCTATCCTTCCCTTTTACTCTTGACACACTCCTTTGACTTCTCTTCTTGTGCATACCTAGTATGGGTCTAGGTTTATAACAATTACCGTAAACATCATAACCACATTGTATTCTTAACGCCGGGCTATGTATGAGTCATAGTTTGGTTAACCATATTTCCTCCCTTCTTATTACAACTTCTAGCATATCTGCCATCCTTTTCTTCTCTTTACACTCTCACTCGGTTTCTTCTCTCCTGTACATACCTAGTATGGATCTAGGTTGGTCATAACTATCCAAAAACTTCATAACCACATTGTTTTCCTTTAACCAAGCTGTGTATGGGTCATAGTTGGGTTCGTCAGAATACAAGTGTTCAATATCTTAAAATTCTTATCATCTTCTATCCTTTCCTTTTACTCTTGACACAATCCTTTGACTTCTCTTCTTGTGCATGCCTAGTATGGGTCTAGGTTTGTAACAATTACCTTAAACATCATAGCCATATAGTGTTCTTGACGCCGGGGTATGTATGGGTCGTAGTTTGGTTCATCAGGTCATAATCAATGTTCGGGGTTCCTTGACAAGATTTTATCATATTGTATGTAACAGTCACAGGATTTGATGTTTTTTGACACCTGTTCTAGGATTTTTTATTGACGTAAGTTCAATTTTTTTTTTAAAATGTTCTTTCGATTTTTACAAATATAATTTTATAGGACACCTTCGAGAATGGCCTAATGGCCGAAAGCGCTTAGCTGGAATTTTAATAATAAAATAAACACTGAGTACTCGTCGTTTCATTCACTCAATTTAAATCTAGTGTCTACGCCATACTCAGACAGTTCTAATTCAATAACTCCTGATCGGCAACCTATCATCGCTTGAGCTCCATCAGTACATATTCCAATAACTCTCTCCCAGGAAAATTCGTTAGCTTCTAAAAATGTTTGAAGAGCAGAAAATATATCGACTGCTCTAGTTGTTGTTTAAAGATTTTTTGAAAACAGTATTTCTTCAAGGAATTTATTTTCTTCTATATATCTACAGTAAAAAAACAACTGCGCTTGTTTTGAATTGTCTGTCCTTCCATCGCCCTGCAATGCAAAGAATGGGGAGTTCTTTAGCTTTTGCACCAATTGATTTTTCAAATCAATAGCCATGTTATCAATTCTACGTTTGACTGTATCGTTTGATAACGAAATTTTGCCAACTTTATTGTTACTGTCTTTACCCAGCACAGTACTACAAGCAGTAAGCAAACAAGGTTTAATGAGAGACTCACCGATTGTGTGGGGTTTCTTGTTTTTAGCTATCAACAAGGCAATTTTCTAAGAAGACTAAACGGCCTTTTCATTTTTCATTCGAAAACTTCCACTGGAATAAATTTTCATTCTCTCAAGGCAACTTTTTCTAGAAACGAAAAATTCAGTAGGTTGATCCGTTAGGGCAGCATGATTAGTCAAATGGCGTTCCAAACGTCCAGGTCGCATTACATCATTACTATGACGATAACAATCAACAACACAATCGCTATAATAGTTACAATAAAATAAATTCACTGGCGAAGGCAAATACGCGACTGGATACTGTGTGGCAAGTAGCGCTTGTGGTGGACAGTGGCACTGTGGGAGACATACACACTACGTCCCGCTGCGATACAAATAATCAAAATCCCTGCTATGCTGAGTCAGGTAGTTTCTCACGCCTGGTCAGACGCCAACTTTCAATTTATTGAGTTAATAGCTATAAATAAATTTTAATGATTGTGTGTTTGCATCCAGCATCATATTCGATTTTTTTGTGGTTTTAAATACAAATGAAAAAACAACTGTATCAAAAACTACAATTTTTTTTTAATTTGTTTACTCCTCCCCTCGCCTCGCATGAGGGGCGCGCCTCCCAGGATGAGAACCGCTGACGTACACTCAAAAAGTTCGAATGCTAGAAATATGTGCTTTTAGAAGTATTTAATAAAATTAGCCTACCTATAATAGTTTAGAAGATATACGTTAAAAACAATTGATATATACCATTGAAGTTGATAACTATAAAAAACTTTTTGAAGTCTTCCTAAACAATTCACTTAATCAACACCTTAATTAACAAAAGCAATTTTAACTTATATTAAATTTTCTAACTATTGTAAATTTGCAATTATTAGTTCTTTCTTTATAGCAAAATTAGAGCTTCAAAACTTGATTTTACATACATATATTGTAAGAAAAGTATAATAAGATAAAAATAGTGTTTCAACAATCTTATAAACTTTTTATTCGTATTTCTTCATCCACAATCTTTTCATAAAGAGTTAGTAGTAAAATTTCATCTTACATATTTCGAATGCTCATTAAAACATTTTCAGCCCAGATTTGCTATCCGTATTGTAATATTTTTCTAATTTATTTAAAACGTAAACGGGTAGGATAAATTTTAAACAAACGGTATGGCTACTTACTAATTTATTTAAACACTAACTCACTAACACTTAATTTATATATACTTAACTAATCACTTAAATTCAATTTATATGCACACAAACTTGATTATTAGTTTATATTAGCACTTTACTGTTCGGTGTATTTTTGTTTAATTCGCAAGGTCACTTTATCAACTCCACTCATCCGCTAATCGGTCCTTTATTTATATCCTTTTTTACTAGAAAATTCCGGACTGCGGCTTACACACACAAAAACAATTGGTTCTGACCTTTTCTAGATAAGTCTGGTCACAAAAACAATGTTTAGATAATATAGTCGTAAACAGTTATTTAAAAAACCTGCGTGTCCGCCATAATTTTAATTTTCATACCTGGCTTAGACAGAGTCGGATTTAGGATCTATACCAGTGTGCTGTTTCGTAACATTGCTCCCTCCTTAAATGGAAGTTCCTCCTGGAACTTTTGTGTAGCCGAGACTGGATGTTTGAATCGGCAACTGGCCCCATTTCTACACTTTCCGATCTTATGGAAATAGCAGGTCACCGTCTTCATCGGATACTGATAACGAGAGTTGTAGCTGCAAATTAATATCTGGACACCGGTATCTCTAAAGATAACCTCTACCATGTTCCTGATAACTCGCCAATCCAACTGGTTACTCGCTATCTTAGGCATAGCCAGTTTCTTCACGCTGGATTCTAACACATGGTCTCGGAGGTGTCGAAGTGCTTCCCACACATCGCAGTAGGTAGATCGATCTTGAAATTCATTTTTAGTTACCACGTAGAAGACGTACCGCTAATTATGTTTCAGTTTCAATGTCTTGCCAGGGGCTGGAATCTGGTCTTCAAGTTTTTCTAATTGCCCGAACTTCTTTCGAAAGACGGTTGCCAACCCTCGTGCGTTCTTGATACGGGCGGGGATGTTGCATGCCAGTGAATAATCTTCCGGGAAAGTGAACAAATCTTGTCGTTGTTCTGAAGTGACTCCATATCTAGCTTTCCCGGTACCTCCATACGCGCCCATAAATTCATCGAAGGTAGGGTCAGACACATCTCGAATAAGGTTTACCCCTTCATCTAGGTCATGGTCTCCTTCGAATGGCGCTAGTCGGTTTTGGTGAAATACTTTTGGTTTTTCGTTGGGGATCTTGCTTATGCGATATACAACATAATTGATCCTTTTCTTGATTATGTATGGACCTTCCCAGGATTTTTGTAATTTTGGAGAAAATCCTTTTCTCCTCGTCGGAGTGTGTAACCATACTTTGTCCCCTTCTTTAAAACCGCTTTCTGTAGCCTGCGTGTCGTACCGACTTTTCATTCTGTCGCTGGCAACTTGTAAATTTGTTCGAACTAATTCATGAATATCGTCCAGTCTTCTTCTCAACTGAATCACGTAGTCTTCGCCTGCTAGATCTTCTCCAGGCCGACAGCCAAATTCCAGGTCACGAGGAAGCCTCATTTCTCGTCCAAACAGGATTTTCGCCGGTGTTTCCCCCGTGGTTTCATTGACGGCAGATCGATAAGCCAATGCGAATAGGGAAAGATACTGGCCCCAATCTCTCTGATGGCTGGATACTACTTTAGACAGGTATTTTCCAATAGTCCTGTTCATTCTCTCGACCATTCCATTCGACTGTGGATGTAATGCTGTTGTCCTGGTCTTCTTCATTCCCAGCTTCTCGCAAATCTCCTGGAATAGATGACTTTCGAAATTTCTTCCCTGGTCGCTGTGGACTTCCAAGGGCACTCCATATCGGTTGATAAATTCTTTCACCAATACATCTGCTACAGTTGTGGCCTCTTGGTTCGGGATAGTGTAAATTTCCACCCATTTTGTGAAATAATCCATTACAACCAGTATGTATTTGCTACCGTTTTCTGTCGTCGGAAATGGTCCAGCGATATCTAAAGCAATCCTTTCGAAAGGGCTTCCAACATTGTACTGTTTCATGGGCGCCTTTCTCTTGCGATATGGTCTATTACTCGTATCACAAGTCGTACATTTCTTACACCAGTCCTTCACATCGTCGGAGCTGTTTATGCAATAAAACCTTCCACGGACTCGCTGAAGGGGTTTCTTCACTCCCAGATGACCTCCCGATGGACTGTCGTGTAACTTCTTCAGTACCTCAGCTACTCTTGTTCTTGGGATAACTAGCTGTCTCCTCATCTCGGAACCATCCTCGTTTTCAAGGACTCTTTTCAACAGCCCTTCTTCCAGGACAAGAGAGCCCCACTGAGCCCAATACGCCTTGAGTTTCGGTGAAAATCTTGACACTTCTTGCCAGGTAGATCGCCGATTTTCTTTCTTCCATTGCCGGATCATCTTCAGGTGATGATCATTCTCCTGATCTTCTCTGATCCTGGTGGGTGACCATTCCTCGTTGACTACAGTAGTTCTTGAAACTGCAGCTTCCCTAGATTCCACCTTGTTGCATTGTGAATAGTCTACAGTGTATGACCGTCTAGGCAAAGAGTTGGCTTTTCGGTGATTCACATCAGCTGGATGTTCACCCCTGTCTGATTTCCCCTGTGAGTGGAGTTCTTGGGTTACAGGAGTCTTGAGGCGCTTAGACGGACTGCGTACGTGCTGTAGCTCGCCACACTTCCGATATTTGATCTTCTTCGGCTTCTTGTCTGCCATACCTTTCAACAAGTTGACGATCTGGTCAAGTTTGTCATCGTCATCTTCTTCCTGCATGGTCCTACCTTTGTTGTACTACGAGCCCTTCGTGGCTGCTTTGCATTTAAGAGGTTCTTGGTTTGCAGGAGTCGTAGGACGCTTACACGAACTGCGTGCATGCTCTAGCTCACCACAATTACAGCACCTGATCTTCTACGGCTTCACGTCTACCATACCTTTCAACAGGTTGACGATCTGGTCAAGTCTGTCATCGTCACCTTTTTCCTGCATGGTCCTACCTCTGCTGAATCCCGAAGCCAACGTGGCTGCTTCATATTCAAGAGCAGCAGTCAATGCATCGACCAATGTTTTAGGATGGGCTAATCGAAGCGTCTTCTCCATATCGTGGTCACATAAGCCGTCAATAAAGGCCTGGATGCCTAAACATTCCATCATGTTCTCTGGTGCTGATGGATAAGCAAATCGGACTAGTCGGGCAATATCCATTTCATACTCTTGAAGGGTTTCGTCACGTTTCCGCCTTCGGTTTTTCAGCTGGAATCTGTACAAATGTTCTAAATGTTCGTGACCGTATCGCATGTCCAGCTTCTTTTTCAGCTGCTCAAAGTCATTCGTTTCTTCAAGAGGTATCGTCTGAAGTACATCTAAGGCATCTCCCCGAAGCGCGAGGGTTAAGTTTACTGCCTTCTCCTTGTCGGACCAATCATTCACTCTGGCGGCTGCTTCAAACTGTTTTACGTAATTGGTCCACGACCAAGGTGACCTTGAGCCATAAGCAATGGCACCCTATATCATAACTCCAACAGTGCGATGTAAATGCCGCTCATCAAAAAATTCAGGGTTAAGACGTTCGCATCGTGTTCTTCTTACCCTCGCTCGACCATCATATATGTTTAGGCAGAACCGGGATTCATCAATGAAGACGATAGTGTTCCATTCCACATTCCATACTAATCGTTCTTGGCACCACTGTAATCGATTTCTTCAATGTTCCAGAGTTTAAGGTAACATCAACTAGGATCGGTATGAAAATAGTACAAACCTTCTCATCTTATAAACACTTCGCATTTCCCGGATCCTTCCATGTTCTGCAAACTACTAAGTTGCGATTACCCTCTTAGAGCTAATAAAGGGACGACATTAGCTCTCTGTCGTCCTACTCACTCGTCCTGTGCCTCTAGACTTTTAAGATAAACATGTACGTGAAATATTTTTGAAATAAAATATTTACTGAGTGTTCGAGTTTCTATGTCACTCAGTATAACTGTCACATACACATAAAAGTAAAGTTATTCAACTTTTGTTTTTAGTAAAAATATCAAACACTTTATATTCCATATAAATAAATTTGATATGTATTGGTGATATTATCTACTGATCTATATCACTGATGAGTCATCACAAAACTAATTAAGCGTTCTGATTTGACAAATATGGGTCGGGTCCATAAAATGCAAAAAGAATATAATTACAGTTCTCACTGAACGGAGTACGGCCTTGATAAATAGATGTATTTATTGCAACACAAAAAAGCATCTAATTCTTTTAAAAATAATTATCAATCTATGATAGACTAGACAGCGCTCTCTTAAGTCGAATTAATTAAACAAAGCAAAACGTTTTGCTTACAAATTATGGACCTTTTACTTTAAGTTGTATTAATAAAAAATAAGCAAAACCTTTTCCTCTTTTAGCAAAAGCAAATCCTTATCCAGTCGACGTTTACCATTAGATTGAAGTAAATGCATATTAATAAAGTAAAGCCTTTACTTACTCATTGAAGCAAATCCTTGCATATTGATGCATCTAGGCAGATGCAGATTAATCGTAGTAGTAGAAGGTGTGTATGTGATTAACTCTTGCTATGGCTGATTTGGTGAACGTGAGAGACGTCAAACATTACAAACCTCGTACTCCAAACAGCAAATTCCGATTCTGGTTATCAAAGTGGAATCGGAGAAGAACTCAACTCAAGGTACAGTATCACTTACTGTTAAGGCTGTGGTGGACCGTATTATTGCAAAAGCTGATAATTGGATAAAATTTCCCAGTACTGAAAATGAAATCCTGCAGGCAAAGGAATTGTGGCAAACAAAATATCGCTTTCCAACAGCGATTGGTGTAATCCATTGTCACTCATGTAGGAATTCTTAAACCACGAATTCATGGGGACGAATACAAAAATCGGAAAGGAAAACCAACGTTAAATATTGAAGCTACTTGTAATGCAAAAGAAATTTTTACCAGTGTTGACGTTAGTTGGCCTGGATCTCTGTGCACGATGCCCAAATTTGGCAAAACTCCCACGTTAGACAAGTTATGCATACATCACAGACCGCGGTATTGGTCGGTGATAGTGGATATGGTATAGAGCCCTGGTTGATGACACCATCCAAAAATCCAATTAATCATACAGAGAGAGTATTCAATGCATTGTTGAAATCGGAAAGGGTTGTAATCGAGAGGTGCTTTGGGCAGTTAAAACGACGATTTCCCATATTACAATATGTTTGCCGCGTAAAACTTAGAAACGTCTCAAAAATAATAGTGGCATGTATTATTATATTGCAAAACATTTAAGAGATCCTGACTTCGAAGGACCTGAAAATATTCCTATTAATGATGACAACGATGAAAATAGATTTCGTCTTCGTCGCCGAGGACAAGCGGTGAGGCAAAATTTGGATTCAATAATTAGACAGTTAATGTAGTTATTATTGATTTTAATGAACACTTATAATAAAAAGAAATATATTCAAAATACGTAAATATTACTTGTAACGGTTAATAATGTTATTCAGGTCAAATCGTAAGAACTTCCATCTCAGTCAACAATAATGTTGTCTTGCAAAGTATCACCTGGTTTATGATGAGTATTACAATGTTCACTTTGTTACTTTTGTAGTTTTTTTGATAATACTCCCTTTGCAAAGTTGATGTTTGAAATTGTTGGAGTAGAACTAATCGCTGTAACTCCTTTGTGGTTAAATTTTTGGTTTCATCGGTTTCTCCTTGGTAGTATACTGGCTTTGGTTGCTTGTGTATTATTTTCTGCTGGAACGGAGACACTTGATGATGAGGTTGGCGCCAAATCACTTTCTGTTGTTGGATCTTGCAATATGCCGATTTGTACTGTCTACTCTACTTTTTTCATGAAACCTTTGGCATCTAACTCTTTACCAAATAATGCTTTTTAATTTTGCAATGCCTTTGCGATCGCTTCATCTTTCTTTTTTTTAACTTTCGGAACCTGTGACAGCCAAAATAATAGGAGAGATGTGAAGTTCATCAGCAATAAATTTTAACTCACTGCTATTATTGTACTGTTGTTCAGTTTCGCTTTCACTTGACGAAGTCATTTCAAAACCCAACTTACACCACTAATAATCAGCTCGTGAATATAGACGAATTGGCACGTTGTACACAATTAGCTCCTTCGCGTGTCTCGACATGTATGAAACTCTTTTACTCTTCCACAGAAGTATTTGCTTGCAAGTATAAGGTAATCATTATTAATTTGGAGATAAGGGTTTCCTTTTACTTCTACTTTTTACTTGTAGCAAAACCTTTTACTTTGACCTTTTCCTTTTAAGCAATTCCTTACTTTTCATTAATTCGACTTACTATTATCAATTCGAAGCATTTTGTTTCCCCTATAATTATTATTCATTCAAAGAATAGTGTTTTCAAATATACTAATAAAACGTAAAATATATTATTTCCTGCAATATACATGATTTCAATCTGAAGAATACCTCAGCTGGGAAAACCGGTACTTTAAAATGAAAAAAGCACCAGCAGTCATAAGATTAGCAAGCTACCACCTGAAGAAGTTATAGTATACCCCTCATTACCAAGATGGCATCCGAATTAATCTTGCAACAAACGCATCATTGAAAAATTCCCCAAAGGCTTGATTATATCTTTATATTGCCATATGCTATCACTTTACCTTCTTAATAATAAAAACGCGTATATTTTTAGAAAGTTCCTCATTGGATGATGACATTTTTAACAAGAAAGTGATGGTTACAAAATAGCAACTGATTTATTACTGAATTTGTAACTGGATTACCATTATAATATTATAAAAAACTAATAAATGCCTCCAAACTTCTCCGTATAAGCGATATAGGTTGAAGGATTTTTAATTTGCATGTAGTTTATGCCTACAAAAATATCACAAATAAATTACTCAATAGAGTATTTCTGTAGGTTGGGTTGCTTTAATTTTGCATAAGAAATCATCAAATGTGCTTATATAAAAATATTAATTATATATTTGCTACCTATACACAGATTTCTTTTTATATAATGATCAATGCTATGAAATATAATTAAATGCATGTTCTAGATTTTATGATCACAAAAAATATATCGAATTATGTTTATATGTACTTTCAATGCATTAATTGAATTTTAAGAAAAAGATAAATGAATTACAACTATAAATTAGAATTATTCAGAAAAATTATCTTTTAGTAAAGCTAGTATAGGAGCCAAGGCATCAAATTATCAAATGGAAGAGGTAACTTATAAAAGAGGGATAACCGAAATTGAATTGGAAACGTAACATTATTTCCCTTTTATCAAGTTAATTTGAGAAACGAGAAATTTTAGTTATAGGATCGCCCGGAGAATCTGTCCTTGCCCTGAGAAGAAACCAGCTAAGAATAACAACGTCGCTAATGACTTCTTATATTAGTATGGGATGGCTTTTAAATGTCTCTACAGGAAAAAAAACTGTTTGGCTTTTTTTCTACCAAATTACCTACTTTCTTCTAAATTTCAGTCTAAAACGTCATCCCCGTCCGCTGTCGCTAATGCAATATCAATTACAGGTTGGCAAATTAATTTTGGCAGTCGGAAGCTTGGCAACGTCCGATGCGCCGTAGCAAAGACGCATGCGGATTGCAAGAGCTCATTTCGCTGGCCAAATTAGTAACCTTCGTTTCGACAGTACAGTTCAGAGAAACGTGTGATTACCGGGGATGTACAATACTAACTTGTTATGGTGACTCGAGAACGTAAAGTTGTTCATAGGTAAGTTTTAATTATTGCAATGAAAATTTTAAACCAAAGTAATTATTTAACAAATTTACAGTCGATAGTAAGTTTTTTAAATCGGTTTTCGTACATAAAATATTTATTTGTTAAACGATTTAAGAAAGTGACATTAGGGTGAGACAATAGTATATTACGTAACAAGAGTTGTAAGTAACCCATTACGCACGAAATGAAAAGTTTATGCACGAAGCCGCGCAGGGGCGAGTGTATAAATTTCATGAGTGCGTAATGGGCTTACAACTCGTGTAACGTACTATACTTTTTCTACGCCCATTCATTTTCTTCCATTAAATAAAAAACATCTCAATCCTTTGAACTTTATTATAATAGTTGTTAATAACAATTGAACAATTATTGTAAATCGATTGTGCCTTATTATTTAATGGTGATGAACGGTTATTTATAATTGTATTATATTTTGTTCAAGAAATTGACAATATAAATGACATGACATTTATTTCCATAGTATGCTACTTAAGAAAACGTGTCCTATTTCTAAATAATTGCATAATGTGCTGCCTACATTTAGGGACATCACTATTTCAATCCTAAATATATCTCGCTAATGCTGTTTTATGTTTTTCAATTGACTAAATTTGTGTAAATAGACCAAATAAAGTCTTCCGTAAATAAAAATTTGATTGTAATTTAATTAAACCAAGAAGTTTAAGTTTTCTTCTCAAAACGCACGTGTATGTTATGAGATCTCATTACGTGCATGTTATTGTTAAATGTCATTTACAAGGAATGTTGACAGTGCGATTTTTGACGTTTACAGACATGGGCGTAGAAAAAGTATTTTATGCACTCATGTGTCAATTTTATGCAGCTCATGCGTCAATTTTCCATTCGTGAAAAAAAGCACCACTTTATGCACTTGTTGCATAAATAACTATTCTGTTTCTGTCTACAGGAGTATATAAAAGGGCACATGTTTATTTTGTGTAAGATACCTATTTAAATGTAATAGGTTTTTTAGCTTATAGTTATACTCATTTCATACCTATCTCTATTACGTTTCGGTTTTATTATTTGTCTTGAACCATCTTCCGATTTAAGTTACAATTGCGGTTTGGTCATATTAAAATATGTTTGAAATAAAACCTAAAGATTGTTTAAAACAACTAATGAACTGAAACGTGATATAGTATTTTTGAATTTAATACTTCTTTTAAATGGCCGAAAACCACGACAAAAATTTCAAAGAACGGTCACTGAAAACACATTTAACTACTTACTCATTTTATTTGTATAAAAACACACATAAGTAAAACTTTTAATACGACATTTATATCGAGTTATTTTATTGTCAGGTCATTGAACGAGTTTATGCTGTTACGAAAGTTATCTAAAGAACGCTTTCGCGTATTAAAAAAGAAGCTCTGGCAGGAAGTAATGCTGACACTGATGTGCCTACTAAAAAACAAAGAACGTCCAGTATCCGTACGGATCAATTCGACAAAACTGTGCTTAGAAGGTGCATAAAAAATTATCACATATCCGAGAAAAAAGTACCCACGTTAAGAAATGCACACCAAACCTTTGCAGATAGTCGCGAATCTCTGCGGAAACAAATACATTGTTTGGGGTTTCGTTGGACCAACATGAAAAACAACAGAAGTTTGTTAATGGAACGTCACTAAATCAGACATTTACGTCTACTATATTTGAGAAACATAAAAAAGTGGAGAGAACAGAACAAACCTATCATTTATATGGATGAAATATACATTCATTCATGTCACACGCACCTTAAAGGATGGAGCGACAAGAGAAACGAAGGATTAAGAAAACCCGTTTCAAAAGGTAATAGGCTCATCACTGTGCATCTAGAAAAGGAAAATGGTTTTTTACCTATTGCTGGTATTATGTGGAACTCCCAGTCAAAAACAGGAGATTATCATAATGAAATGGCGTACGAAAATTATGAGAAGTGGGTACAAGAAAAAATTATTCCACTCCTACCGAAAAACGCTGCTGTGGTAATTGATAAGGCCCCATATCGCAATGTTCTAAATGAAAAATTACCTACGACTGCTTGGGCTAAACAACAATTAAAAAACTAACCCTCTGAAAGAAACATATATTACAGTGAACAAATGTTAAAACGGGATCTCTATAACGTTGCAAAAATGTATAAACCCCAATATAAAATTTATAAAATTAATGAATTGTTTATTCGATATGGATTGCAAGTTTTAAGGCTACCCCCTTATCACCCGGACTTAAATCCGATCTAAAGTGTTTGGGCGGCACTTAAAGAATATGTGGCCAAAATAAATGTTACCTTCAATTTTACAAAGGTTGAAGAATTCTGCAATGAATTTTTTTAAACATTTTCTGCAAATTATTGGAAAGTTAGATGTGTTAGATGTTAAAAAGATTGAAGATGAATTTATGAACAATGAACCACTTTTAGATACTGTTATAGATAATATTATTATTAATTTGGCCGAAGACGGGGATAGCGAGATAAAGAAAGTGATTTTGAAGAATCATTTGTAGATGCACATCATTATTTTACTGTTGATCATCCCTGTACATCTAAAACATATTATTCATTATAGTGTTTATTTGTAGGTGGTATGACTGAATACATTAAACGCAACAAATGTAAAAATGTAAATAGGTGTTATAAAATTGTAGATATTAGAGACGAATTGCACTAGAGTAATATAATATTTGTGGCACATCTGTACATAGTTCTAAATAAACAATAATTGACGGCACCGGGAACCAAGATTTTTTTGTTTTGCCAGTTCTAACTCTGTAAAAAGTGTGAAGGGATGTTCTAATTTCACAGTAAATATTTGCAAAAAAAACAAAAATTTACATATGAAAGTAGAAATATCTACCACAAAAAAGCTTCAATATTTTTTTTGTATTATTAGTATACTTATTAGACTATCTCTAAAGGCGATTTCCTCAAGTTGTTTTTCAAATTTTATGTATAAACCCGAATTTTTACATTATTATTTACTAAATATTATTAAGAATAACAATTTTGGAAAGCTTAACAGGTAGGTATGTCATTAACTATTACTAGGAACAGATAGGAAAATTGTTGGCCATTGTTAAATTTAGAAAGTCGTTTAACAATCCTTATCATATTATACGCATTATCTACAAAATCTACCTGACTTCCAATTTCTATACAAATAAACCTCAATGACGAATATTATGGAGGAACCACTTAGAAAACATTAATTTGAAGTAAAGGTGAAATGAAAGTTTATGTCTCTTGGAATCTTTATTATTTACATCACATAAAATAATAAAGGATAATTATAGAATTACCCGTGTGGTTTTTAAAGCAATAAATAATTATGTCTGTACAAAAAAACCGCAATTTTCGTAGAAAAATCTAATGGTTTTTATTTCCTTATTCATTTATTTAATAATACAGAACACATTAATGTTATTTTGTACGTATTAGCAGCATCACAAGCTTTAAAACTTTGCATGCGGAATGTACGTCGCCTGCTCTTCCCGGTAACTGCGTTTACAACGTTGTCAAGTTGTATGGCTTTCTCGCGCATCGTCAACTGCCAAAATTGATTAGCCCAACCGGTACATTTTCGGTAGGCTTATTTAACGAATCGCTTTGCTTTGGTTGTGTATTTTTGTTTCCAGCTGTTTATGTTTCCATGGTTACAATTGATCTGAAAATAAAGGAAGTTTACAGTAAGCTTTATTGATAATAGAATAATTCATCCTGTTGTGAGATGTGGAATAACTTTATCCCTTATATATAGGTCAAGCACCTACCTATACTTCCGACTGGGATGTCCTTGAAAAGTAGCTGATTTGGTTGCAGGATGGAACGTCTCTTTAGACTATTTGATTAATTTATTCGCAATAAGAATAGAAAATAATGAAATTATCCAATGGCCATCTAGCAGAGAATGGTCCTTATTGATTCATATTTTTTGAGAAATTTCTAGAAAACATTATGAATTTCAATAATCGTATTCTAAATCATCGAACACAAAATTAATTTTAATTGTGTATCAATCTCAATACACATAATATAATTATAGAATTTCAAACATTCGTTATTTTCATGTCATCGGTATTAGATATTATGCGATTTGAATATTTCACAGTTTAATTTATGCACTATCGTCACCTAACGCACAAGAATTTCGCAAACGTCTACAACGGCTATAGAATGACCCTTTGACCTATTGCTAAATAAATATAAACGCAGTTGTGTTTTTAAATGTCTATGTACATAAAAACATATGATGTGAATCATTAATTTCGAGACATTTATAATAATTTGCATGTATGTTAGTTACAATCTACTACTATTCGTACAAGATATGATTCTCAAATTTGACCTCAGACAATATAAGAAAAATACAATTCATACTACAGTTATTCAAAGTATTTTCAATATATCATCGTACCGTGATAACAGCTAAGAGAACAAAGAATCATGGGAGTTCATGTTTAATTATTGTCGCAAACGAGCGGTTTAATTTCGTTTTAGAAGACAAATAATACAATTATCAAATTTCAAAAAGTCAGCGATTATCAGAATTTTCTTTAATTTTTGAATTATACGGTGATATGCATAAAGTTGAGTAGCTACTTTTTACTCACATTTTTAAAGAAGTTACTCCATTTCATATGCATAAAATGGCGATTATTGAACTTCATATAGGCAAAGTAAAATAAACACTTATCAGTATAACAATTGCTTTGTTGTGTACCCTAAAATCATAAATTAATATCGTTATCAATGCTACGTATCATAATGGGGGCGCGACAAAATTTTCTCAATGATGAAGACTTCCATAATGAGGTACCTACCAGAACACGGCGAACAAGGAGGGTTTGAAAACCAAAATGCAGCCGATTATATACAGACGCCGTGATACGACAGAGAGGTAAATTAAGAAGAGATGCTATATTCACAGCTTTGGAGTCTAAATAAGCATCTTAAAAGAATGCAAATCAAAGTATTTTATGGATAAGTATGAGTACCAATTTCAAATTGGTAACTTAACAGGAAATATACTCATATAATAACTTGAAAGTAATAATAGTCCAAGTAACATAAAATACTGTTAATAATCATAGGGCTCTCGCTTGGGTATTTGTTTCCTTGGAATAGGGTCATCAAATCATTTATACTTTAGCAATGTTTGAAAGCCCAGTTTTCTCCCCGAGAAAATGAATATTCATTTATTTCAATCCCGAACTTTTAATAACTTCGCACTCTTTCCAACCAATCTATTTCACAATGTACTCTTTCCCTCCGTTCTTCTCCGACCCCATCAGATTCTCCGAACGCCTTAAACAAAGTAGTTAATTTCATCTTACTCTCATTTTTAGCTCCAAGAAAGCAGTAGTCGAGTAGAACCCCGAGAGGAATCATTGGATTCAAAACTCTCTGAATAGCCCATGCCGGTTAGATAAAAATAGTAAAAACTCTCAAACTCGTTACAGTTGGTGAAAGTGTTGTTTCCAGTTTTTTTCACCATTATTATCTTTTCTTAAAAAATTGGTGGCGTCCAAATTTATTTTATGAAACAAATTTTAACAGAGAAATAACCAGAAAGAATTTGTTGTATGAAAACATAACGTTTTAAAAAATCGAAATGTTTTTAACCAAATTGAAAAATCCCAATAGAATGAATGATTTGTAAGCAGACAACTACAATTAGAAAAGATAAAGAGAGGCTTACCAGGAAGAAAAATTAACACCACACACAAAATATTATTTGGAAATTGAATATTTATTTGCTTCTCAGCAAAGAATGGTAAAGAGATTGATTCGACTCGAATCGTCGTTTAAATAGATATTTTTACGGGTGTAAAAACGTTAATATGACGCGTTCATAATATATTGAAATAAAATGTTTTTGAAGTAAGGGTGGGAGTAGCTGAAGAATAAGTAACGCTCCTAAATAACTAATGAAAATTGAAACATGTCACAACGACATGTTACAACCTCTGCACTCGAAATTTCATTTGCTATGCAAAGTTGTAGACAGATTATTTGAAAAATGGCAAAATACACTTGAAATAAACTGAGAAAATGGAGCAACAAATTTCAGGTTATTAATTCCCGGTAACTAACTGCCTGCATGTATGATGGAAGAAGCTAAAAAAATCCGAGAAAAATGAACTTGCTATACAACTTATCGAAGCAGGGGTTGTTTGAGGGGGTTGACATTAATATTTTTTGTGGTAAAAATTCAATTTTAATGAAATCAACTTTTATATTTCGTTTTTCAAGAAATTTTAAAAATAATGGGTTTTTTTAGCATTTCAGATGTAATTCCATCATACCTAGCGGATTTCCCCCGTTTTAGGTATTTTATTGCTTCTCTGACTTATTCTACTTGTATATTTTCATCTTCTATAATAATTTCTTGTCCGTAATTAATTCCTTTTATTGTGTTTTGTCGTTTTCGGTGTTTAATAATTCTTCGAAATATTCTTTCCATCCTTCCCTAATTTCTACATCATCTCTGTTATCATATTGTGTTCCTTTGATTTAACGTGTTTGATTACTTGTTGTTTTTCTTTGCTTAGCGCCTTAAGGACTTTATAAAATAGTATCTGATTTGATTGACTATCCGCGTCCATTTTCTTTACAAATTCTTCCCATTATTTATTTTTCCCAATTTGAGCAAGATCTTTAACTTTTTTTCTTTGTAGTTTGTAATTTGTATAGTCAACTTCTTTTTTACTACTCAGGTTTTTATTTCTGATTTTATTTCTTGGTTCCACAATCTAGTAGATTTCCATTATTATTGATTCTTATTGTTATGTATGTTTGTTTACCTACGACCACCCCTGTATGTAGTCAAAAACACACAGTCGGCAATCAATGTAAGACGTCTATTACGCACGGTAAAACAAAACGCACGGCTGTAAAGTAAATCGCACGGCTTCCCTAGCAACCACTTAGCAACTGTCAATAGACGTAGCCATTTTATTAAAAATTCATTATTTCGATATTAGACGTTGAATTTTATTCTATATGTAAATGCTAGATAACGTTTATTAGATAGGAGATTGCATTTAATACTAAGAGTTATTTGGAATTATATGATAATTGGTTCCGTTTCATTCAATCCGCATATTTTAGCTGTCTTAATGTATCATATTAGTAAACAATAGTATATTATAAACCAAGCGATTAATGTGACCCATTAAATGCCGCGGGCGGTGTTTGATTTCTTAGAGAAGTAATCCACCTAAGGGATTAATGTAACTATAGTTGAGATGTGTATACGCAATTTTTTGCAATTCCGGTAATTCTACATACATTTTAGATAAAAATAAATACTACTTAGAATGGACTTTTACGAAACTTGGCTGGGCATCGAGGATCGACTTTTATGAAATGCAACTTGGCTGGGCATCGAGGATGTACGTTTTTATTTGTAGTTTAAATCCCCTAATAATATTATCAATACGAGTAGGTCGTAGATAAAGTATAGTACGTAACACGTGTTGTAACGCATTTTACGCATTAACGGAATTACGCACTCGCCGCTACGCGGCTTCGTGCGTAACTTTTCCGTTCGTGCGTAAAATGCTTCTTACAACACTCGTTACGTAATATACTATTAGCTGTTTCTAGTATAATGGATTTTAAGGTATTCCACATTCCTTCAAGATCCATATTCTCCCAGTTTGTTGCCATTACTTTTGTTTCTGTTTCCTTTCTGTATTCACACAAAAATAAAAATACTGTTATAAATAGCGTGTTGAAAGAGAATAATAGCCTCACCGAAACAGATTTCGAAATGGCAGAAACATTCGCAAATTTTTTTACCAAAGTTGGACCAGATCTCGTAAAAAACATAAAAAACCCCATTATCACCACCTTCATCCGTAAAAATTAATCCCAACTCCATGTTCTTGACATCTACCACGGAAGAAGAATTATTTGACATAATAAACACTCTAAAAAATCATAAGGCGCCTGGAGTCGACGGCATTACATCCGAAACCCTAAAAGAAATAGCGTGGGAAGTTTCATCCCCATTGTCATTTATCATCAACATCTGTTTTGAAAAAGGTGTTTGTCCTCCCGAACATAAAATATCTGTCATTAAAACACTCCATAAATCGGGTAATAAACAAATTATATCAAACTACAGACCACAATCTTTGATTAACAGCTTTGCAAAAGTTTTCGAAAAAGCGATAAAATCCCGCCTGGAGTCATTAATGAAGAAATTCTGATTGTTGAACGAAAATCAATTTGGATTTCAAAAGAACCGATCAACGGAGGATACAATTTTAGCATTGACGTCTAGAATGTATGAAGCCCTCGATAACACCAAACCAGCAGTATGTATTTTTTTGACCTTACTAAGGCATTTGACATCGTAGACCATGCGCAGTTATTGGGGGCCTTGGAAAATATGGGTTGTAGATGGCGTGTTCACGAGCTTTTTAGAAGTTATATCTCAAACCGCCAACAAATTGTCAACATCAATAACAATATCAGTAATGTTAAGGAAGTGGAATGTGGAGTACCACAAGTTACTGTTTTAGGTCCACTATTATTTATAATCTACATAAATAGCTTGCTTAATATCAATTCCAGCGGAAAAATCTTCAGTTTTGCTGACGATACTGCAGTGCTTTATACCGCTGACACATGGAATGCTCTGAAACGGAATGCTAAGAATGATTTCACCAAATTCATAGACTTGTTCAATCACAAGTTGTTGACGATCAATTTCAAAAAAACCATTGCACTTCCATTTTCAAGCTACGTGAATGGATTACCTGACTTCGATACACTAGATATTCCATATGACAACCAAATTATTGAAATTGAACTGACAGATAAAATGAAATATTTAGGTGTCACAATAGATCGCCACTTGAGATGGAATATTCACATTGAACAAGTCAGTAATACGCTTCGGACAATGATATATAAATTCAAATATCTTGCTAAAGTAATGAAAGTACCTCAATTGAAAATGGTCTATTTTGCCCCTCTAGGATAAGTTATGGTATATTAGGGTGGGGAGGACTCGCTTCATCAAATCTGGAGAGGATCAATGTACTGCAAAATTTTTTTCTGAAAATTATTTTGAAAAAGGACCGTAACTTTTTAAGTGATGCTCTCTATGAAGAAAACAGAATACTTGACACACGTCAGATTTATTTTTATAAAATAGCATTGTGTTGTCAAAAAAACAAGACTAAGTTCTTGCTTGTTTCCCATTTTCATGAGACCAGAAATAAAACCAATAAAAGATTTGTCCTATCAACTTCAAATAAAACTGTTGGTCAAAAATGTTACACCTTTCTTGCCTCTAGAGTCTTCAACTACCTTCCCCAGCAATTGAAAAGTATAGTTAATTATAATTTATTCATATCGAAGATTAAGCAGTTTATTTTGATAGAAGATAGAAGCAAAATACACCATATAATAGAGAATAAACTGAATGTATAGAGTAACACTTAAAATTTCACATTTGACTTTCTGCTTATGTTTAGTAGTCCCGTCTTTATTGGTATTGAAATTGAAAATTGGAACTTGATGTTCATATTACTCGTAACAATTTTTTTAGCGGACAGCCTCTAGGCTTTGTTAATATGTCACTAATAAGCATACACTTACTGTTAGTTAAGAAAACATAATGTACTACACCGAAATTGTTGCCAACTCTTTAATGATGTTCCGCATAGTTCGCAAAAGTCCAACGCAGACAGCCCTTTGGCTTTGCGGTTTTGTGATGAACATTCTTGATATGTTTTAAAATAATATTATGATAACTAGTATAAACACGTTTTTATTGTATACACTATCCGCAGACAGCCAATTAGGCTTTGCGGTTTCTTTTTGTTCATTTGTCCGATTATTTATGTAATTATATTTTTTTTGTATTGTACAAAGAAACCTTATTATTATTATTATTATTATTATATTTCCTACTTTAGTTTCTTGTAACTTCTACGTTTTAATAACTTCTTTTACTTTCTTCATTTGTATGTCGCGCCTTTTGCTTCCTTGTAGTTTTCTATTCTCTTGTTTTATTTTAATTTTTGCCTCAAGTAAATAGTGATCACAGTAAATTTCTGCACTCCTTTTTACTTTAACCACTATTTCTTTCCAAAAATCTGTGTTCACAACTATATAATCTATTATAGGTTTTTCGTTTTGTTTTGATATTTATATTATATTATTAGGAGAAGTCTAAAAATCCAAACAGATTTGAAGAAAATGCTAGTCAGGGGAATACGATAAGATTTGTTGAGATTAAAGCCAAAATTTAACTTATTAGGCAGTGTGCTATTGTGGTGACCAAGTAGTATTTAAAAATCATGTGAAGATCCGTCAGGTACAGAAATTTTAGGAGCTATCTCTCAGACTTTAGCAACGATTCTCAGTCGCCATTTTCTCTACTTTAGTAATGTTAAGTTCTACTTAAAGCGAGACAAATCTTCCATCACATCTCGGCAACTTTTTCATTAAGTTAATTAACTATAATCCCTATATAAATATTTAGAGAACTTTTGCAGTCGAAATTGCATTTGGTAAGCCAAGTTGTAGACATATTATTTGTAAAAATGGCAAAATACACTTGAAATAAAATGAGAAAATGGAGCACCAAATTTCAGGTTATTAATTCCCGGTAACTAACTGCCTGTATGTGTGATGGAAGATGCTAAAAATATAGTATTGCGACTTATAATCTCCTTAGTTCTTGAATATCCATGAAAGGAATAACATTTTATATATGCTAAAAATGAAACTTTTTAGGTAGTGCAATAAATTGTTTACACACGACATAATATATCTGTAAGTGGGTACGATCGGCATTTTGAAATATTGTGCTTGAACGTTTGAGTAGGGTTTAACCGACCACCCATTTTTTTTACTTTTTGTAATATAAATATGCAAAATATCGAAAAACTAATTAAAAAAATCTTGCTCATGATAAATCACTAGACTCAAAAAGGTAACACAAAACAAAAATAAGAACAAGAAAAAGCAACAAATTGATACAAAATCGTAAAATGTTAGTTTGTGTATTAAACCAGTTCCTTTCACTTGGACACTGATCCGCAAGAACAATATATTAAGTTGACAAAAAAAATTTTTTTTCATCTTTTAGTTGTTTGAGTCAATAATATAAACAGATATATCGGTTACAAAACTCGTTTTCGAATGTAGATGTGAATAAATTTAAATGAAGATTGTGGCGAAACTAGTTTGAAAATTCTCGTGATAATATTATGATTTCTAAACGTTCAATAGTAGTCAAATGGTAATAACAGTGATAGCCGCGATTCCATTACACAAGTTTATTGACAATGAATAAATGCATTACAGATTTTATCGAATGTTATCACGAATTTAACGGTTGTCGAAACGCGATTTATTGAGGAAATGGATTTGGAAGCGCTCTGTATCAAACTATGAATATCTATTGACACTGCATTATATTTAAAAGTTATGTAATGAATATACAGGGTGTTTCATTCGTAGTTGGAAATATTTTAACTTCTGAATCTTGAGCTCTAAATAATAAGATTAAAAATGTAAGAAGTATTATTTTGTGACAAGTACTCTAAAAGTATTTGATATATCCTTGTCACACTTGGCGGAAGTGAAGGTACTGTACGTGGTTATTCATTATAAATTACCCTCCCCCTATCACAGTTATTATTGCTTTCAGTAAAAAGTCTTATATAAAAGTTGTTTGGTTACAGCTGCATTTTGTTAATATGCTATCAAAAGTTCAGTAGCAGGCAAAATAAGGGGATACAAAAATATAATAGTTTTTTAATTGGGATACCCTATATATTTTGACATTTTTGGAATGGTCGTTTTCTCTAATTTCGAAAATATATAATAGGAATGGTCGTTTTCTCTGATTTCGAAAATATATAATACGGTGATATCAGCTTTGAATAATTCGACAATTATAGTCTTCTTATAGTAAACAAAATATTTCAATTACTCAATCGTGTAGTGCAAATCAAATCTAATAATTTCGAAGTGAATTGTAAGTAGGTAGATAAAGTTCTTTAATACGTAATCCAGCATTCATTGTAAATCCGTACACATTCATTATTCCGTATACACTGATAATAGCGATAAGCAGAACAAGTCCAGCAGGCGAACAGGTCCGTACCTACCCATAAATTAAAACCATAAATGTGGCGGCAGAATAATGGATGACAACTAGTACGG
The DNA here is from genome assembly GCA_963921935.1 of Galeruca laticollis. Taxonomy (NCBI): domain Eukaryota; kingdom Metazoa; phylum Arthropoda; class Insecta; order Coleoptera; family Chrysomelidae; genus Galeruca; species Galeruca laticollis. Next base: position 53,645,816 of record OY998182.1, on the reverse strand, counting down.
AGATCATGTCTGCAATTCACTTCGAACTCGTTAGCATCAAACAATTTACCCTGAAACAACCGTCAATCATATGCAGCGGCAGCAAATAAAAATCCGACAACATTCCAATTTCCTGGCAAACAGCAAGCCATCCTATTCAACTCTGTTGAAAATGCAAAAATCGAGGACTATTTAATAGCTTTAGGATGCTCCGTAAACCCCAAGGACATTACCATCGCCTCAAGAATTTCACAAAACAGAATATGCATTTTCTTAATCTCCAAAGAAGTAATAGACTCCTTTTTAGAAAATACCGGGTCACTCAAAATCAACAACGGAATATTACCCACCCGCAGACTTATAACTCCAAGCCAACGAATTGTACTATCCAACGTGTGCCCTAGCATTCCACACTCAATTCTGGAAACAGAACTCCTAAAGCTAGGCCTCATCCTACTGTCACCAATCAACTTTCTTAAAATAAATGTATCTCGCCCAGAATTTAGCCACATCCTTAGCTTCCGACGACAAACATATATCACTCCTCTCGAAAAAAATTCAACAATACAAACATCATTTATCGTAAACTTTGAGAACACCTCATATAGAATTTTCATTGCTATCGACAACCTCGAATGTATGACTTGTAAACAAGTAGGACATCATGCCCAACTCTAACACCCAACAACACAGCATCACCATCGAACTCCTCACAAGCTAACCAACCGACAGACGTGGCCAGCGTCTCATCTAATAGTTCACACAATCAAAAATTATGCACACCTTCACTAACTGAGAACAACCAAAAGCTTGAAGAAAACAATACTGTAGAGAACGAGTCAATCGACACATCCCAAAGCACAGTCCAAGAACCCTCAACGAACTTCAAACAAAAACCCGTATTTCAAAGATCCAATCCAAAGAAAAGAAAATCAGAAAAATCTATACAAGAAGAAATGCATCCGTTACAACAAATTTTCGAAGACAACAATGACAATTTTACGCTAAATTTTAACCAAACTCTAAATTTTTTTTAATCATTCCTCCACACCGCAGACATTTTGTATCTTCTTAAAACGTACACAGACGACATACCAGGGTTCCTAAACGTTATGAATACAATATATGTCAAATGCTCAAAAAGCATGAAAACAAGAATTTCAAAGGTAAAACGGAAAATTAACTACCAACTCCGAAAATCCGCAATACTAGACAGCGATCTTACCTCCTCCCAAGAAAATCCTTAGCTCTTATCAGTCAAGTCCACATTGCAATGGAACCTTAACGGGTACCATACCCGTTATGAAATGTTGTTAATTCTGATCTCTCAAAACACACCATCAATAATCTGTCTCCAAGAAACCAACTTTAGAGGTTCCTATCATGCCGAATTAAAAAATTTCAAATGTTTTTACAGAAACGGAACCAATAAAGATAAGGCAAGTGGCGGAGTAGCCATCTACGTCAATGAGACTTTTTAAACAAAACCTATAACTTTAAATACATCCCTAGAGACAGTCGCTGTCACCATCAACAGCGACAAACAAATCTCAATATGCAACCTCTATATTCCACCCAATGAAATTCTCACAATCCACGCGATCGAGGAACTACTTCAACAGATCCCGTCCCCTCGTATCGTATTACGAGATTTCAATAGCCATAGCCCATACTGGGGATCTAAACACAGCTCATCGAAGAAAGAGTTATCGAACAACTGCTGGAAAATAACAATATAAATATCCTAAACACAGGACAACCTACGTACAATCCGGAGATGCCTCAGCCATCGACTTAACTATGTGCGATCCTGCCTACAAACTTCTTTAAACTGGGATGTCTACCCCTACTTATATGGCAGCGATCATTTTCCCATAGTTATAAACCAAACTTTTTCCACTGCCAATACCACTCCTTTCTCAACATGGAAATTAAACCAAGCTAACTGGAAACTTTTCGCAGACCAAGTAGACCAATATATTCGAGACCTTCCTAACTCCATCACTTCAAATATAGCATCAACCTTCCCACGATTCTCACAAGCATTATTACAAGCAGCTCATATAGCAGTTGGGAAAACCAAAACACTCAAAACTCACACCCCTGTCCCATGGTGGAATAATAAATACAGCAAAGCCATAAAAAACTAAAAACAAGCCTTCAATAAATATCGAAGACCCCCACAACTGACAACAAAATAGAATATAAAAAATACAGAGCTGAAGCACGTTATCAAACCAAAAAAAGCAAAAAAGAAAGCTTTGTATCATCAATCAACCATTGTACTCCCGTCTCTACCACGTGGGAAAAAATTCGTCAGCTATCCGGACAACGGCATAACAGTGAAATCAAAATTTTAAAACATGAAGACAAAACGATCTCTACAGGAGAAGCAGAAATATTCGCAGACCATTTTGAACAAAATTCCAGTAACGATAATTACACTCCACAATTTCTACAATACAAAACTAGAAATGAAAAAGAGGAAATACAAGTAACATATAACGACAATGACAGCATAAACTCTACTATTTCTTTAGAAGAACTAGACGACGCCTTATTTAACACGAAAAGTTCAGCTCCTGGTCTAGACGACATACCTCTAATCTTTATCCTAAAATTAAGCTCTAGTGCGAGAAAATATCTCCTTGACATCCTAAATACAGTTTGGATACAACATCACTTCCCAAAATTTTGGTCAGACTCGTATATAATCCCCATCCTTAAACCTCAAAAACCGAAATCAGACCCCCACTCCTAACTCTCTAACCTCGTCAACTTGTAAATTATTGGAAAATATTATAAACCGAAGGATAAGATGGTTCTTGGAAAACAAATAGCTCCTGATCCCCGAACAAAACGGTTTTCGCCAGAACTGATCTACCACCGATAATCTAGTGGACTTGGAATCCGAAATTCATGAAGCGCTAATAAACAAGCAGCATTGTTTGGCTGTTTTTTGTGACATAACAAAAGCTTATGATTGCACATGGAGATTCGGTATCATTAAAAAGCTACAATCCTGGGGCATAAACGGACATTTACTAAAGTTCATTCAAAATTTCCTTCAATTTAGAACAATCAGAGTACGATCAAATGGAAAAATATCAACTCCCAGAATTCAAGAAAACGGAGTACCTCAAGGATCAGTTTTGAGCATGACTTTATTTTTAGTAGCAATCAATAACATCATGAAACACTGCCACTTACCAGTGAAAGATAGGCTTTATGCGGATGACCTTGTCCTTCTACTAAGAGGAACAAACCTGAAATCCATCCAACGGATTCTCCAAGCCACACGACCTTCAGAAATGGTCACACACAACCGGACTCAACTTCTCGACCGAAAAAACAAAATGCCTTATCTTCTCAAAAGAAGAAACAGGAAGTAACCCAGTACTAGCATTAAATAGCAAGGACCTAACTTTTGTTACGGAAATAAAATTTATCGGTCTAACTTTTGACAGCAAACTATCCTGGAAAAGCCACGTTACAAACCTTAAGGGCGTCTGTCACTAAGCCATAAACATACTAAAAGCTCCTGGGGAAGCGATACATCAACTCTATTAAGCATATACACATCTTTAATAAGGTCAAAAATCGATTACGGTTCAGTGGTATACAACTCAGCTAAAAAATCCGTCCTAAAACAACTAGACGTCATTCAAAACACTGGACTCCTATTACACTAGGAGCTTTTCGTACAAGACCCACTCTTAGCATATGTTGTGAAGCAGGTCAAATTCCCTTAGAGTTCAGGAGAGACTATCTAAGTTTGTCCTATGCTAGCAAAGTTTTAGCCACACCTGAAAACTCAACGTATCATAATGTCCATAGCAACCGTTTCAACTTGTAATTCTCAACTCACCCCCGATGCCATCCGCCCTTTTACGAGCGACTCAACCGCTTACTCCACAAATACTCCATAAACTTTCCCACAATTTACTATCCGAGCAAAAACTCACCCCCACCATGGACTATAACCCAACCGCAAATAATCACAGAACTATCAAAATTTAATAAACACGAAATCTCAGCAGCCGTTATACAAAACCACTTCAGTGACATAATAAACAAATTCAACGACTATCACCATATTTACACTGATGCTTCGAAAACAGCCGAAGGAGTTGGAGCAGCAATCTTCTCCAAAACCCACAACGCCAATTTCAAGCTACACAATAATTTCAGAATTTTCAACGCAGAGCTCTACGCAATCCTAGAAGCCCTAAAACACATTAATAAATCCGACCAAAACAAATTTACAATTATAACGGACTCAATGAGTGCCCTGTGCGAGATCCAACGCATGTATCGCAATAACCCTATACACAAAGAAATTAACAGCGAACTCCAGTACGCCAGAAAAAGAGGAAAAGAGGCAGTATTTATCTGGGTACCCTCACATATCGGAGTCAGTGGAAACGAGTCAGCAGACCATCTAGCACGCGAAGCAGCAACAAAAGACGTTTGCGTTCAAATAAACAAGACAGTGCTCAGTGATCTAAAATCGTGTATTAAAAATATAGTTCGCAGTGCGTGGCAAATCAAGTGGTTGCAGTGCTCCGAGAAGCTAAGTGAAATCAAAGAAAACACACTACAACGACCAGTCTTTCTACCATCTAGGAGTAATCAAGTGACACTCTCACGCCTTCGAATCGGCCACACTCGCCACACACACCTCCATCTTATCACAAAAGAAAACATCCCTTATTGTGAGACATGCCAAACTAACTTAACAGTAAATCAAATTTTAGTGGAATGTTAAAAATTCAACAACACCAGAAATAAATTCAACTTTGCACAGAACATATCCGACATACTCAGAGACAATAGCAACATGGACAACATTATTAAGTTTCTTAAGGAGATTAACATGAGAGATATTTAAATTTAAAACGATCATATCTCATAACTAATAACATAACTATCTATAATGCTAATGCTCTACATTACACTGTATATTAAGGTAGAACATAAGTAACTTCCATTAAAGAATAACAACTGTTGTCGCTTATAACCTAAGTGGTTTGGGCGACATAAATAAATAAAAAAAAATATATAATATATTACCCCTACCTTGTACAGGGTTTTTGATTATATATGGACCCTTCTATATCTCACTTATTATTTGATGCAGACAACAATGTTTCAAATAAGAGGTATTAATGTAGTTTTTAAAATTCAACCAAAATATTTTACAGGATGTCCCAGAAAAGAGGGTCAGAGCAAAGTGTTTTTTAAATGGGGCACCCTATATATTTTTAAACTGTTCACTCCAATCCGAATTCAACAATACATAATTGTTATAGTCTAACCTTAACAGTTCAGGAAATGTATTCATTTAAAAATCGTTTTCTGGAGGATGAAAACCAACTATAAGCAACGGGCAATGAAAGCATTGTCATATTCAAGTCATATTTGACAAGTAGTTATTTACACCATTATAAAACATTGTATTTGATAATTTGGAAAATGCGGTATACAGATGATGAAAATATTGAGAAATATTTTCTCTATTTGTAAAAAATAATAAACAAATTAGATGCAAGAAAAGAATTTATGGAATTATATCCAAATCGGCATGCGCCTAGGAAAAATACGTTCAACAGAATTTACTAGCATGTAATGATAACTAAGAACTTATCTAGGAAATAACGAACGTGAGTTATATGCCCAGAAAGTACGCTCATGGCGACAGATGAGAAGATTGAAGATTGCTCGATCAGCGTTTATATTTAATAAAACCAAATGAATTGTAGCTTGTAACACACTTCTTGTTAACTTCTTGTACATTTATCTTCAACGTATTTATATTGTATATTATTTGGTAACAATAAAGTTTTTAAGTCGTTTTTAAAAATAAGATTTTCAAAAGGAAATCTATAATTGGCGCAGTCGCAGTAGGATTCGTGCGGGTTGTGAAAAGACTTTTCGCATCTAATGTAAAACTTTCCATAATGTCGCAAGATTCTATAGAAAATACAGCATTCAGCGTCGACAAATTTCTTCGTATGCCTTTCGGCTTAAAAAATTCTCCATTCACCTTCCAAAGAGTAATGGATGAAGTCTTGAAGGAACTCCAAAATAAAATTTGCATGGTATACATGGACGACATTATAATTTTCAGTACTAGTCTTCAAGAACATATACAGAACCTACAATCAGTCTTTTTTAAATTAAGAGAAGCTCGTCTGATGATTCAACTAGACAAATGCGAATTTCTCCACAAGGAAGTTGAATTTCTTGGGCATGTAGCAACTTAAAAAAGAATAAAACCGAATCCCAACAAAATAGAAGCTATAAAATTTTTTACCATACCGCGTACACAAAAACAGCTTAAGTCATTTTTAGGCTTATTGGTCTATTATCGTAAATTCATAAAAAACTTTGCCAAAATAAACAAGCCTATGACTCTTTGTTTAAAAAAGGATAACAAAATTGAGCATACCAAAGAATTGATTAATTGTTTTAATACATGTAAAAATTTACTAACTTCAGAACCTATATTAGCATACCCAGATTTTAATAAACCTTTTGAGCTAACAACCGATGCTTCGAATTATGCTATCGGGGCTGTATTATCTCAAGAAGGACACCCAATTTCATATGCATCACGAATGCTTAACAGCGCAGAAATTAACTATTCAACGATTGAAAAGGAATTGCTAGCAGTCGTTTGGGGTTGTAAATATTTCAGACCTTATTTATTCGGTCGCGAATTTGTAATCATAACAGACCACAAACCTTTACAGTGGTTGTTTTCTTTGAAAGAGCCTAGCTCACGCTTAGTTAGATGGAGACTGAAATTAGAAGAATTTCAATATAACATAATATACTTAAAAGGTAACTCAAATTTAGTAGCCGACGCTTTATCAAGAATAAAACCCAATTGTGACCTTAACACTTTCGAAACAGACTCATTAGACGTAAACATTGACGATCTTGACTCTATAATTCAGAGAGAGATCGATAACTTAAATTCTTTACTAACTCAAACAGAATTAACTCCAGAACAAATTAATCCATTACCTCATTTATCAACAGATGACGTTAACAACATTTTAGAGAACAATCAAAAAATTAATATACCTAATATCAGACATTCAAGTAGTACCACCAAACAAAAATCCTATACCAGACGACACTCGAAATACCCATCTCAAACAAATCTTTAAACCGATACAAAAATCAATTATTAATTACATGTGGCGAAGTAAGCGAAATTAAAACTAAACGTGAAAAATGTTTTGAAAACACACGGATATTCGTTGTATTGTCTCGACGAGATTTGGAACAAAGTATAACTCAGTTTGTTAAAGAGTTTATTGACCCGAAACAATTATATGCACTTTATTTCAGAGAACCTCTCAACTCTGAAAAATTCATTTCAACTGTACAGAAATTTTTCAAAAACAATTCATTTAAATTTATACACTGTACAAAAATATTGCAAGACGTTCTAACACTAGAAGAACAAAAACAAAAATTAGAATATAATCACGTGTTCAAAAAAGGACACAGAGGAGAATAAGAGAACTTAAGGCTTCACTTAGTTCAAAGTATTATTGGCCTAAAATATCGGAAGACATAGAAAATTTCGTAAACAATTGTGAGATATGTCAAAAAAATAAATACGACAGAAATCCCCCATTAATTAAATTTAATCTTACTCCTACAGCTGCCAAACCTTTCGATCATATTCATATTGACGTTTTCAAAATATCTAATCATGCATATTTGACGATAATTGATGCATTCTCCCGCTATGGACAAGCTTATCCAATACCAAGCATAACAGGTGTATCTATCGTCGAAAATTTATTGAGTTACATAACTCATCATGGCCTTCCAAACAAGATTACCGCCGAATGTGGCTCGGAATTTAAAAATAACGACGATTTCTGTAAACTTCATAAAATAGAACTCCATTACACAACAGCTAAAAACAGCAATTCTAACTCCCCTGTCGAGCGTTTTCCCTCCAGCTTAATTGAACATTTTAGATGCCTCCGAGAATCTAATGAAGATCTTACTCCTGATCAATTAATAAAATATTCAATTCTCTCTTACAATAATTCCATTCATTCTGTCACGAAATTTACCCCCTTTGAAATAATAAAAGACCATATCAACAACCCAGACCCTTCCGATCTAAATGATCACTTAGTTCTATTATGTTCAAAACTATAAAGAAGCCTCCAAACGTCTTTACGAAACAATTCTCGAGAAAAACACTCAAACCAAAGAGGAAATAATCAATGAAAGAAACGAAAAAAGATCTGACCCACCTACATATACTAATCAAAATACACAAAATACATTCAAACAAAATTTAGAGACAAAAAACTTCCCAAATTTAAAAAAGCGGAAATAATAAAAGACTCTGGCATAATACTAGAAACTAACAAGGGAAACTACCACAAAAATATAATTAGAAAACCAAAAAGTATTCCTCCAATATTGTTATAGGATGATGAAAATCACCTTGACAACAATCACACTGGTATTCCTGATCCTCCAAACAAGATGCCGGACAGAAGATATTCAAGTGATTAAAATAGATAACCCTATACTGCCCATTAGTTTAGGACCCTGTAGATTAATTTACACTAAGCATACATTTATATATTATATACATCTAAGAGAAGTAGTTAAGCAGATAGAAACCGTATAACAATATTTTAATACTTTAAGATATAATTTAATAGTTAGTAACGCAACAAATCATATATCGTACCAAAGCTTAGCAGAGCAAATGATAGAGAGAACAAAAATTTTGATAAACACATTAGACAGGTAATCAGAAAATATTTACCCCCACGTCAGACAAAAGAGGAGGCTAATAAACGGCATAGTTAAAATCAATAAGTGGATTTTCGGAAATCTTGATTCAGATGACGAGGAGAGATACGATAAAGCAATTACTATTTTACAACAAAATCAAAAACGAATAATTCACGAAACTAATTTGCAGATATCTTTAAATAGAAAATTAATAAACCAGTATAACAAATATCTCACAACTTTATGGAAAAATCAACAAAAGCTGCAAGATAGTCTAGAAAAATTCCGTATATCTATAGAAAGTAAAATAATAACCTTATTAGTGTTTTTAAATGAAACTCACGGTCTCTAGTTAATTCCACAAAATAATAAAAGTTGTTGAAAATTCTAAAAAATTGACAATTGTTTCGATAAATTTATATCATCGTCAGAATGACAGAAGTTACATTTCATTTTATGCCTACCTGATGTTTAGTAGTTATTTTTGGCTAGACCAAGAAGTAACCTAACTTGTGATTGGCTTAATATATGTTTATAGAAAAAATAAGAAGATGTGATATTACAAATATTGAAGCTTAGATATTATTAGCCCCATGGTGGTATCCTGGATATCATTTTTCCAATTAAGATCAGTATAACTGTGCAATGATATAGAAAACCAGGAAAACTATATCTGCTGATCTTTACAATTATCACTTAAGAAGACAGTTTATTAGTGGAGAACTCCCTAGATTTAACTGTTCATTGACAACTTCATATTGTGGGTTTCTTAAATGTCTTCTAATTTCCAGTTCTGCAAGGAAATCCAGTTCTTGTTTCTATTCACAAATATGCAGCACTTCTAGTTCTGTGTTAGGTGTCAATGAATGATTGGTGTCAAGTAGATGTTTTGCGTAGTGGGATTTATCTGGTTGTTTCAATCTGTATGCTCGTAAGTGCTCACTGTATCGTATTTCAAAATTTCTAAGGGTCTGACCCAAATAGACAGCATTACATTCTGGACATTTGAGTTTATATATACCTGACTTCTTTAATAGTGGTATTTTTGTTTTTACATTTAACAATTTTGTACTAACGTTACTTTCTGTTTTAAAAGAAATTGTTGTATTCGTTGCTGAAGATATTATCTTTGAAATATTATTAGAAATATTTCCTGCATATGTGATGGTTTTATAAGTTTTAATTTCATCAGCTTGTTTAGGATATATTAGTTGTAATGCCACTTTTTCTTCTTTTTTACTAATTAGCTTATTTATCATATCCAATGGATAACCGTTAGATGTTGCTATTTGTCTAATTGTATTAATCTCTCTATCAAAATTAGATTTGTTCATAGGAACTGAAAAAGCTCTATGTATCATTGAATTATATGCTGCTAGTCTGTGTGACGTAATTAATATGCATTAATCAGAATTATTTCACTTTTGACAATAAGATATATATTCAAAATGAAGGTTTACCAATGGGAAGCCCTATATCACCTATTTTAGCAAACATTTTTATGGACAATTTAGAAAGAAAGATCTTTGAAAGTAATATTTCGAAAAATATTTTATTTTGGTATAGATATGTAGATGACATATTAGCTTGTTTTATGGGTAGTGAACGACAATTAGATGTATTTTTCAACCACATCAATTATTTACACCCGAAAATTAAATTTACATTAGAAATTGAAAATAGCTCAATCAATTTTCTTGATTTAAAAATTCAAAGAGTAATTAATGTACTTGATTATTCAATTTACCGAAAACCAACACAGACTGATGTGATAATTCCATTCAATTCTAACCACCCTATGTCACACAGACTAGCAGCATATAATTCAATGATACATGGAGCTTTTTCAGTTCCTATGAACAAATGTAATTTTGATAGAGAGATTAATACAATTGGACAAATAGCAACATCTAACGGTTATCCATTGGATATGATAAATAAGCTAATTAGTAAAAAAGAAGAAATAGTGGCATTACAACTAATATATCCTAAACAGGCTGATGAAATTAAAACTTATAAAACCATCACATATGCAGGAAATATTCCTAATAATATTTCAAAGATAATATCTTCAGCAACAAATACAACAATTTCTTTTAAAACAGAAAGTAACGTTAGTACAAAATTGTTAAATGTAAAAACAAAAATACCACTATTAAAGAAGTCAGGTATATATAAACTCAAATGTCCAGAATGTGATGCTGTCTATTTGGGTCAGACCCTTATAAATTTTGAAATACGATACAGTGAGCACTTACGAGCATACAGATTAAAACAACCAGATAAATCCCACTACGCAAAACATCTACTTGACACCAATCATTCATTGACACCTAACACAGAACTAGAAGTGCTGCATATTTGTGAAAAGAAACAAGAACTGGATTTCCTTGAAGAACTGGAAATTAGAAGACATTTAAGAAACCCACAATATGAAGTTGTCAATGAACAGTTAAATCTAGGGAGTTCTCCACTAATAAACTGTCTTCTTAAGTGATAATTGTAAAGATCAGCAGATATAGTTTTCCTGGTTTTCTATATCATTGCACAGTTATACTGATCTTAAGTGGAAAAATGATATCCAGGATATCACCATAGGGCTAATAATATCTAAGCTTCAATATTTGTAATATCACATCTTCTTCTTTTTTCTATAAACATATATTAAGCCAATCACAAGTTAGGTTACTTCTTGGTCTAGCCTAAAATAACTACTAAACATCAGGTAGGCATAAAATGAAATGTAACTTCTGTCATTCTGACGATGATATTAATTTATCGAAACAATTGTCAATTTTTTAGAATTTTCAATTACTTTTATTATATTGTGGAATTAACTAGAGACGGTGAGTTTCATTTAAAAACACTAGTATATTATTTTGTAACAATAAAGATTGTAAAATCGTTTTTAAGAATAAGTTTTTCAAAAGTAAATCCATAATTCGTGTGTAATTAATGAGGAGGGTGATTTAGATACACTTCTGCATTTTGAAGGTAAAAAGATATATATTTTTTTTTGCATTTTATGGTAGTTGAATAAGAAGGAATAATTTTTGCGACACTACTTTTTTGCAGAAATAGAGAAGACTCATTAGCCACTAGCTCTAATATATTACAAAAACATCCAATGAAAATTTTTAGGACTCTGAAAAGACACAAGTATAAACCATATAAGATACTTCCCGTGCAGGCGCCTACTGAATTGCGCAAACGGAAACGGTTAATATTTTGTCAGGAAATGCTTCGTCGCTTGAATGAAACTCCATATATCATTGAAAAACTCTGTTGGACAGATGAATCCAGTTTTTCTACAGCTGGCGTGTTTAATACAAAAAATAGCCGTTCATGGCAAAATAAAAATCATAGACAGCAGAAAGTGCAACAAATAAAGAAATTTGGACGGAAATCAATTAAAGTTTGGTGTGGAATATTCCAGAATAAAGTGGTTGGGCCAATATTTTTCAATTATAAGTTTGCAGGAAGAACTTACCTAAACTGCATAATACCCAAAATAAGTGAAATACTAGAATAATAATTTAGAGCTGACCAATTAAATACTATGATCTGGCACCAAGATGGGGCATGACCCCATAGTGCAAGTAATATGAAGACATCCTGCATACACGAAAGTAATTTGAAGCCATCCTGTTGACGTAAATGAAGATTGCTGTTGTCAGCAGTTAGTCTACTTGGTGTAGGTCGAATTAATAATATTCATTCTAATCCTGTAACTTGTATTATAAACATATTCAATTAAAATTAGTAAAGTTTTGTATTTTTGGAACACAAAAGTTTTTAAAAAATATCTTTGTGAATAAAAATATTTAACTTGCATTAGATGTGGAAGAACATCGCAACAATCAGTTTCCAGAGTGGATCGGAAATAATGGAACAATTCTATGGCCTCCTAATAGCCCCGACCTAACTACCTTAGATTCTTTTTTGTGGGGGATGCTGAGATATATAGTTAACTTGGTGAAAATAACAATCTTGTCTTATATATTTTCTCAACTTTTGAGATTAGACTATAACAATTATATATTGTTGAATTCGGATTGAAGTGAGCAGTTTAAAATATATAGGGTGTCTCATTTAAGAAATAACACTTTGGCTCTGATCCTCTTTATTGGGTCATCCTGTATAATATTTTTGTTGGATTTTAAAAACTACATTAATATTCATTCAACTCTTATTTGAGACATTGTTATTTGTAACAAATAATAGGTGAGATATCGAAGGGACATACACTGTGTTATTTATAAAATGCGACATAGGGTTTCCTGTACAAAACTGTCAAACGCGAGCTAACTTTTTTACCAAATAGCGTTCGTGAAAAATAGTAACAGATTTGAAAAGGTCGTTAAAAAATAAATTCAAATGCACTTTTAATTTTCTTAAATTCGGTCTGGTTTACTAAGAAAATGCATAATTACGTTTTTAAAAGTCGTACGCCATTTTTATAAAACTTTGGAATACTAAGAACCGGTGCCAATGTGGCCGAGTTGGTACTTGGTACTCAAAATTTAATGTTGAACGTAAAGGTTCGCGGTTTGCTGCCGCAGTTTGTCCAAAATGTTTTATTCATAATTTTTGTCCAAAAGAAATTTTAAGTAGAGATATTTAAAATTAGACAATTTTTTTAGGTTACAAATTTATTTATTTAATTAAATGCTCAAATTGTTTTCCGTTTGCTGCTAAACAGTGTCACAAACGATCATAAAAGTTCCGCCGTACATTATTAATAACAGTTCAACTAATTTTCCGACATTCAATAATAATAATAATATTTTTCAATTCATCTTCTTCCTCCAGTTCATAGTCTGTAACTTATTTTTTAGGGAACCCCTTAAGAAAAAATCGAGGGGTGTTAAATTTGGAGATCTTGCCGGCCAATTTATTGTACCCCCTCGACCTATCCACATATTTGGGAAAACAGTATCAAGGTATTCCCGTACTTCCCTACTGGAATGAGCCGGGCAACCATCATGTTGATACCATACTGAAACATTTCTAGGTGCGGCATTTGCAATTTGGGGTCCTATTTCATTTTGGAGAAGATTCAAATATTCTTGGCCATTGAAGTTATTACTTAGGAAGAAAGGACCAATTAGTTTATCACAAAATATGCCGGCCCATACGTTTACTTTTTTATTGTATTTGGTATGAGACACATTTATTTTACATGGATTTACTGTATCCTTTGATTTTGTTTGTCAATTTTTCTCTTTAAAACAAAACTAGACACGTCGGTAAAACAGATGTATCTTAAAAAACTCCTATTTCAGTTGGCTTTGTCTATTATAATTTCGCAGAAAAATTGTCTATTAAAATAGTCTTGCTCAAAAAGTTCTTGCACATCATGAAGTTGTAAGCTTTGAAGTCGTTTTTTCTTAGGACACTGTGTACTTTAAAAATACTAACATTTAAATCTTGTGCCACGCGTCTAATGGTGGTCCTAGGGTTTTCGACAAAAGCCAACAAAATGGATAGGTCAATCTCCATTAATGTTTTTCGATTTCTTCGTCGGTGTTCCGGTTTTATGCACAACGTTGTTTCAAATTGTTTAATAATTTGATGTATCCTGTGATGCGGTACATCGGTCTGACCATTTGACATATTGAATAAAAATTTTAAATGAAATTATAACTATTATAATTATATAAAAATTATTCAAAAATGAATGTAAACTTAAAACAACAAATGAACTTACAAAAATATCGACAAACGAAACAAGAAATTACTCACAAGTACACTAAAATAACAAATCTAATCGCCTCAAAAATACTTATTCGCTCCAAAGATTACAAATTGACAAGAATGAAAATGACATTATTTGGAAGGCTACCTACTAGATTTGGCTTTTTAAAATTGATACTAAATTGTCTGAACTTTTCTTTAAATAAATAAATTTTTGAAGCAAATAACTTTGCTTTATTTTTAAATAAATGTTTTTTAGATACAAATTGTAAAAAAAGAACTAAAAACAAAAAACTTGGTCACAGCGTGGGATCGAACCGTCATCCTCCACATTCAACTTTCAATTTTCGCGTATCAAATACCATCTCGGCCATCTCTGTCCCAGTTATTTGTATTCGAAAGTGATATAAAAATGGTGTACGACTTTTAAAAACATAGTTATGCATTTTCTTATTAAACCAGACCGAATTTAAGAAAATTAAAAGTGCACTTGAATTTATTGTTTAACGACCTTTTCAAATATGTTATTATTTTTCACGAACGCTATTTGTTAAAAAAGTTAGCTCGCGTTTGACAGTTTTGTACACGAAACCCTATGTCGCATTTTATAAATAACACAGTGTATAATGAAAAACCCAGTACCGTTTTAGGGTTATTAAATGTGGAAAATCTTAGTTTTAGTTGTTACTGTATATATGAAAGAGATAACATTATTAAAGTAAGCTATGAACATGACAACTAATATGTTTGATAATTGATATTTTTCTGATAAAGTAATTAAAATGGTTTACAATAAGAAAGAAAACGTTAAAATATATATTCAAAATAGAAAACAAAGATTTATTAAAAAAAATATAAATAAATAGTAACCCATAAAAGATGTTCAATTTATGCACATTTATTGTCGATGCATAATTGATAATGCCTTCTTATATTTATAATAACATTGCAGATTAGTTCATTATTTTCATTTAGTTTGATAAAATTTCAAGTTGAATCCTTTCTTTAATCACTTGCGTGTTATTATTATTAACAATATATTTTACAAATCCCCAAAAAAGGATCCGTGGGGTTAAAATCCGGAATGTTAGGAGACCAGTAAATAGTTCCATTATTCCCTATCTATATTGGGAATACATTATTTAAATGATTTCGAACCGGTAGGACACTATGCGGAGTTGCGTCATCCCGCATCCAAATCATATCAAGTTCGGCTATAGAAAATTCTGTAAAAGAATATTTTCTACTTCTGGGATAAGTATTTCCAGATTTCCAGACTTGCTCAGTTAAGGTATAATCATAATATATAGGTCCAACAAATTTTTTTCTAAAAATTCCACACCAAACGCTAACGGTTTTTCTTCACTTCGCTAATCATTTTTGGAATGCTCATTTTCCCACGACCTTCGAATTTTCCTGTTAAAAATTCCTGCCTTAGGAAAAGTTTATTCATCAGTCCATAATATTTTATAAAATACTAGGGATTTTCATCCAAATTTTGAATCATCTGGCGACAAAAGTCAAGCCTTTTCCTTTTATGAGCCTCTGTTGAAACTTTTATAGTTGGCGTAAAACATATACTGTAGCAATGTAATTGTATATCCCCTTTAAGTTATGTTGCGGAGCTAAACTCTGAAAGGTATTAATATTCTATTTACTTACCAATTTCTTACGTAACTATTGAAAGGGCGTTTGGTTTAATCGAGATACCAGACGTGAACTGAGCCCTTTTTGTATCCCATTCGATTTTTTATGGACAAAAATAAATTCTATGAAAAAATAACAAGAAAAAGAAATTCTGTAACAATGAATAACAGTTCGAATTTATACTCGGTACGATAAACACGTTAGTTCTGAGTGTCGAATATAAACGCATATTATTATTATTGACAATTTAACTCATGTATAAAAAATCGCATATGCCACAGTGCAATTGTCACTTTGACAGCGGCAAAAGTTAGCTTTAACTTTTACAGCGACAAATACACTAGTGGTTTTTTCACTTATTCATCTGTTCATCAATTATCGCGGTGTTGGTTACCAAAATAAATAGTTTGGCATGTTTGTCAACAACTTATTGAATTTTCAAGAACTAACAATGAGTCGATTCGGTGTGTCTACGAACGCCGAAATTAGTCAAATTGTTAATACCTGTGTGCCTACTAATACAGTTGCGACGCAATCATCAATCTGGCGACAATTTTCTACGTTTTGCGATGCAAAAAGATACGCATTTGAGCCAGATACTTCCATCGAGAAATTAAATGAAATATTGCAAGATATGTTTCCAAATTTCTCATTCACTAAATTGTCCTGCCGAATTACACTCGAGGTTTGTATTGATATTGGGTAAATTTGTGTTGTTCAAATTCTAAACTGTTTCCTTTAGCTATTTGACACGAATAACTGTCAACCCAAAAACACTCCCCTTTCGGTGTCGTGTTTTTAATAGTTGACAGTTATTATAGTCAAATTGCTAGGAAACAGTTTCTCATTAAATAACCCAAATTTACCCGATAAAATACAAACCACTTGTGGTGCAATTATAAGTGATAAAATAGTTTTGAGGTGGATTTTCAATTTTATTATTAGTGAAAATAACACTCAGTGACTGTAACAGTGACTATGGAAGACGATTCTCCCCCTGGTAAAGGGGGAACAAACAATAATAATGTAAATAACGGGAAGATGCCCTCACAAATTATCAACACTGAAAAAGTTGTCCTGACTGGTAAAGAAAACAACAATCAGTTAGCCGAAAAAGTAATTAGTAATAAAAGACAACAAAAAAGTAAGGTGTTTAATTTACAAAAACCAAATTAATATTCGGAAATTGTTTATGTATTTATTGAAAGGGTCAATGATCAAAATATTGGCAAATTACATCCCATGGCCGTTGGTCATATCCTACACAAAAAACAAAATATTCAAAATATAATGAAAATTGATAATGTGGGCAAAAATAAAATTAGAGTTCAAGTTAAAAATATATCTGATGCTAAATAAACTTGTTACTAATCCTGATCTGATCAATGAACATTTAAAAGCGTACATACCAAATAATTTGCTAAATAGAAAAGGAGTAATAAAAAATGTTGATACTATTTTTGATGAAGAATATTTATTCAGTAACTTTCTCTCTCCTATAACTATTTCAGACATCAGTAGAACTAAAAGAAAAATAACACGTAATAATGAGACAATTTTAGTACCAAGACAATCTGTAATTGTCACGTTTGAGGGTAATAAACTACCGTCCGTCATATACATGAATTCTGTAGCATGTAATGTTGAACCATATATACATAAAGTTACGCAATGTTTTGAATGTCTAAAATACGGCCATGTATAAAAACAATGTCGTAGCACTACAGCACTATGTATAAACTGTGTAATAGATAAAGTCGATACGCATGTCTGCCGCGATCCACAAGTTGCTGCATACATTGTAAAACTAACACGCATAAATCAATATTCAAAACTTGCCCCGCTCATATCAAACAACAAGAAATTAAAAATAAGATGGCTGAGGAAAACTTAACATTCTCAAAAGCTAAACGGATGAATAACAATTCTTACGCTAATATAGTCAAAACCAACAATATATTTCAGGCACTAACGACATTAGATGAACAAGAGTTCCCCTCTCTACTTCGCTACTTCCGATATTGCAAATGGAATTCATTGGCAAGTGTTACCAGACACCTTAGGATCAGACCATTATGCTATTCTAATTAATTTTCTTTACTCAGGAGCTCAAATAGAACCGATAATATATCCCACTACAAAATGGAATACTAAGAAAGTTAACTGGAAAAAATATAACTCAGTTTCTCAAAGCTATTTTAAGAAAATCCCAGAAACTTTTATTGACATAAATGAAAAATATGAATATTTCATGAAAGGTATAGAACTTTCAGCTTCTGTGGCTATACCGGTGAAAAAAACGTTTAAAATAAACAAACCACCACCACCACCCTCGTGGGATAGTGAGTGCGATTGTGCAACAGAACGCAGAAAAAAAGCAATTAGTGCATATAAACGTCTAAGTTCATTGGAGAATTATATTATAGTCAACAAAGAAATTGCTGCAACAAAACGACTTCTAAAAATAAAAGCCAAAAATCATTGGATTACTTTTTGTAATAAATTAAATAAAAATACAATTAGTACAGAATTATGGCAACAAGCTAAAAGAATGCAGAGAATCACAATAGGTAGTAATTCAAACAACAAAACATGCAAAAACTTCGATTGGGTTGAGGAATTTATGAATAAAATCGCACCTTGATCAGTATCTCAAGAATTTACAAATATTACAAAGAAGATGATACAGATAATGAATTATTTAACAAACCCATAATTTATAGTGACTTATAATTCGCTCTTAAAAAAACTATTAACACGTCACTTGGCATAGATCAAATTACATATGACATAATATGGAATTTAGCACATAACGCAAAATTGTTTTTACTATAAATATACAACGATGTCTGGATTCATAATAATATCATTGAAGATTGGAAAAGATCAATAGTACTACCTATACATAAAAACGGAAAAAGTCCTGACCTAGCCGACTCATATCGACCCATAACTTTGCTGTCATGTATATTGAAAATATTTGAGAGAATCTTCAAACAGAGATTAGAATTTTTCATGACATCTAAATCAACACTTCCTTCGGGTCAATATGGTTTTAGAAGAGGGTGTAGCACCAATGACGCCATATTACAACTGGTGACCGGCACACAAATATATTTCACAAAAAATCATTACTTAGGAGCAGCATTTCTCGATATTAAGGGAGCATATGATTCGGTTGACTTAGTATTTTTACGGGAAAAGTTAATCAATATTGGGATACCAAGAAGAAATTGTAATGTAATGTGTAACCTGTTTAATTATAGAAAAGTTTATGTCAGATATATAAACAATTCACTTACAAACCCTCGAAATACTTTCACAGGATAACCTGAAGGAGCAGTACTCCATTATTATTTAATATATTCACAGCAAGTCTCCATGAAGAAATTAACTATAAACTAATCCAGTATGCGGATGACTTTATAGTGTATAACTCCGATAAAACCTTACCAAATACTTTGACAAATCTAAAGGAATCGGTCATCTCCATCACACAGAAATTGGACTCATAAGGCTTTCTGGTTACTCCTGAAAAATCGAGTATTATGTTTTTTACACGCCATAACTTACCACACACGGTCAATATTACAATAAACGAGATCCCATACCCAGTCTCAACATCAGTTGTTTACCTTGGTATTACTTTAGATAAAAAATTTAACTCGGAAAAGTCATGTGGTGAGTATTATTACAAAATGCAATAAAGGTTTAAACTTCCTAAAATTAATACGAAGGACATGGTGGGGAGCCGATCCTCATACTTGCATAACTTTCTACAAAACATATATAAGATCGATTATAGATTATGGATGTACTCTATCAACATCAAGCTTACTAAAAAAATTAGAAATTGTACAGAACAATGCCATAAGACTTTGTATCGGAGCAATGAAATCTACACCAATAGAAGCACTTCGAGTTGAAGCCTTAGAACCGCCATTCGAACTTCGTAGACCATTACTAACAGAAAAATTAATTATCAAATCCCATTACAGACAGCCAACAATTATTGGGCTAAAAAACCTTCGCCCATTACACTCCAGGCATTTAGGGAAAATTATAATTTAATTAATAATTTAGATGTTCCGAAGACTTATGAACTTAATGATTTCTTCACATCACTGAAATACGTACATGTTGAAATTCCAAATTACATTCCAATTTAGTGTAACGGAAAAATAGGGGAAATGTAGTTATTTTTTATGTTGATAGGGATGGCTGTTATAAAAGGTTACCATCACTTATTTACTGAGACGTGACGTCATGCTTTTATTTTCATGAATCTCTTATCAATATAAATGTTTATATTAAAACTAGGTCATTTTTCAGAATCCTTTCATCACATATTTTTCTCTAAAACCATTTACTTTTTGATTCCTTAATAGTGCCAACATCCCTATTCTACTTTCACGTAGGTATATAGCCGATTGCTACTTCGAGAATGTAATAAAATTTTATGAAATTAGTTCAAATATAGTCAGTAGGGGAAAACAGGAATCCTTATAAATTTTGAGGGAGATCGTTCCTACCCAGAATTAGAACTGGAGAGTAGTAGGTAGTCCTGAAAGTATTAAAGACATGGATCTCATTTTAGTTAAGTTTGAAAAGAAAAAGTCCACTGTTATTATGTAGGACAGGTGCTGTTACACTTAAGCAATACCGAATACAAAGTGTTGTATTTCCAAACATTCCAGATGAATCTACCGTTGATAGAGCGGATATAGTGTAAATACTTCCAAGACGAACACCACACGGTACATTAAGAACTTCAGTAATGTACAGTTTCGCTGTGAATTTATGTTCATATTATATACAATGATTAGCATATATTTGACATGTAACTTGATGATGTTTTTTAGTTTATATCATATACTTGTGGTGCCTTGTTTTCATGTCCTCTTAACCTGTACGAATATCTCCCTTATGATGTACGAATCTACCCCTTGCATGGGGCAGATTCGGACTATTTCTATTTTAAAACAAAGTACACGATTTAAGCTTAATTTCTGGAATTTTCTATCACTGAATCATAAATATAATAGCCAAAACGGTATACTGTCATTACATATCGAAACCGTTCATATACACTAGTAAATGACAGTTTGGCAGGATAGTTCATAAAATGTGTACGAAGGGTCCCATTCTTCCCCTACAATTAATATTCAACAACAGAATTTTTATAAATCACATACCCCTGCTCGTTACATGGCAATCCTGATGGCTTACCTGAAAATAAAATATTTTAATTAGTATGGCATGTGAATTTTCTGTTTTATGAAATAGTTATTATATATGTCCTTTACTTTGGTAGATAGGATGGATAAACTACAAATGAAGGGTTCTAAAAATAGAAAAAACTCGTTTTGATTCACTAACTTATGGTAAGATAACGCAGTCATAGCTGTTTAGAGGTAACATTGAAAATGTGTTAATGATTACTATTGCAACAGTTCATCATTTGTCAGTTGTCATTAAATTATAAAAAGGAACTTTTCTTTATTTTCCTAAAATATTTGAATGGTAAAGAATTTTCAATCGTCCTTTAAATATTTGTGAATAATGTCAATAAACTCCTGTGGTGGAACAAGACTATTAAAATAATACCTGTCAAATACTTATAACTCCAGTGTAACAAATAGGTATTCTGTCAACAAATACAGATGAACAATGTAATCGTATATCCCATTTAAGTCATGTTGCGGAGCTAACCTCTGAAAGGTATTAATATTTTATTTAATTTTACCAATACCTATATTGTATTATATGTTACATAATTGTTGAAAGGGCGTTGGGTTTAATCGGGATACCAGTCATGAACTGAGCCCTTTTTGTATCCCATTCGATTTTTTATGGACAAAAAAAAAATTCCATGAAAAAATAACAAAAAAAGAGACATTTTATAACAATGAATAAAACAATTTTTTAAAAATAAATATTATGTCTAACTCCTGTTTGTCACTACTACATAAGTAACATGAAAAATATATTAAAATTCATTAATTTTCTTCTGCCAAAAATTCTATTAATCCTTCTCCGTATCATCTGCTTCACTATCACTATCGCCTTGTAAATCAATAAGAAATTTATTTCCCCCATTAATATGGACTTGCCCAATATTCTTATACTCATCTTCAGTTTTGATTACTTTTTTAATATCTGTTTTAATTTTGCACAAATTGAATCGATGGGACTGAAAACACAAAAATAAGAGTGTGTCCATATTTTTCAGCAATACTCTCTGTGGCGTATAATTTCTTCATTTCTTTGTCTGTAAAACTTCAATGACATGTTGTTTTGTATAAGAATCAACGTACAAATTATTCTCCATTAAAAAAATTTGTAGTTCGGTCTTCTTATAGCTTTTATTTAATATTTTATTGAGCTGTCGTGAATGATAAGAAGCGTTGTCGAGAACTACAACAATTTTTGGGATCAATTATGTAAAAATTTTTGAAAAATTGTGTTTGTTTTATTTATAAAAATATAACTTTCACTCTATCGATTGCAATCAACCGCGTCTCGATATCATTAATGTTCATAACTTTTTAGAATCAATTGAAAAAAAAAATGTAATTCCATTTTGAGGGGCCGCCATTTTGAATTTTCCAAATTTGAAAAAACGAAAATTTTTAGACGTTTGCCCTCTATGTTTATCCATGTTTTGACCTCGATATTGTTATTTTATTCATAATTGCAAATTGAAAATGTAATTTTCGAAAAAATATCCAACAGTTGGAAAATTTAAGGACGGAATTTTTTTTTTGAAAATCGAATTACGTCACCTTTTAGAGCAACAGATTTACCTTTACAATTTTTTTGTACAAGCACATCCAGGAATGCCTGGAGCATAAAACACCCGAATTTTACGTGTTCTAAGCTGTGCTTGCAAGCTCCGTCGCAAGCGTCAGTGGAATTTATTAGACGAACTAGGAAAATGTTAGTGGGGGGATGTACTTTCATTAGAAAATGAGAAATAATTTACGGATAACTTTTTCCATCGAGCCAATTTTTCGACCTTTCTTACCCGGACTATTAACAATCTGTGGTTTTCTAGTAGATATAATGAAAAATATAGTTCATTACACGTGCATAAATGCTTTTTCGCGCGCGTACCGAAAAAGTCTATTTTCTCGACTCCTAGTAAAATATACTATTATTACATTCTTTCTAATATTGTGTATGTAACTCGGTAATTACAACTAATAAGCGAATTATTATATAAATAGTGATTTCAAAATATAGATACTTGTAGAAAATTGGAAAAAAAAATTTAAAGTAAACTCATTTGAACCGTGTTAAAAGGGATCCTAGTAATTTAACTTTCAATGAAAATATTACGATTGTGTCAGAATAACCATCAACAATTACTTGTAGAAAGCACCATAATAAAATTGCAATATTATTATTCACTATTAACTGAAGAACTTGTTATTATTTTGTAATAAGTAGAATGAAAGTATAAACATTGACATTATGTGAAGAAGGTAGATCTTATTTCAATATAAAGAACGAAAGGTAATTACATAAAATAAGCATTACTTATTAAAAGGATTTGGAGTTACCACATCGAAATTCAAATATGTGACTTTTAATTTTTTGAACAGAGAAGGATGAAGGTTAAATTTATTCATACGTTTACAAAATAATATTCATTCTTTCATCATTAACAATTATAATTAGGGAAAGTTGACCATATAATGGTGCAGCGATAGAAGCGACGATAAACGGAAAGAGAAGAAAGATAAATACAAACACATATATTTCAATAGAACAACGCATAGTGAGAGCAAGGCAGCCGTGCCAACTGAGTTTGCCGAAAATTCGCAATTTTTATGTGGAGAAATCCCTAGGTCAAAATTACATTGAATATTTACACTTCGATGTACCTACACATACCGTTACTCGGGGTGAAGTAGGACGCTTTGTACAGTTATTTGTAAATAAATAGTACAATTTTTGAAAAAAATAATAAATAATTAGGAATACTCCATGTCTCCTTCGTCAAATTCCATTGTAAAATTAATGACATTTTTGTTCCCCCCCCTTTTTTGTTTAGGTAAAGAGTGTTCGCCATCACCCCTATGTGTGGGGTAAAGGCGGACGTCCCTCTGTTAAGCATTAAAAATCGTATTAGCCCCTACTACGGCGTGTATTTGGACAATAATAATCAATACATCATGTTTATAATAAAATTTTACAAATTTTATGGAAAAAAAACATGCAAATTAAAATATTTTATTCTTGAAAAACATAAAAAACACAAAATTGGTATAAAAAAAACGTCAACCCTTATTTACTAATATAACAAACATAAATTCTGGAAAAAATATTAAGTAGGGAATGCCTAATAACTAATAAACTTTATTATCAAAAATTTTTATGGATTTTGTACAAAAACTTCAACAACTCTACTCTATTCTAATATTCTTTAATGAAGTCAAATCTGAGAAATAATATCTTTGGCGTCTTAAATTTTTAACCTTTTTTAAAACTTTTACGATTTGATCTTCATCTATGATGCTTTCATCCCTAACTATTGGATATGTAAAATATTCGCCCGTTTTATTTGAATCTTGTTTTCTCAAGAAATTAACTAAAAACATCTTTTTGTTTCTTTCCCTCATCACTTCAGTAACACAGCCAACATAGTATTTGTTTCTTGTACAAGTGAACTTAACTACTACGAAATTGTTTACTTCTATTGCAAGGTTAGTCTCACTGATATCGCTTTGGATTTGAAGAAACATGTTTTCATTATATTCATCCTGCATTTCTATAGCTTCTTGATCACTCTCATTGTCACTTTCACGTTCTTTTTCGAGCTCTTCATCCTCACTTAAATCTTCTAGGGCTATTTCGGCCTCACTCTCAGATGTTGACATATCCATATCCTTTGAGGAAATGCCTTTGCCAGGAGCCACTTGCAATTTTTCCCCCGTTTCTTCTTCGTGGCTTCTTGAGTAATAATCAGTCTACTTTCATGAAGGAACACCTTAAGGATGTCAGTCCAATGTTCCGCATTTGCGTATTCGTTTTCATTTCTCTCGGAATCAGGTATCTTCCTGAGAACAACATCTGGTGATAGCGGAACAATTCCACAGGCTCGGAAGCCAGACTTAATATTTGTTACCATATTTTCGATGCCTTCGATGACTTTCTTTAACAGGGAACTCCGATTTAAGAATGCAACCTCCGTTTTTTATTTTCCAATCAGCAAGAACAGATCGCCAAAAGAAGACACGTCCAACGGTTGCAGCAGATGTGTTCCATTCGGTGGCAATAGAATAAAAGAAATATCATTTTGCTCGCAACACCGTAAAACACGAATTGAAGTGTGAGCAGCCAAGTTGTCCCCTATCAAGACCTTTCTTCCTGGAAGCTTCTTACAATAGGATAGGAGAATCTAGTCAAACCAATCGTCAAAAGTCGCTAAATCAAACCAGCCGGATTTTGTACGATTGTATACAGTCCCAACAAGGTCTCCCTCTACCCAAGTTGGATACAAATGTACAGATTTGTAGACAACATATGGGGGTAAAAGTACCCCTGATCCACTAATAGCCATCATAATTGATATGCTTGAATCTACAATCCTTTCTACCCTCTTAGATCCTCGTTTACATAATACTTTTACTCTCCCGGGATCATCAAACAAGTTGCTTTCATCATAGTTGATGATATTAGAGGGTGGGATATTTTCTATTGTTTCGCCCAGATTTAAGAAATAGCTTTCTATTATTTCTTTTGTTATATTTGCTCTTGAGCGTTTAATATGTTGAGCAAATCGTTCCGTTAAAATTTGGTTCCGACAAATGAACTTGTAAAACCAGTCAATACCAGGGTAATTGTCTTCAAATTTCTTTATGTTTTCCCCTTTTCTGTCTAAATAGTTTTTAACTAATAGTCTCTCTCATATCTTGCCTGGTAAGAGGAAAACCCCACTCCCTGAATTTTAAAATCCCTGGGACCAAAAGTTTTTCTTCATCTTGTGAAATTACGCATTGCCCGCAATGTTTCTTCGTTTTTATTCCCTTTTTATATTTATCAAATAGGGTAGATTTTGGAATCTTATAATACTCAGCAGCTTGTCTCACACTTTTTCTTCCTTGTCTTATATCTTCCACTGCTCTAGCGAGGTTTTCTTCGCTGTAGTTCTTGAAATTAATGGCTATTTTCTTTTTATATAGCCTAACCATGGTGTCCGCCTTCGCTCCTATAAAATGACTTTTTTTACTAAAGCGCCGTTATTTCAGAAAAAAACAGTTTTTTTAAACCAAACTGCCATGGGTTTACTTATAACAGAGCACATCACAAATAATAGCTCATTTGCAGTATGTAGTTTTAGTATTCTATTGTGACGAACAGTTTCTTTTTTGGTTTTCTAATTTTAAGTAAAAAATATAATTTATAAAATCCTTACCACGTGCTCTGCTCCAAACTTTTACAGCGAAAATACAACACTCTCATCGAAACTCGGAGCTAAACTAAAGGTGTAACGCCGGTCGGTCAATTTTGTGGGACCGCGATATGCCATATTGCAAAAAAAGCCGGCCAATACCAGTCTTTCCGAGTTCACCCCGAGTGACGGTACGTCAAAATCAAAATTCAATAATTTAGGAATGAATGTCCATTTTCATAACCCGCCTTAAAAATACTTTACGACTTTAAACCAGTCCAGTGAGTTTCATAAAACCACTTTAGTCTTTAAAGTCACTATTACTGTAAAGTGAGGTTCTACATCACTTTACTAACTATAGAACTACTTTAACCTATAACATTTTTATGTTTTGTCATCCATGTGTTTTGGAATAACATTATTATTTAAAAAAGTGTAATGGACACGACGGATTCAGATATTTCAGCTGACTCCATGATGGCAACAAGCTCGGACGAAGAAGAAAACATAGTGTTTTGAATTCGTCGTCCAAAAACCATGTACAAGTTTCCACTTCTAACGTTTATTTTCTTTCAAAAAATGACAGAACTTTAACGTGAAGATAGCCAGTTGTTAAAATTTAGACAAACAGGTTGGCCATCATGCATCACAAAAAGTAAAAAACTGACTTTACTTAAGGTAACCAAACAAGTTGATTATAAAAAAGGATGACTATTGAGTTCTTAAAGTAGGTAACTTTAGCTAAAATGACTTTAAGGACTTTATTATGAAAATGGCCGTAAGTTTATTATCAGAAATAGATACGAAAAACGGTGTAGCAACAATATCTATTACAACTATGTAATGCTGGTAACAGTGTGATATGTCATGTCATATAATTTAATGTTAATCGTGTGGTCAATCTATACTCAATGCTAGTTTAGTTTTTAATTACTTTAATTACATATTCATGATTCAACGTAGTGTATTATTACCGAAAACATAACAAACTATATAAATAAAATGAGTACCTATCTAATTGTAAGATTGTTGTAAAAGGTACCTAATAAAAATAATAGTTTCCAAACCCAAAAAAGCAGTAAATTTATAAATCGTACTTTTTCTTATAAGGCTTGAACATTGAATCTTAACCCAGGGTACAAATTTAATACGTTTTTATTGAAAACTCCCTAAATAATAGGTCTAATTTGCTTTTTCTGCATCAAAAAACCTTAGAACTAAGGAAAAATTCCCTAGGTTCGCATCACCCGAGCAATATGTAAGGAGGGATAACCGGTCGTGGAGTACGCATACCGGGGAGCATCTAAACAATCTACTATGTATAGGATTCGGCATCCTATCCTTTTTTGAAATAGTATTGATATCTATAACTATCTAGCTTAACGATTCGTATAATGCTTATTATTTAGACAAAGATTTTTTCAGTTTTACCGTTATCTTTCAGTGACCTTCAGACTTGTAAACAGATTTGCTGAGAAATCGCTTCCAATGTATTTACTGTTATTAGATTTTAAAACTTTAATTACCTAGAGAACTTTATCTTATTATCTTTAAAAATGTCTTTGTCGTATAAAATGAAAGCAGAATATTTATTAAGTCATGAGTTGGAACACGAATTGGCTTATAGAAATATGGAAGTATTACCAACAGTGGCGGAGCGTAGAAAATTGTTGAGGGGTATTTTCGCTCAAGAAACATCCGGTCGCAGTGCTACTGTGTATGGGAATAGTCAACTAAATTTAGAGAAAGAAGTGAACGGTATCGAGTTAACTTCATCTGACTTGAGCAAAAAAATTTCTGAATTTGTAGGATCAGATAGGGACAATGAATCTTTTAGAATAACGTGTAGATTAGCTCATATAAATAATCGGGTTTCTCGTTTGTCGTGTAACAATGAAGAGGAACTAAACAGAAAAAACAATTGGCTACTTAGATTTTTATGTTAAAGGGCGAACTTGATGGTAGATTACCGGGAACTATTCAGGTTCACTCAACTCTTGTGGGTCAGAATCAAAATTTTACTTTGTCTAAGCCAGTACCTATCTATAAATGGGGAATACATTTCACACGAATTGCTGGAAATGAGTCTCTGGCAGGATTTTTAGAACGTGTAGAGTGTTTAAAGATTTCCCGGGGTGTAACGGATAACGAATTATTTTCTAGCGCTCCAGATCTCTTCACTGATCAGGCATTTTATTGGTATTTAAATAATATAAGTCAATTTCAAAATTGGTCAGAGTTAATTTCTAAATTAAAGTCAGATTTTCTATCATATAATTATCAGTAAGATTTATTGGATGAAATTAAAAATAGAAAACAAAATCTTAATGAAAAAGTAACTTTATATATAAATTCTATGTGTAGTCTATTCAATCGCATGGAAATAAAACAGGATGAATCTTCAAAAATTAGGATCATTAAGAGAAATTTACTTTCTAATTATGTACAGCCACTGGCTTTATTAGATATTAATAGTATCGAAGAGTTAACTGATAAATGTAAAAAGTTGGAAGAGTCTTTTACATATTCTCAGAATACAAGTATTAGTTCAAAAAAACCAAAATATACCTAGAACCACAATTAACTAATACTTTTACCTCATCGTATCGGTCTAGGAATCATAATAATACTAGACAACTATCTTCAGTAAGTTCACATAAAGTTTGCTGGAATTGTGGTGAACAAATTCATTTTTATCCTCAATGTAAATACAGTTTAAAAGTATTTTGTTATGGAGTGGGAATCCTGGATTTATAAAATCTAAATGTCCAAATTGTTTAATTAACGAGCAAAGCGGTCAGGTCAATGCTTTGGTAACACCTACCGCTCCTCAAAATCCTTCAGGAACCACAAATCCAAAGCAAAAAAATTCAAAAAAAACAAACATAGTCAAGAACAGTTTCCGTAATAACACCTTCAACCAACAACCAAAAAGTGAAGTTTATTCCTTATCTAATTTATCTAAAAACTCTAATAAAAATAGCTTATCTTATTTCAATAAAAATGATTGGGTAGGTTGATTAAATATAGTAAGAAAGTTTTACAAGCAGGGCAACGTAAATAAATATCAGAATTCTTTATATACTCAATTATCTAGTAATTACTTTTTAGACTTGTTATATCGAACAGATAATGACAACAGGCCTTATGTGGACATTATTATATTTGAGAAGACATTTTCTTGTTTGATCGATACAGGAAGTAATCTGAGTGTTTTTGGTTCTCTTGGTCTTGAGTTTGTTAAGAATTTATCTATACCTGTTTCTAATACCGAACAGTTTCAAGTTACGACTGCTGATGGTACTTACCATGATGTTGGTGGTTTTGTAGAAACTTATGTCACAGTGGATAAGTCATCTCGGATTTTAAAATTATATCTTTCACCTTCAGTTACTCAAACAGTTATCTTAGGAAAGGATTTTTAAAGGCATTCAATATTAAAATAGATTTTTCTTATGAAACGTTAACTTTGCTGTTAACATTTCAAGAAATAATTTTACTAATCAATTTCGCAAAGAAGTTTAATTTTTTGGTGGAATATACGTCACGTATTTCCAGTTTAAAAATGAAACAAAAACTACTCTACTCTCAGGGTTGTATGGAAGAAAAATTTTGAAAAGAGTAGACCGTAGATTCATGCCAAACTAAAAGTGTAATTGGAGATAACAAAGCCAGTTCTCAGGGCTTGGTTATCTGAAGGATATGTAGATAGACAATTTCATATTGAAGTTATAATGACAAAAAACGAGGAAATGAAATTAAGGGCGCCACTAACTTTGGTTCCTAAACAAAGTTAGAAAGAAATCAAATACACAATCAGCCAACTTTTAACTGATGTTACTGCTAAAAAAAGAAATTATTTAGTATTACTGAAGGCCATGTTCCTGTGTAGTAAATAATACAAGTCTTCAAAACATATATAAATATAATGAAATGAAATGATACAAAAATGCAGAAGGTGTTAGTAAACTATTATACACTGTGTCCGTAAAGTATGGAACAAATTCATTTTTAGCTAAACAGACGATTTTAAGAAATAATCCTGAAACACGTCGATTTTTTATTTTAATTTACCGTATTTTGAAATAATAATCTAATATACAGGGTGAATTACTTTCGAGTAATGACGTCACCGTCATTCTTTTTAAATGGAACACCCCCATTTTCTCTCAATTTTCGGATTACTCTAGCTGAGCTGATTCCACAAATGTATCACATGTTGATTCCAATTGGTACAGGGTGGACAAAAATACAATAGTTTTGTGTGTGCTCATAAAGTAACGCCTAACATTCTTTATTAGTTAAATTAACAATATTATCAAAAATACTTATTGTCTAGCGGACAGAATATGATGAAATACATGACTTTATAAATGTTCGAACTGCAGCCCTTGCTGTATTTGACAGTAACCCAAACGGTGTACAAATTCTTGTTGAAGCTTGTTTATTGTGTCTTGAGATATATTGTTTATTGTTATCCGCATTCTCTCTTTTAATTCTTGAATATTTGCTGGTTTCGTTTGATACACAACATTCTTCAGATGGCCCCACATAAAATAATCCAAAGGATTGAAATCTGGTGACCTCGCTGGCCATTCAATAGGTCCACGTCTACCAATCCACCTGTTCGGAAAAATTTCATCTAGATACCTTCTAACATCTACAGCATAATGTGGAGGTGCACCATCCTGTTGGAACCATAAACTTTCATCACAACATTCAGGATTACGTCTGCTAGGAAACAAATTACGTAAAGTAGGTACGAGATACTCCCTTAAAAACTCAAGGTACGTTGCCCCATTTAAATTACCTTCGATAAAGTAGGGTCCGATGATTCGATTTCTTACAATTCCAGCCCATACATTTACCTTTTGCGGGTATTGTGTATGATGCTCACGCATCCAGCGGGGGTTTTCTTTGGCCCAGTATCTACAATTCTGACGGTTAACCTCGCCATTTAACGTGAAAGTGGCCTCATCAGAAAAAATAATGTTTTGTATCAAGAGAGGGTCTCGGTGACATTTATCCATCATTATTTCGCAAAATTGGATTCTTCTATCGGGATCATCTTCGTTAAATTCATTCACAAGTTTGATTTTATGAGGATGCCATTTTTCAAGCATTAATAATTTGTGTACCGTTGTTTTGCTAACACCGATATCGCGACTAACTTCACGCACAGAAGTGTGCGCGTCTTCTTCAAAACTAAGTAAAACATCTAATGATGTATCAGCATTTGCAGAGGGACGACCTGATTTGCGTACATTTTCAACCGTACCAGTTTCTCAAAATTTCTTTTCAATCTTACTGACTGTTGAACGCGTTATAGGTCTTTCTGGATATTTATTATTAAACAAATTACACACTTCCATCTGAGTTCGCGATCTGTCTCCATACCCAGTCATCCCAAGTATTTCAATTTTTTGTTTTACACTTAACTCCATTTCTAATTCAAATTAAATCTAAGCAATAATTAAAACATTCACGAATACCAAAAATATTGTAGTACTAAACTGTCACTGAACATCAATAAATTAGTAAACAAATAATGACATTTCACAAAAAACTAGACGAAAATGTTTTTTTTTAAATTGATAAGAAATAATTTCTTTCATATTCTGTTTGCTAGACCACAAGTACCAAACATGTTTGGAAACAGCTCATTTTTATTAATCTAAAAATGTAACAAACTACAGGGTGTTATAATTAAACCAATTGCCACTAGATAATAAGTATTTTTGATAATATTGTTAATTTAACTAATAAAGAATGTTAGGCGTTACTTTATGAGCACACACAAAACTATTGTATTTTAGTCCACCCTGTACCAATTGGAATCAACATGTGATACATTTTTGGAATCAGCTCAGCTATAGTAATCCGAAAATTGAGAGAAAATGGGGGTGTTCCATTTAAAAAAATGACGGTGACGTCATTACTCGAAAGTAATTCACCCTGTATATTAGATTATTATTTTAAAATACGGTAAATTAAAATCAAAAATCGACGTGTTTCAGGATTATTTCATAAAATGGTCTGTTTAGCTAAAAATGAATTTGTTCCATACTTTACGGACACAGTGTATAGTGAATACTTATAGGTATAATACTTGAGTCGTAGAAGTAGGTGAAGCCTTTTTATGATCACAAAGAACTTATCTGGAAATTATGAAGGCGTCTATGTTGGTCACTCCATTCACTCCAGGTGAAACTTGAGTTCTCTGGTAAACTGAACGCTTAGGAAAGTCCTGCCCGGGTATAACTGATTTCCGTTAGTGTTACTGATCCCAGACATTGTGTCAGTTAGATAGTCTGATTTCCAAAAATTAAAATAACATAGGGATGTGTGATCACGGAATTATACTACAATATTAAACTGGATGTTACAAACAAATTTTTATATAATGAGATATACTTTGATATCTGTCCAGATACATATATGTTAAACTTACAATTATACAATAACCCAAACTTAGCTTAAGGATTCGTTCTGGACAAACATCTATAATTAACGTTAAAGTAAATAATCTTATTTTAAAAAAACTGAGAAATACATATTTAGAACATGTGACATCCCAATAATTTTTGTAGCCATTTTGTATAACTCGACAAATGTTGAAATATTATAATCCTTTAACCACTACAAATTAGGTTCTAAACATTTGAATTTATAACATACCACTGATCCAGATGATTCCCCTGCCAAGATGTTAATTTATAATTCTATAAAATTGCTACCTTCGAATTACTGCACAATTCCTTAGAACTCGGCAAATTCTCAGAATTCTCTGCCGTTCCAGTCAGAAATCCGATATCGATATCCCTTCCTTTGCCCGATTAGACTTTACGACTATTCCGCCACAAAGGAATTTTCGTTAAAATTTAAAAGTAGTTTTATTTCACATTTAAACTGGAATACGTGACGAAGATTCCACCAAAAAATTAAACTTCTTGCGCTTTGCCAAAAAGTCGGCGTCAAAGTAAACTGGCATCAGCTGTTATTTGATGGCGAGTTTATTTTACATGGTGGTTCCAGTCAAGTTTGAAGTGTAACGTAATTTGTAGTTAAATAAAGTAATACAAAACTCCCGTTTAGACCAGTAATGTGTATAGAAAGCATTTACGAGTCCATTTTCAAAATTCCTCCTCTGAAGTTGATGCAAACACGACAAATTCAGGTATATTGTAATCTATCAACAAAAAAGAAAACGAAAAAATTCAATAATTAATAATTCATGGGTTGTTTTCCATACTGTCTCACAAAAAATATCTTTTAATCAAACGTATTTGCTAACAGTTAAATTTTATCTGTCTTTCACTTTCGTAAGAATATAAATTCTTACCCAAAATGTAATGCTGTGATTTAAACCTATGAATCACCCGACGTAGTATTATTGTACTTCTTCTCAAAAATCTATATAAAGGGTGTTTTTAATGTTGACCATGTTACATCATCTTTTTAGTGTAAGCATAAATAGAACTTAAATAACGTTTACTTAGTGCCGCCCATTTTTTAAGTATCTTAGGTTAGATTTAATACACTATTCAATAGTAAGAGGCAGTCGCAAGCATAGATATCCTTTGTCGAAAGATAAAGTTTTCCTGTGGTTCTTAAATCGTTCGCGGTAAATAAAAATCCTGAATCGGTCCCTAATCACGCATGCTTATTACAGCGATCCTGACTTATAGTTATCAATTGGTTCTATTTTTTACTCGCGAACAAAGCTATTATTTATTAATATTATATTATTGTGATTATGTACAGCATGTCAACATAGTTTAGAAGTTTAGTTCTAAAATATAAAAGATAGAAAGATATAATTTTGTTTCACGTTTCGCCGAAGAGGATAGAACATGTGTTGTCAAAATTACTGCATTATTACAAAAAGTAAAATTTGCAGGTCTGTCAGTATTAACATGACCATTTACTAATGAAAAGTTTCTAACAGACATAAATTCACGAAGATAGCGACCTTGAGCATTAGGTATTTTGTCGCGACTTAACATAATTCACTGTAGTTACTTCTCGGTGGAATGTACACAAGGCAAACAATGAACTGAAGAGAAGACATTGTAAACTGATATATAAGCCACCAAGGAAAGTCTCCAGGAGCCTTGGGCTGTAACTGTTTCTGTAGAATATGGCTATGCCTCCCTTTGCACGTCCTACCGACTTCTCCCTAATTGTTTTGGAGTAAACAACACTGTAATTATCACGTATAAAATTTGGTACTTCAGTATCAGTAGCCTGCCACGTTTCACATAAACATAAGAAATCATATTGCACATGCGAGTCTTCAACGAGAAAATTGTTAAGATTTTTAAATCCCTGCACATTCCAGAGTACTGCTCTAATACTGCGTTGGTTGCTTAAGAGCACATCCCGAGTGCTTGTTGCTATTTCTCCATTATTTGAATTTATTTTTTCCTTTCTACCATTTGTATTTAGTGTTTTGGCTTCATTTACTTTAATTTTGTTTTCGTTCTTAGTGTGTGATTCCTTTTTAATTGTGGTTATCTTAATAATTTTAATTCCAAATAAATGCCAGTTTCCCTTGTCCATTAATTTATTCACTTCTTAGAAGCTTAAAATAATCATTTTCTTCATATATCATTTGTTTTAAAATAATTTAATATTTGCAAGAATCTAAACTGTTTTGTCAATCTACTAACATAAATATCATTTACTTCAATGTTTCAAAAATTTTGTTTCAGTATTACCCATGAAAATAACCACCTAAAATCAGAAGTTGTTCAATTAAAAGAAGAAATTGAATCATTGAAGTTACAACTGATGCACCAATCTACAAATTTCCTCGATGGAGACTCAAGTGGTCCAGTAGATAGCGAATCTCAGGAATCTATACAAACACAAGATACTTGAAGGGAAATCTGCCCACTAAACAAGAAATATAACAAGTCTTTTTTGTGATGTTTCTTTTTAGAGACTTTTCGTGATGTTTATTTAAAACGTTAATAAGATATCTCCTAGATGTCTTAATTTTATTACCAACTCTATTAACATTCATGTCATGTAAATAAAACGTATTTTTGATGTACACAGTAATACTTGAATTCGCAGTTATATACACATCCTATTAACTTCTTTTTAGCAACTTCCTATAGGAAACATTCATACGATGTTAATTTGTATACTTCTCACTAATGTCACATACAATATGTTACTGTAATATTACAAATTAACATGTTTCTAAGATGATCACATGTTGCAGTTACAATTTTACATCTTTCGAAATAATTTTTAGTAAGATCCTACTATTACGTCTGTACGATGTTAAGATCATAAAACTCTCAGTAATATCTAATATTAAACATCACAGTAACATAAAAAAGAAGAAAACAGAAGAGGAACTGACGAACGAAACAAACAGTAGTTACCTGTGGAATCAAATGACAAACATGAAATGGCGGATGGTTTTCAGTTATGTGTCATATTTTATTTGCAGGAAGCACATATTTTGCAAGTAGTACTTGAATAAAGTGGTCTTCGTTTTCGTTAGTTTCTACTTAGCTACAGTTTCTATACTTAGTTATAATTCTTGTTATAATGGACGAAAAATTGTTATCGGTAAGTACCTATTCCAAAATCATAATTATTAAAACTTAATACTAATTCAATATTTTAATCGGCTATTATACATTGAAACTCCAGGTGGCGCAATTGTACACTAACATTATATACTAGAGTTTACAAAATAAGGGGTTTTTCAATTTTTAAAATATTTTAGTTTAGTAAGTATATTTTAAAAACGATTCACAATATTTCAAATCCTAGATATGCATTATACCCTACAAAAACCTTAATATTGCAATAGGGTAGATATTATTATTAATAATAAAACATGCTCATATGTTGGCAGATATTTGAATCTAGAAGAAAAAAATTTCAATGTTCAAGATGTTTCAGAAGCTACTTACACAAATAAAATAAAAAACAAGTAGTTGGTAATTATGTAATGAAAGGGGAGTAACTATTTCAGATAGTATTAAACAGTACAAAAAATATTGAATCAAGTATCTCTAGTTCTAGTTTTTGTAGTAGTAGTCTTAGCCATCAATAAAGTTTTGCAGGTTTAGAAAATTTTAACATTATTACTAACAATTCTTGTGAACAATTAGAGATTGTTTAAGACTTTAAGAACAGAAATTTCCATTTGAAAATTCACTGAATACAATAAATAAGCTGTATATGTCCCTTACAATGGTACGTACCTATATTAATCTAGTTGAAGAATATGTAACTTATGATACTGAATGCTCCAGTCAAAAAACAGCATTCAATTATTTATTATTGAAGAAACACAGCTATTGGATACTCAATTGGATACAATTAATTATAAACTCATTTAACTTGATAATGTGTTCATATCTCTTCTTCATAAGTAGTTTTTTTATATACAGTGTATCAATAATGCTTAGATTTCATTAAGTTACAATTCCATGATGTTAATATACAATCTGTTCCAGGATGAAAATAACAAAATGTGAATAGTATATTATTTTATACAGAAAAGAAATATGAATTTTCATAGCACACCTGAATTTACCTGCCAAATGGAGTGAGGCATGTAATAGAAGGTAAATCATGAACAGTCACTTCTCGAAATAAAATATGTTATTATTCCTTTGAAGAACCCCGCATGTATCTTATGGAAAATGGGTCCTAGTCAATTGGCTGAAAATCAAGTTTGATGTAGTTTATGATGATCGATCAACGGTCTCCATGGGCACAATTTGATCTAAAGTAATTGTTTTATTAGCTGCTGTTTCTGAATACCTTTAAATGTTTCACAAATAAGGATTTTGAAGTGTGCGTTATGGAATGATTGAGGCACTCGAAACAGCCACTCTTGCGTGAGAAAAAGTAACCGTAAGTAAACGATAGAATATTCTTTAATCAGATTGGATTTCTGTTGATGTAACGTAATGTTTCATTAAATCTTTATGGTGTAAATTTTTTATTAGTTTTAATATAATTAAAAAACTATTCTAATAAATTTTCTGTAAACTAGCTATAATGTATGTGTATCCGTTAAATTTTATTAATTCAGTTTCAAAGTATGTTACATTATGGCAACTACAGATTAATATACCCTTTTTTTCCTTGTTTTCACTGAATGCGTTCAATAGTTTCCACTTTCCAGACTTGTTATGTAATATGCTTACACAATTTTTTTTTTTAGGTTGGATTCCTGGACAAGATATTTTTTTTTCTCATTTTGTACCTGTTTTTTTCAAATTTACTGCACTATTCATTAATAGTGAATAAACGTTTTAAATCCTTTATTACTTTTTTGCTATTTTATTTTAAATGTCCAGGATGAACAACTAAGAACGACTGTAGGCCACATCTCAGAAAAGAATCATGGTACAACTTTCAAAAAAATTACCTTTAGGTAAGTGATCCTGAAAAATTGCTGGAAAATATTTTGCAGCCTCTAAAATATCCGCTAGGGGTGGAATGAACACTCGAAAACATAATACTCCAAAAAAACATACTAAAGGTGTCCTAAAAATACAATTTTTGAAATCTTGATGAGATTATGAATAAATTTAAGGAGATTTTTTGCCATTATTCTTCAAATAATGGGTGGGGAAGGTTCAACCTTATGAACATATGTATAACTTTTTCGGTTTTGAACCGATATTAATGATTTTAGCTGCATTTAATAGATTTTTTCTGTTTAATAAGATTGATAACAAAATTAGATAATTTTGTATCAACTCGGAAATTTCAAATGTAAATTGAAGCATTTTTTAAATTTTTATATCTGATATTGTAAATCTTATATCTTGGAATAGATTCCTATTCTTTTAACCCCTTTTAATCAGAATTTAAAAAATGCCTCATTACATTTGAAATTTCCGAGAAAAATGGGAAAATTGTCGACTTTTTCACATAGCGTTGACAAAATTGTTCAATTTTGTTATTTTTGTTAAGCATATCTTCTTAAAGAGGAAAAACTCTTTTAAATGACACCAAAAACATGAATATCGATTAAAAAAAATATATCTTATATTTAAGGTATTCCTGCAGAAAAAAATCTAAAGGTGTTAGGTTCGGTGACCGAGCTGGCCATTCTATTGGACCGCGTCGCCCAATCCATCTACGATCTAGTTCTATATACTGATGCCACAAAAAATGAAACAGGAGTAGGCTGCTCTGTTACAACGTCCCATTCTCATATTAACTCCTCCCTTATCCCTCTTTTATGCAGCGTCCATACTAGCGAATTATTTAGCATACTTCAAGCCCTCAAACACATCACTTTAACAAATAAGCATGTAGCTATATGCACAGACTCACTAGCCTCTATCCAGACTATCCAAAATATATTTACCAAACATCCAATTGCCCAAAATATCCAAGATACTTACCACCAGCTTATCACTTCCCAAGATATATCAGTTACTATAATTTGGCTACCATCCCACATTGGTATAGCAGGCAATGAACTCGCTGATCATTACGCGAAAATTGCCTCAACATTCACTGACATTACTGACAATATCCAAATATGTGATGACTTGAAGGCACACATCAAAAAACGAACGGAAATTATATGGCAACAGCACTGGGATACAAACCGCTCTTTTTTACACGAAATACAGCCGTCAATCAATAGCCCTCTTCTTGCTCCTACAGAACTTACAAGGCGAGATCTAGCCATAATAAGGAGACTACGCATCGGACATTCTAAGTTAACGCATGGATACCTAATGACATCCAGCAACCGAACCTATTGTCAAATTTGTCAATCGCATTTGACAATAAAACACATTTTAACTGAATGTCACCAGTTCTCAGCCAGGAGACAACATTACCTCCTCTCATCAAGCCTACGATATATGCTAAATAATCCAGAGCAAATTAACAGCCTACTGCAATTCCTTAAAGATGTGCAGCTTTACAGCAAAATTTAACGAAACCTACATATGATATTATTGTATTATTGTATTTTATATAGCAATGTAATCGTTTTATGCAAGTGGCCATAGTCGCCGAGCACGTTAATAAAAAAAACACAATGTGACGTTCTGCCAATGATCGCAATATCTTTGTGATGTGACATTTTATCGCCTCCTTGATTATTATTTATTAATAAGATATCTGAATCATTACAGTATCTTAGTTAAAGTTATCTAACTTCGCTTCTGTGCACCGATTTTAAACTTTAAGATACCGTTATGAAGTAAATATATGCGTCTTTTAATTGCTAAATATACAGGGTGTCCTATTTAAAAAATTAGATCTACTGTATTCTGAAAATACGCCACTTTTCTAACGGGTAAACCGGAAGTAGGCCAATCATATAAATGTGTCGCAACAAAACTTACGGTAATTTTAAGCCTAACTGTGAAAACCGCATCTTATTATCTAGAACCGTTTCGAAGATATAAGCTCTTAAAAACATTCAGAATATAATGAGACACCCAGTATTATTAGGTGGATAAACAATGAAAATCAATCATTTAGATACAGCCGAAAATAATACGTGTGATTTACTGTCCTGCCAGGACCGAACTCTATTTTTTTTTAATAAAACTAACCGTTTATGAAAAAAGAACCGAACCTTCGACATTGAATAATTTTTTAGCAGACATGGAATCAATGGGGACTTTAAGTATTACATTTGTAATGGTATACCCAAGAACTCTGCCAAAATTCAGGTTTGTGTGAATTTTTGAAATTTCAAATATCTATTTAGACCGGGCTTATAGTAACAATACAAATGGTGTCAAAATGATATATTTTTCATTAAAATTTAGTTTTTTTTATCAGAAGTTAAATTTTTATTTTCCCCTAATTTTCTGGGAATTGAATTAGTTATTTCGGGGAGTTGAATCAATCACCAAGATCTTTGATTTTTGAAATTCAGGAAATAAATGATAAACATTCCGGGTCCGGTTGATGGTATGAACATTGGTTATCAATGAAAACTTTTTCTTTTAAAAATTCATTGTGTGAGAGGGAAAACCACGTAGACACACAAATAAAAACAGCTCTCTCCACTCATCGAGCCTGTATCGCCACGCCACTATGCGGGAAGCCTTTAGTCGCTAAAATTTCGTATATCGCTGTCTTTCGCTTACATACGCAGTTCTAAATAGAAACAATAGCTAGTTGTGATTGTTACCAAATAAATATATTTTTTCGTATTCCGTTGACATTGACCGGTAACATTACAATAGATAATGAAAAATATATCTGTAATGTCCAAGGTAAATAATTTCTCATTAACTACAGTTATTTGTTTCTAAACAGTTTGTCGAATGAATCTCAATTATCTCATAATAATAGAAATTTAGTCAATTAAAATTCTGTTATCGACACTATAAGTGATTGCAAAAACTGTTGTTTCGTGAACGTAATTATCTATTTATTGCTAACGCTCATTTTGAACTTTGTACTGCTCTTAAGTACAACCCATCATATTAGTGTGGGTTGTTAATATTAAAATGAGTCACAGATTCAAAACGACATCCTTGGGTCACTAACTCGGTAATTACTTAGTTGCTTTGTTTAAATCAGGTACTATACACAATATATTCATTTCCACATGCTGTCATTGTTTTCCTTAAAATAAAATTTTATTGCTTTGAAAATTACGTACCATTACCTTATAAACTTTTGAAATTATGATTCTCGCTTTAACGTTGATCGAGGATATGTTCCATTACTCACTATCCTACGAGTTTTTATGTTTTTTTAATGGGGTCAACAACATATTAATATAACGATCGCAAATCTTTTTCTGTATAAAGTTTCTGCTATAAATGAGCAAAAGATAACCTAAGATAACCCATTGAATGAATTTTAATGGGAAGTTCAGTGTAAATAAAATCACACAGTTTTTTTTAAATTAAAATTCATTTAAAATTAATTTGCGGAATTATCGGGAGGCAGGTTGACATGTTTTCGCTCCTAGATTACAAGCGTCCGGTGGCGCTAGATATTATGATGGTTTTCTAAAATGTTTACTTCACAATGCAATGTCGACAGCTGAATAGCTGCTCATTAAATGAAGTTTTTCATGAATAGCAACAAGAGCAGCCAAAATATATATAATACACAAGGCAGCAGTAGAATCCCCGAACAGAGACTGACACGGTGTGTTGTACGCTATGGCATCAATCAGTCGTATTGCAGTTTTCGGTAAACGGAAGACCTAGAATAATAGTCTTCGTAATAGTCTAAGAGCAAATATTTGTCACAAAAGTTTCGAGCACAACTTACTTATCGACGTTTAAGACGTGATACCTTGTATCTACACTTTTCACGTAAATTGAGTTATTAGTACCAAAATTTGCAGAAAAAAATTCTACGTCTTCTATGTGATCCCTCAGAATTTCAACTGCAACTGAAACTTTAAGGTTAAGAGTGTGAGAACTTGCATCTACAGCATTTGCACGGTGATGTTGTTGTTCGGTGAGTACACAATTTTTATGGTATTTTATTCGAAATTATGAATTATCATAATAAAACATTGCACCAAGAGCTCTTTTTGAGTCTTTTACACATTATTTGAGCATTCTAATCGATTTCAATTTAGGACCTCAATTTCTTTCAAAGCGAGATACATGTTATCACTTGGTGTTATTGAAACTTAATTCTTTTGCTTGCAATTTATGTTTCAATCGCAATTTTGTTAACAGATGAATCACAATTGAAATATGGATTCGAAAGAACAAATCTACTTAGCAAGAACTTCGAAGATATTTGAAAATTTAAAAATCATCAACAGAGAATCGATTAATTTTACTCAAAGTGTTCAGGGAGAACCCCAAAATGTACCTATTGATATCGAGGAATGTGAATTTTATGATGAAACGAGACAAAAAGTAGGAGGTATCTGTAATGGCATTCTGTTGGAGAACAATATTTTTTCAGTTGAAGTGCCTAGTCCAGAGGAGGTCGAAAGATTTGATGAAAATAAACTTGAAGAAACAACCGATGAAATTTTATTGACATGTATCCGGAATGATAACTTATTTCTAGCCGAGTTACCCACTAGTTAATCAGAGTTGAGATCTATTTCCTGATTTACACTCCAATGGCAAATCAGATTCCAATCAAGATAACATTATCTCTAAGGAAAATAATGTTTATCTCCCTTCTGATTGTGAAAATTCAATTGGTTCCGACAAGAATAAAGAAAAAAAAAGAAGTCGTTTACCGATGCAAGAAAAATGGAGTGATAACAAAAATATGAAATTGAGACAAGAAGGTAAAGCCTATAGAGGATGGAGTAGACCAAAAAATGAAGGTGCCAAACGTGGAACCGAAAGAGAAGCTAGAAAATTGGGACCGAGGTGTGTTTCTAAACTATGTTCCAAATCAAAAACTAGAAAGTGCTTCACTATATCAGATTCAGTTCGACAAGAACTGTTTGAAAAATTTTGGTCTGATATGAACTGGGACCAAAAAAAGGTATATATTTCATCTCTCGTAACGAAATCACAGCAAAGTCTACAAAATCTGGAGAAACATCAAGGCGAACTGGAAGTACAGTATAAAAACTCCTGATGGACAAATTCTATCTGTTTGTAAGAAGTTTTTCCTATCAACATTTGGTTTGAAAGAACGGTCCGTCAATAACTAGGCCTCTAATTCCTCAAGATGTTCTTAATACATCTAGACGCGAAACAAAGAATAAGAAACCAAAAGATGTGGACCTCACAAAGCAATATCTCATAGACTTCTTAGATTCCTTGCCAAAGCTTCCTTCCCACTATTGTAGACAATCTACGAGTAAAATGTATACTGAGGCAATCTATGGAGAGTTTATGTCATCAGTCTATAGCGAATACGCAAGAATGTGTAATAAAAAATATCCTGACCTAAAACCAGTCTGTAGGTATACATTTGACTACATCATTAAAGAAAAAAAATATATCATTTCAACAACCTAAAAAAGATAGATGCGATATTTGCTGCGCTTTTGAAACCAAAAATGTAGACGAATCATCCTATCACCGGCACATAGAAAACAAAAATTTAGCAAGAGAAGCCAAATCTGAAGATAAATTAATGGGGGAAAAGGGTTTGGCTATTGTATTGACTCAAGAGGTGCAAGCTGTTAAAGTTTGTCCCTATTTGAATGCGTCCGCACTATATTATAAAACAAAGCTGGTTTGTCATAATTTTACCATTTTTGATATAAACACGCATCAGTGTTGTTGCTACTGGTTTACCGAGACTGAAGCAGATTTAACTGCAAACACATTTGCCTCCTGCTTAGTGGACTATATTTCGAAATTACAAAATTCTTCAAAGCCTGTGATAATTTGGAGTGATGGATGCTGTTACCTAAATAATAATTCAGTACTGTCAAATGCTTTACTAAGTTTGAGTGTTCATAAGATTATAACTATTTATCAAAAATTCCTGGAGAAAGGCCATACTCAAATGGAAGCTGATTCCGTTCATGCGCTCATCGAGCGTAAACTTAAGAATAGATCCATTTATCTTCCTAGCGACTATATCAAAGTTACAGAAGAAGCTAGTCGAAAAGAACCCTATAAGGTGATAAACGTCACTTACGACTTCGTCAAAGATTATTCCATTAATCAGAAATATGACTCCATAAGACCTGGCAAAAAAACGAACGACCCAACAGTTAACGATATCAAAGTAATTAAGTACACTCCAAATGGTACTATAGGAGTAAAATTAAGCTTTAAAGAAGAATTTCGAAGTCTTCCAC
This sequence comes from Galeruca laticollis, assembly GCA_963921935.1. Lineage (NCBI taxonomy): Eukaryota > Metazoa > Arthropoda > Insecta > Coleoptera > Chrysomelidae > Galeruca > Galeruca laticollis. Next base: position 53,601,579 of record OY998182.1, on the reverse strand, counting down.
AGAGAAGAAATAAAAACAAACCGGTACCTGACTTGTTAACGTTTCCACAATTGAGACACCAATCAATAAGAATAAAGAAGCAGAAATGGGAACATCTTCAGCAACTGAAGGCTGTGATACCAAAGGATTGCCATGGATTTTACGACAACTTGCCGCATGTCGAAAACAGAATATGAAAAATAGTTTATTTTTGCACCTAAAGAATTATTTTTTTATGTTTGTTTGTATTTTGAGACTAAGTTCATGTCATTATGGAAAATGTTTTGTTTTTGAATTAATATCGAGTTTTTATGCCCTTCCATTCATATGTGAGAGCACCTAAGTACCATTTTTGGTCATTCAAGTGAATGAGATTCCATGTATGTACAGTTAAAACTTGTTTGACACTATTATCGAGTGGAATTCGAATTCTGATTGATCGAGATGAAGATCTTGTAATAATATTAGAATCCTTCAAATAAATCTTACCGTTTTAAACTTTGGACGGTTTTTTATCTCTCCTGTAAAATTGGCCAAAATGTACACACAAGGTATCACGTCTTAACCATCGTTAAGTGACTTAACCAGTAAGTCTGTATCGAGTGTGTTACCTGATAATTTAACAGCTTAAGATTTATCCGTTACTTTTGACGAGGTAACCATATCAGCTTGCGTTATCTTGTGGTTTAATTTGAGAACATAGATACAAACCAATTTTCTAATGTTTGATGGAATCATCAGCAGAGAGAATATATAGCTATGCAAACGTAGGAAGACACCTGAGATTTTTATGCGCCATAGACAAGCCAGCCCCACTACCTAGTACATACAGGGAGCTCATTTTTAAATTGTATTCGTGCACTTCGTATCGTTGGTATAGTTTCGGACAAAAGTTTGTAGTTTAGTTTGTATACTATACAAAAATGATTTTGCCAAACAAAATACCGTTTAAAAGTAATGCGAAAAATAAAGTTATAACAGGTCAAAGTCGTGAAATTGTAAACAATGTATTAAAGTTTGTTAAGCAAGAAGCAGAAGCTGAAACTCCCATAATAAACATATCTAAGGGTACGGACAGAAAGAAAGCCGGTTACCTACTTACCGGTAGTCGGCGCCTATTCTCGGCGCTGGATGACACTAGTGTAGTCCCTGAATTCGACTCTGTCTAAGACATGTATGAAAGTTAAAATTTTGGCGGGTGCACAGCGATTTCTTAGAACTGTTTACGATTTTTTTGACTATCTTATCTAGACATTGTTTTTGTGACCAGACTTATCTAGAAAATTCCAGGTAGCGGATTGTTTTTGCGTAAGCCGCAATCTAGAATTATCTAGTAAAAAAGGCACTAATATATAAAGGACCGACCAGCGGGAAAAGTTCAGTTTATAAAGTGATCTCTTGATATAAACAGCGAGCAAGTAAATAGTCTAAGTTGTGAAGTGTTTATATAAATTAATGTAAGTGAATATACTGTGTATATAATATAAATTAGTGAATAAATAAATTAAGTTGGTAGACATAACGTGTGTGTATAAATTTATCCCACCCGTAATAAAAACGTTTAAATAAATAAGAAGAACATTACAATAAGTTTATTAAACATTTTTGTATAATTTTATTGGTTGTTTATTTTTCCTTTCACAAATTATTCGCCTATGGGCTAGTTAAAGTTGATTTACTTAGCGGATCGGGAAATTATTTTGTTGGTTAAACCAGCTGGTACTATATAATAATAATAATAATAATAATAATAATAATAATAATAATAATAATAATACGATACGATACGATTTATTGACCAGTTTTAAATACAAAAGCATTTGTGTAGTCCTAATATTAAATTACTAAGTAGTTATCAAAATTCCTAAATCAGATAATAGAATAGAAATAAAGTTAAACCAATATTTTCATAAAATTAGATTTCTGAAGTAACATATATGTGAGAATGAATTAGTAAGACTAATAATTGAACGACATGTAGTCCCGAACTGCGTAAAAACAATTTTGTAGTAAAAATTGTTTTGAAAATCTATAGAACTGATTCTGGCTCATATTTTTCACATTCTTATCAGCATGCAAATCTAGAAACTTATTATACAATCTAACATCTAGTTTGTTGTATTGTGTTTGATGCAGCCTAGAAAAAGGCACAATGAGTCGCTCTGCACCTCTGGTGGTATAACAGTGAACACCAGAATGAGTTGCCATATGTAGTACACCCCTATGAATACACAGAAGTGTCTCAAACATGTACATGCAAGGCAATGGCAGGATCCCATATTCCGCGAAAAGTCCACTGCAATGTACTCGACTTTTTGCATTATGAATAATGCGCAAAGCAGTCTTCTGAAGAGTAAAGACTCTTTGTACTCTGCTAGAGTTACCCCATAGAGAGATACCATAAGCCAGATGACTGTGGATCAACGCAAAGTAAATCGTACGCATAACAAGATTACTACCAATAGATGAGCGTAATTGTCTCATTGCAAAAATCTGTGATGAAATCTTTGAGCATAGTGAGTCTATGTGGTCCCCCCAATTGATACCAGGATCTAATGTGATACCCAACAATTTCACAGATTCCCCTTTGGTACCTCGTTTCACAGAGCTAAATGTTATTTTTTTAGTTTTCCCATCGTTTAATTTCAAATTGTTTGAATCAAACCAAGATTTAGCTAACTTTAGATTCTCGATGCTGACATTTTCCTCTCCTTTCGTTAAGAATGTAGCATCGTCTGCAAATAAAACCGATCGACACTCAAGAGACGCCGGTAGATCGTTTATGTATAGTAAAAATAATAATGGTCCTAACACTGAACCCTGCGGGACTCCATCGTTTACCGACATCCGACTAGATTCACAGCCATTGTAGCTTACGTATTGCTGACGATTTTCCAAATAAGATTTAAACAATTTCAACTCTCGACCACGGAATCCGTAATGTTCCATCTTTCGCAATAAAATGTCCGAGCTCACACAGTCGAAGGCCTTAGTTAGGTCACACATAATGGCGTACGTGTTTTTACCCGCATCCAGACCCTCAACTATGCTCTCAATCACATTCAAGATTGCCAGAATGGTTGACTTATGTTTCTGAAACCCAAATTGACATTCAGATATTAAGTTCTTATGTTCTAAATAGGAGCTTAGTTTATTTTTTATCAGTATTTCAAATATTTTGGAGATTATAGGTATAATAGCTATAGGCCTATAGTTGTTAACGAGATCGATGTCGCCACTTTTGAATACCGGAATAATTTTTGATATTTTCAGTACGTGGGGTCAGTTCCCCTCATTTATACATTTGTTGTATAAGGTTGTCAATGGTCCAACTAGCGAAGTCAAAGTAACGTTAATCATCTTTGCGTTTAAATTATAAAAATCCAGACTTGGCTTACATTTTAGAGATAATACAGCCTCGTGAACATCAGTCTCCAAAATTGACGACATGAAAAAGGATGATGATGGTCTAGGTAGGGCATTCAAAAAATGTAATGGGTCAGTTTGGGGACTGTCAATACTTTTCAGAATAGTTTCCGATATGCCTGCGAAAAATTAGTTAAATTCACTAGATTCTAATGTGTGCGACACTCTGTTCTGATGTTTAGTGTTTCTTTCCTGATTTACAATACTCCAGATAGCTTTACTCTTGTTATCTGACTCATTAATGTTTTTTTCATATGCATTCTTTTTCGCAATTTTAAGCGATTTACGGTAGTCTTTCCGCAATTGACAGTATTTATACCAATCTGAGAGTGATTTTTCAGACCTAAATTTCTCTCTCAAATGGTAGACTTCATTACGCATTGCCTTAAGTTCGCTTGTAAACCAGTTTAAAGCTGTCTTTCTATGAGCAATTGATTTCAAAGGAAAACATGTATCAGCACATGTAGACAGTATATCGGTAATGAGATTTGCATACTGATCCGAGTTTAGTCGTCCAGAATCAGGCCATTGAACTTCCTGAATTTGGTTTACAAAACTAATTAAATTATTATTATTTACAATTCTTCTCATACACTTCCTAACGGATGTATTATTACAATGATCAATTCTAAAAAACAAATAATTACCACTATGATCCGACACTAATGGTTCATACACCCCTGTATGGAGTTTATCATCATCTAAGTTTGTGACTATATTATCAATACATGAGCTAGTTGTGTTAGTTATTCTAGTCGGCATATGAACCAAGTGCCTTAGACCATACGCACAAAAAATATTTATCAAAATCTTTGAGTACTCACTATCACCATTCAAGTCTAGATTAAAATCCCCCATGATAATAATAGATTTGTACTTTGTGTATAACTTATTAATAACACTCTGTAGCTGATCCACAAATATTTCTAATTTGCCTTTACTGGATGATCTGTATATGGCTAACAAAACATAATTTCTTTGTTTTATTTCAGCAGCACAGAACTCCGCATGGAAAGGTATACAAAAGTCACTGATATCAATATAACTTAAATTAATATGATGAGATGCAAATATAGCTACACCACCATGTAATTTTCTGGAAGATCTACAGTAACTAAATGCTAATGAGTAACCACTTAATTTGATGCTCTCTAAACTATTTATATCAAGCCAGTGCTCACCAATGCAGAGTATATCAAATGGATATTCATCCAAGAATACAGTCAGGTTATTGACTTTATTTGTAAGACTTTGGACATTTAGATGAAATACTGAGTACTCAAATTTTTCAAAAAGCATTGTATCAATGAATATATTATCATCTTCACACAAATTATGTACTAACTGGTGAACTGAATTTGACGTCTCCCTGAAAAAAACCTATTTACCGATATATTGTCTGGCCATATATCATTCTTAAGAATACTGTCCACTTCATTAACAGGCACCGAAATTTTGAATGATGAATAAGCACTAGGTTGACGTGAATTCAATTTTATAACCATAACATTGGGCGCATAATTTTTCAAATAGTCCTTTAAATCATTTGGGTCTACGTCGGGTTCAAAATTTGTCACGTGATAATGTCTATGGCTATTTGTGAAGGATACTGCTGCTTTGAATAATAATAATAATGTCGCCTGAATTAAGTTCACTCATATTGGCGTATGTTAGCCTGTGCTCGCCAAATACTTGAAACCTAAAATGAGAGAGTGTCTGACATTCGCAAAGAATGTGTTCGACAGTCTCATCTTCTTGTTCACATCCTCTACAAAGTGGGGTGTCAGAGAGACCTAGTCTGTGGAGGTGTTTTCGTAGGTGTCAGTGACCAATCAGAATACCCGTGGCTGTTCGTAGGTTCCGCCTGTTCATAGTCACGTATTTTTTGGCTACTTTGATGTCCGGATATCGTAGCGGGTCCTTGGCAAGCCTGCAGCCTTCTGCGTCGTCCCATCTACCCTTGAACTTATTAAGGGAGTGTTCCTTTAATAGGTCGACCGTCGCTGACGCCGATAGACCAATGAAAGTGCCAGGTCCCAAGAGTTTTTGGGAGGCTGCCTTCCTGGCTAGTGAGTCTGTAATACGGTTTCCTTTCGATTTCTCATGGCCCTTGATCCAGCCTAAAGTGACCGTGTTGTTGTTACAGGCTTCGATTAAGGCCATGTGACATTCTAGTACTAGGCCTGATGTAATACGTGGTCTGTTCAGGGCTAGTAGTGTTTGTCTACTGTCCGTGAGGATGTATATATTATTACCTGTGGTTTTCCTTTTGGTAATCTCTTTAGCAGCGATGCAGATAGCAGTGAGCTCTGTTTGAGCAGCACTTGCATTGCAGCCCATTGCCCATTTTATGTTTAGATTCGGGGATCTGGAAAAAATACCACATCCTGAGCCCACATTGGATTTAGACCCGTCTGTGAAGATGCGGATTGCGCATTCTTCCAATAGGTCTTGTGAGTTGTTTTTAAAGATTACCTTGTAGGGCCTGTTGAAGGCATATCGCGGTGGAATCGAGTCCGTATTGGCCTGCAGCAGTGGGATCTCCCTGAGAGCCTCATGCCACAAGTTACGTCTCAGTTTACCGGATCCTACATCAGGTTGTATACCAGTAGAGCGCAGACGTGCCATGGTCATCAAGACAACCTCCTTGATGTATATGTCAAGGGAAGTGAGACCGAGGATTACCTCCATAGCTCTTGTTGGTGTGGTTCTCATGCCTCCTGTTGTGTTGAGGCATGCTGTTCTTTGGATTTGGTCAAGTTTACGGACGACTGTCAGCTGGTTTACTTCAGCTCCCCAGGCAATCGCGCCGTACGTTAGCATAGGTCTGATGATGGCAGTGTAGATCCAGGCAGCAACCCTAGGTGACATTCCCCAGGTGCGGCCGATGGTTCTACGACACTGCTCATAAGAAATATATGCTTTTTAACTCTGTTTTCTTAGTGGGAGTTCCACGTTAACTTACTGTCAAAGGTGACCCCTAAATATTTCACCTCTGGGGAGAAATTAAGTTTGGTATCTAGGAGCTTTGGGGCTTGATGTTTTGCAAGCTTCCTTTTTTTTGTGAAGAGGACCATCTCAGTATTTTTTGGATTTATTGATAGCGAATGGTCGCTGCACCATTGTTCTATGATATTGAGGGCCTCCTGCATTAAAGCCCAGAGTGTCTCCTCGAATCTTCCTGTTAGCAGAATCACTAGGTCATCTGCGTATGCTATTGTGTAGAAGTTGTTATCATTGAGGTGGCTGACCAAGGAGTCTAAGACCATGTTCCATAGTAGTGGTGAGAGTACCCCTCCCTGTGGACAACCTTTTACAACCAAGCCTCTGATGGTTACATCATCCACACTGATTTTTATTGCTCTTTTTGAGAGCATGTTATATATCCAGCCATTTATGGTTTGGGGGATATTCTTGTTGGAAAGTGCATTTGTTATTTTAGGAAAAGTGGTTCTATCAAATGCGCCTTCCAAGTCTATGAAAACACCAAGGGTGGACTCCTTATTTTCCAACGATCTCTCGATGCGGCCCGCCACGAGATGAAGAGCCAAATCGGTGGACCTCCCTGGAGTGTATGCATGTTGATTTGGATGCAGTGGATTACGTGTTATCACCACATCTCTTATGTATCGTTCGCACAGCCTCTCTTAAGTCTTCATTGAAAACGATGTGATGCTAATGGGTCGATATGCTTTTGGGATGGAATAGTCCATTCTTCCTGGTTTTGGTATGAACACGACTTTGACTTCTCTCCAACCTTTTGGAATATACCTCAGTGCCAGTGAGGATCTTAGGATTCCTACCAGGTGCGGCATTAGGTCATCCAGGCACCACTGACGTAGGGCTGGATAAATGCCGTCCGTTCTCGGGGATTTAAAGGGGGAGAAGCCTAAGATGGCCCACCTCAGTCTGTCCGCGTCGACGATCTGTCGTGATATACGCCAGTCATCGTCCGTCGGGTAGTGATTCTCCTCATCCTCCCAGGCCACCGTATTTGTGGTTCTGGAGTCAGGGAAGTGAGTTGACATCAATAATTGAAGACTTTCCTTTAGGTTGGCAGTTTTAGTGCCATCCTCTCTGGTTAGTATACCGATATGACGGTGGGGATCTTTTGAGAGGACTTTTTGGAGTCTAGCTGCTTGGGGGAAATCCTCGATTTCCTCGCAGTAGATTCTCCATGCTTCTCTTTGTTTTTGTCTAATGACTTTTTTATACTCCCTGAGGTGAGACTTGTATGAGTTCCAATCCTCTTTGAGTCTGGTTCTTTTAGCCTTATTAAAAGATTTCCTCGCCGTCCCCTGAGCTAGTCAATCTCATGGCACCACCACGAAGTGGAGGCTCCATCGAGATCGACCTGCCTGAGTGGGCAAGACATCTTGTAATAATAATAATAATAATAATAATAATAATAGATAGATAGATATATGGTTTATTGACCCCATTCACATACATAGTACATTAGAAGTCAGTGAAAGTAGTACATATGAATACATTTTACCAACTAAAAATAGGTGCTTCTCCTAATAATAATAATAATAATAATAATAATTAATGCCTTTATTTATTTTTATAAAAAGACACATACAAATAATAACAAAACAGAAATACAATAAGGGCGAGGTTCAATTCATCCGTCCCGAGTGAAACGGCTGTGTGCTCTTCCACCTAACCTTAGCATAGTTAATTCACAGCAAAAGCTGAGCAACGTAATGAAAAATGCTCATATAAAACCTATACAGGTGAGAATACATATATCCATACAACTACATTACAATTTCATTCTTGTTGAGGGAGTAAATGAACAAACACTTTCTTTTTAAATGCATTACTCGAAAGGGTATGACGAATATTAGCTGGCAAGTTATTGTATATATTGACAATTGAATAGCTGAAGCAACATTTGAAAAATATACAGTTGAATAATGGCGGAGTAAGTGTCCCCTTAAAACGAACATTCAAGACGTCTGAACGATACATAATTTTTTCATACTAATAAGCGGGTGTTTTCTACTGCTAAATTTTGGAGTACAAGCAAGCAGCATTTAATATTCTGTTTTGTTTTAATCTGAGCCATTGCAGTGTCGCGTAATAAAAGCTAATTTAATTAGGATTGTATATCAATTCTTAATATTACTATTATATTCAAGTTTAAATTGCTATTTTATTATATAAATAAATGTATGTTTTTTAAGTACTTGAAAAAAGGTTTATAATTTTAATAAATGATTCATTTGTTAATGATTTTTTTTTGTATTTTCTGATTACTTACATTAATTATAAAACCGTACCCAATCACTGTCAATTCATTGGACAATGACTGTATTTGTATGGAGAATAAGCATCGTTTTTTTCTAGTTGCCTATTCATCTTCTTTTATATAAAAAATTTAATTCTGAATTCAATTAGTTATTTCAATGGAAATTTGAGTTTTTTACAGTCGTTAGCAGATTTTTAGAAGGGCCAATCACTGTACTGTATACCACTATCCTTCTTCATCTTCAATGATCCAATTTGTGATTTGCATATAAGAAGTTATCTGCCGATTACTAAAACATGAATATTCGTTTCTTTTTCAGATTAACCGGTAATCATTTTCTCAGGATGTTACAAAACGTTGTGCTCCGTAAATGGATGTTTCAATGCTCAAAATACGTCGTAAAAAAGATTTCCTAGCCTTGTGTACTTATGTAGATAAGTAAATACTAATTCGCCTTCAGTTCAAGGTAGACACAACTAACTTATTTTTATGACATGAAATCGTTTCCAAAATCCGGTTATATAAATGTATCAACGCCAGTTAGGGTGCTTAACATGATATTCGTCGTCGATTTAAACTAACGTCCAATAGAACTGGTTTGAATGAATTTCTAAGCGAGTAGTTATGCAATAGAGCGTTCACATGCTAGATATAACGGGTGGACCAATAAGTCTGTGCGACTGAACCATTGATAATTACAATCAGATTATCGACACGATAGAAAAAACTGATAATAATATGACTTAGAAGTCCATGGTATAAGCTAAAAAAGCGCTATTTCAAACAAGAGAGTTATACTTTTTTGGTGTTATTGGAAAAATTACTTCTTTGGTATTGAGAAAAATCTTTTATGTGTAGTCAAACAAATTTTAGCCGAGTCGAATGACCAATAGACAATAAGTATTACGAATAAAAGTTCAAATATTAAGGCGTCCAAATAACTGTTCCATATTCCAGTTGAGATCTGACCATCCCAACATAAACAGACCCCATAGCTTCCAGAGAGAGAAAGAGATTATTACAATTCCTCAAAGTAAATTCCAATATCCTTTGAGACCCAACCACCAATTGATTGATATGCTCACCAAAACTTAAGTGAGAGTCAATTCTTTATTTATCAGCAATTGACCATCTATTGAATAAGAGTCATAGTTTTCTTTTTACTAAAAGAGATCTTGAAGCATTTCTCAACATTCAATTCCAACAACCATTCAGACAGATTATCTAGCTCCATTTGAAGTAAACCAATATCGATGTCATTCTGAACCACTAAGAATAATTTGAGATCATCGGCGAACATTAAAAATTCACACTCCTTTATATAATATTTGAGGTTATTAACAAACAGGCTAAACAACAACGGAGAACAGTGCCCCCTGAGGAACCCCAGAGCTTACACCAATCACTCTTGACAAAAAATTCCTAATATTTACCTTCAAACTTCTCCCACTAAGACAACTAAACACCCAGTTCACTAATTTTCTGAAAAAACTAAATTTTTTAATCTCTCAATCAACAAGTGATTATAACTCTGTCGAAAGCTATGGAAATAAACGGTTTTAAAGATTAAAACTAACTTTTCAGCATATGTGGCCCTGAACAATATTCTATAATAAAATTGACACTTGCATACACTTCGGGGGATGTATCGTGCTAACAAACCGAAATTTCTCCAAAAATAACGGAAAATTTAGTATATCTGGATTTATAGGACCCGCTGTACTAGCTCCAGTCAACTGAAAATCAATATGGTACATCTGTGAGACACCTTGAACAATATTCAATCATAAAATTGATCAATCGTATACTCTCTGGAGGCTGTATCGTGCTAACAAACTGAAAATTCTCCAAAAATGACAGAAATTTGGTACTTCAAGTACCATAGCACCCGTTGTACTGGCTTTAGTGAGCTGAATATCAATAGCGTTCATCTTTGAGACGCTCTGAATAATATCCAATCATAAAATTGGTCACTTGTATATACTCCGGAGGCTGTATCGTGCTAACAAACTGAATCTTCTCCAAAAATGACAAAAATATCGTACTTAAGGTACTGTAGCACTTGTTGTATTGGCTCTGGTGAGCTGAAAATCAATAGGGTTCATCAGTGAGATGTCCTGAATAATATTCTATCATAAAATTGGTGACTCGGTGAACTCCAGAGGCTGTATCGTGCTAACAAACTGAAATTTCTCAAAAAATTACAAAATGTCGTACTTCAAGTACCATAACACCCGTTGTACTGGCTCTGGTGAGCTGAAAATCAATAGGGATCATCTGTGACATGTCCTTAACAATATTCAATCATAAAATTGGTGACTTATTGCACTCAAAATTCCAACTTTTTTTGGGGTAAACCAATACTTTTCTCGCATATTAGATTTGGTTGGGCGGAAAAGTTAAACTGGAACTTTTTACATTATGTAGCAAATTTGATACGACCAAATTTTACAACAACAATTCCTTCATGCATAAGCGAAGGTCAAAATACAATAAATTGAAACATAAACTTCTTACCTTTGCCACAAAGAAAACCTGTAAGAATATTTCTACGGCTCACAAATGCAAAAATAACTAAACAAAACCGGAGACTAATCTGCACAATTAGTGCAATCACGTGATACTGTTCAAACATAAACAAACTAGCCGGTGGAAAGCTTGGTATATTCAATTTTCGACCGTATAGACCTGTTCAATAAAATTGTAGCGGATCTAATACGGTTCGTAGTAGACTGAAAAATTATATTTGGCGATAATATATGAGAAAAGAAATGGTTGTATATGATTTGATATATTAGGCAGTGTAGGGTTAAAACAACCAGATAAATCCCACTACGCAAAACACAGAACTAGAAGTACTACATATTTGTGATAAGAAATAAGAACTGGATTTCCTTGAAGAACTGGAAATTAGAAGACACTTAAGAAACCCACAATATGAAGTCGTCAATGAACAGATAAATTTAGGGAGTTCTCCACTTTTGAGCTGTCTTCTTAAGTGATAATTGTAAAGATCAGCAGATATAGTTTTTCTGGTTTTCTATATCATTGCACAGTTATACTGATCTTAATTGGGAAAAATGATATCTAGGATATCCCCATAGGGCTAATAATATGTAATCTTTGATATTCGTAATATCATATCTACTTCTTTTTTCTATTGATATATATTATATTATACAATAGCTAGACATAAAATGAAATGTAACTTCTGTCATCCTGACGATGATATTTAATGTCGAAACAATTGTCAAATTTCTTAAATTTTTTAACATTTTATCAAAATATTGTGGAATTATCTGGAAACAGTTAGTTTTATTTAAAACAGTAATATACAGTATTTGTTTACAAAAATTAATAAAATACAGTTTAACATGAATAATATAATTAGAGACTGAAGGTTCTCAATTACATCTCCCAGCGTTAAACATTTATTCGTGTTGAATCACATATTTGGATAAAGTATTTAACATTTGAATTTTTTAACAACATGTACCTTGGAAACTGTGTAATTACGTACATGAATTATTCATATCAATGTGCATAATTTCGCACCAGTAAGTTGAACTAGGTCGTTGGCAAGTGAATTTGGATTTTCCTAAAACCATTCTTTTGTATACGGGAAACATTGACAATATCTGAGTGTGATTTAATTATTATGATAGTTTGAAAATAATCTGTACAGGGTTATCCATTATAAATTTCCCAGCACTTACCATAGTTATTATTGCATAAACAAAAAATGTTTGAAATAAAAGTTGTGTGGTTATAAACTAATTTTGTTATAACGTTATCAAAAGTACAGTGGCATGCGTAGTTTAGGGGACACAAAAAAATTATTCGTTTTTTATATGATATATTATTGAATTTTTGAAAAGATGTTTTTCTTCTGATTTCAAAAATATACCATATCATACCTCTCTGTCTTACACCGTTCTTAAGATATGAAAGAATAAATATAATAAATTAAACTAGTTACTATAAATATAGAAAAGTCAATATTTTCAAAGAAAGATATGAAAATCACAACTGTCATGTTTATTAAATGTCTATATTTATTGAAACCTTCAAAATGGTTTACAGTGTAAAAGAAACAATTCAAATATTCACTTGCTATATAGAAAACAACAAAGATAAACGGGCAGGGCAAAGGGCGTACAGGTAGTTGTATCCAAATCATCCATCACCCGCAGACAATACGTTCAGACGTATTGACCAATAGGTAAATCATATCCGTAGTTTTAATATAAAAAGGCGACTAGTTCATGCAAACAACGAAGGTCAATTAGTTAGTTATACTGCTTTATTTCGAAGGTAAGCCCTCTTATAGGTATTCTTGAGAAGTTTTTTGAAACACTATAGGTATTATTTTTTTAGAAAATTCTGAATGTAGTATAAATAATGCAGCAGCTCATTTGAATATGAGTTACTGTAAAATACAACGTACGTTGAAAACTAACAACTACAAACCATATAAAATTTTACCCCTACAAGTTTTGACAGAGAAAATGTTTGAGTTTTGTCGCCTAATGCTCCAAAAGTTAAATGAACATCCTGATTATTTGAGTAAAATATTATAAATATTATGGACCGATGACTCATCCTTTTCTACGGCTGGAGTTTTCAATAGGTAAAATCGTAGGTCATGGGAAAACTAGGAGAATAGAAAAAGATTGGTAAAACTAATAAAAAAATCAGGAAGAAAAACTCTTAGTGTATGGTGTGGAATTTTCAGAAACAAAATTGTTGGACCCATATTTTATGATTTCAATTTAACTGGAGTTACCTGTCTGGAAATGATTCTTCCTGAAGTTGAAAATATTCTTGTAGAGAGTTTTTGGACGTTCAACTTCAGGATATTATTTGGATGCAGAATAGGGCAGCTCCGTATAATGTCCTACCTGTTAAAGAGCATTTGAGCAATGTATTTCAAGTGTTTATAGGGAATAATGGAACCATATTATGGCCTCCTAACAGTCCGGATCTATCCCCTACGGACTCATTTTTTGGGGGTTTTCAAAAGACATAATAAATAATAATGATGGCTGTATTCAAGTTATTAAAGACCGAGTTCAATTAGAAATAAATAATCTAAATGTAAACAATCAAGCCATTTCTGATGCAATTTAATATATAATTAGACGTTTACAATTATGTATTGAAAATAATGGTGTACACTTCGAACAACTTTTATAAGTTATTATTTATTTATAGTTGTAAAGTTATCTTTGTTATATTCGTTACCTATTATTTGTAATTTTAATTAAATGTTGACCAGAACTCTTATTTAATATCTTAAAAACGGTGTAAGACAGAGGTATGATATTGTATATTTTTGAGATCAGAATAAAAACATATTTTCAAAAATTCAATAATATACAGGGTATCCCATTTAAAAAAACGAATAATTTTTTGTGTCCCCTAAACTACGCACGCCACTGTACTTTTGCTAACGTTATAATAAAATTAGTTTATAACCACACAACTTTCATTTCAAAAATTTCTTTGTTTATGCAATAATAACTGTGGTAAGGGGTGAGACATTTATAATGAAAAACCCTGTACAAAAATATGAAATATTAATACTGGTTGGCAAATTAAATTTGTCAGTTGACGATGCGCGAGAAAGCCATACAACTTGACAACGTTGTAAACGCAGTTACCGGGAAGAGCAGGCGACGTACATTCCGCATGCAAAGTTTTAAAGGTTGTGAGGCTGCTAATACGTACGAGGGTAACACAATATTTTGAATTTGGATTTAAAAATAATAAATTGTGGCACATGTATAATGCTATATAAAATAGAGTTTACAAAACAAAATAATATTAATGTGTTCTTTATCATTAATTAAATGAATAAGGAAATAAAAACCATTCGATTTTTCTACGAAAATTGTTTTTTTTTGTACGGACATAATTATTTATTGCTTCAAAAACCATACGGGGAATTCTATAATTACCCTTCATTATTTTATGTGATGTAAATAATAAATAGATTCCAAGAGACATAAACTTTCACCTTTACTTCAAACTAATGTCTTTTAAGTGGTCCCTTCATAATATTCGTCATTGTGGTTTATTTGTATATAAATTAGAAGTCAGGTAGATTTTGTAGTTAAAGAGTACAATATGATAAGGATTGTTAAACGACTTTCTAAATTTCACAATGGCCAACAATTTTTCCTATCTGTTCGTAGTAATAGTTAAAGACATACCTACCTGTTGAGCTTTCTAAAATTGTTAATCTTAATAATATGTAGTAGATGATAATGTAAAAGTTCGGGTTTATACATAAACTTTGAAAAACAAATTGAGGAAATCGCCTTTAGAGATGGTCTAATAAGTATACTAATAATATAAATAAAATATTAAGGCTTTTTTGTAGTAGATATTTCTAATTTCATATGTAAATTTTTGGTTTTTTTGCAAATATTTACTATGAAGTTAGAACATCCACACTTTTTACAGAATTAGGACTGGCAAAACAAAAAAATCTTGGTTTTGGGTGCCGTCAATTATTGTTTATTCAGAACTATGTACAGATGTGCTACACATATTATATTACTCTAGTGGAATTCGTCTCTAATATCTACAACTTTATAACATCTATTTACATTTGTTGCGTTTAATGTATTCAGTCATACCACCTACAAACAAACACTATAATGAAAAATATGTTTTATGTGTACAGGGATCATCAACAGTAAATGTGTGCATCTACAAAAGATTCTTCAAAATCACTTTCTATATCAACTGCATCATTCTCGCTATCTCCGTTTTCGGCCAAATTAATAATAATATTATCTACAATCGTATCTAAAAGTGGTTCATTGTTCATAAATTCATCTTTAAACTTTTTAACATGGTTACATCTAACATTCCAATCACTTGCAGAAAATGTGTCAAAAAATTCATTATAGAATTCTTTTAACCTTTGCAAAATTGAAGGTAACATTTCGTTTGGCCACATATTCTTTAAGTACGGCCCAAACACTTTCGATCATATTTAAGTCCGGGTGATAAGGGGGTAGCCTTAAAACTTGCAATCCATGTCGAATAAACAATTCATCAATTTTATAAGTTTTATATTGCGGTTTGTACATTTTTGCAACGTTATAAAGATCCGGTTTTAACATTTGTTCACTGTAATATATGTTTATTCCAGAAAGCAGTTTTTTAATTGTTGTTTAGTCCAAGCAGTCGTAGGTAATTTTTCATTTAGATCATTGTGATATGGGGCGTTATCAATTACCACAACAGCGTTTTTTTGGTAGGTTTGGAATATGTTTTTCTTCTACCCACTTCTCATAATTTTAGTACGCCATTTCATTATAATAATCTCCTGTTTATACTGGGAGTTCCACATAATATCAGCATTAGGTACAAAACCATTTTCACTTTCTGTATGCACAATGATGAGCCTATTACCTTTTGAAACGTGTTTTCCTAATCCTTCGTTACTCTTGTCGCTCCATCCTAAGGTGCGTGTGACATGAATGAATGTATGTTTCATCCATATAAACGATAGGTTTGTTCTGTTCTCTGCATCTTTTTATGTTTCTTAAATATAGTAGGCGTAAATGTCTGATTTCGTGACGTTTCATTAACAAACTTCTGTTGTTTTTCATGTTGGTCCAACAACTTTCTAAGCACAGTTTTGTCGAATTGATCCATACGGATACTGGACGTTCTTTGTTTTTTAGTAGGCATATCAGTGTCAGCATTACATCCTGCCAGAGCTTCTTTTTTAATACGGAAAAGCGTTCTTTGGCTTACTTTCGTAGAAGCAGAAACTCGTTCAACGACCTGACAATAAAATAAGTCGATGTAAATGTTGTATTAAAAGTTTTACTCATGTGTATTTTTATACAAATAAAATGAGGAAGTAGTTAAATTTGTTTTCAATGACCGTTCTTTGGAATAAAAATTTTTGTCGTGGTTTTCAGTTCATTAGTTGTTTTAAACAATCTTTAGATTTTAGTTCAAACATATTCTAATATGACCAAACCGCAATTGTAACAGAAATCGGAAGATGGTTCAAAACAAATAATAAAACCAAAACGTAATAGAGATAGGTATGAAATGAGTATAATAATTATAATTATAAGCTAAAAAACCTATTACATTTAAATAGGTATATTACACAAAATAAACATGTGCCCTTTTATATACTCCTGTACTCCTCTGAACTGTACTGTCCAAACGAAGCTTACGAGCTCTGCCAGCGAAGTGAGCTCTTGCAATCCGCATGCGTCTGTGCTACGGCGCATCGGACGTTGCCAAACTTCCGACTGCCAAAATTAATTCGCCAACTTGAATAAAATAAACGGTTTTAAAGATTAAAACTAACTTTCCCGCTTCTGAGAGATGCCCTGAACAATATCCTATCATAAAATTGGTCACTTGTGTACAGTTCGGAAACTGTATCGTGCTAACATACCGAAATTTCTTTTGAAATGACAAAAAGATGTAGTATATCTGGATTTATAGAACCCGTTGTACTCGCTCTGGTGAGCTGAATAGAGTTTAACTGTGAGACACCCTGAACAATATCCAATCGTAAAATTTGTCACTTGTATACACTCTGGAGGCTGTATCGTGCTAACAACTCGAAATTTCTCCAAAAATTACTAAAAATATGGTACTCCAAGTACCATAGCACCCATTGTACTGGCTCTAGCGAGCTGAAAATCAATAGAGTTCATCTGTGAGATGCTCTTATCGATATCCAATCATCAAATTGGTCACTTATATTCGCGCCGCATGTTATATCGTGCTAACAAACCGAAATTTCTCCAAAAATGACAAAAATGTGGTACTTCGAGTGCCATAGCACCCGTTTTAGTGGCTCCAGTGAGCTGAAAATCCTTAAGGTTCATCAATACACATACACATTCATGAAATTGGTGAATTGTTGCACTCCGGAGGCTGTATGGTGCTAATAAACAAAAATGTATCCAAAAATGACAAAAATGTGGTACATCAAGTGCCATAGCACCTGTTGTACTGGCTCTGGTGAGCTGGAAATCTATAGGGTTCATCTATGAGAAGTTCTGAACCATATACATTCAAAAAATTGGTGACTACTTGCACTCCGGAGGCTTTATCGTGCTAACAAGACATGTTACGAAAAATGGACACAAGATTTTTTCCTGCTTCTCGTGTTTTTCTTGTTGAAAAACGAAAAAAAACCAATACTTTTTTCGCATATTAGATAAGTTTGGACGGAAAAGTAAAAATGAGTAGTCGTCAGTGCTGTTTCTTTAAAACTTGTAAAAGTGTTTTATAAATTCCAGGTCAATTCCAACATTCCTTTGTTTGTAGCACATCCCCAACCATTCATTCACGTTATGAAGTCAAGATCAGTTTGTGGGCCAAGTAGGGTGCGACGTAAGACGAGAAGCGAAGAGGGGATGATTGCATGAGAAGAAACTTGGCAGAATAGGGTATATCCTTTGTTAAGACGTGGTCTTTAGATAAAAAAATACAACGAAACTGTAAAACACAGTTGCCTAATATTCATTCGAATCTTGGACTTGCAAGATTTATTAGAATGTAGTACGACCAGTATTCAGTTTATTAGCTGTATTACCTAGTATGTAAAAAGTCAAATGAATTCAAATAATAATTAAATAAACCCCGTGTACATTTGAAATATTATTTAAACATCAGAAATATAGATTATTTTTAACAGCTTGCATTTGCAGCAAACACCAAATAAACTAAACACGAAGTAAATTTGGCAATAGGTACATAGAATTCTACTTAGCCTGCTCTCCCACTAGATTTTTACTTAGAATTTGAAATGGTGTTGGCTTCAAGAATAATGTAAACAATTATATCTTTATTATTCCTATATCTATGATTTGTAGCCAATACATTTGCACAATTTTTGACAACCAGAATACAGTTCATTTTCCGACCAAAAGCTTAGCATCGAATATTTATTCTATTACTTTACAGGCTCTAAAAGCCCGGATCTTTTGTTAGCAACGTTAAGAGAATTCGTGATATTTCAATCGTTCTTTTAGTTTTAAAAGTTTCAAACTATTTTCTCCATTTTTTCCATAGTGCTTTTTCCATCCAGTTTCCTAACCATCTGCTTCTCAGGTCGTCTATCTAACCATCTTCCTCTTTGGAATCTTGTCCTTATGCATTCTCTCGGCATGTTCCAACTATCTTTTTTGTGGCCTTTAATAAAGGGTGTCCCAATAAGAGTACACGATTCGAATTTAACGCCATTTTTTGTCTTTGCAGGTTACATGTCTGAAATTTGACAGATGGCATCAGTGATTGTTCCTGTTCAATACTCGATAATCATTTTTAATTTTATTGCATTGCATATGTCGTTTTTGTCTATTCAATATTCAAATTACTGTTTCCGAAAATAAACGTATATATGACACTCATCACATGCATGTGCAAGGACAAGCTATATAGTTAATTTAAAAGTACTGTTAACCGTTATCGAGAGCGTAGCCGTCAATAACGGCTTCGTCGATTCAAAATTAAATTACGGACTACGACCTATTGTTTTTAGTCAAAAACATTTAAGAGTTTTTTCGCACTGTGCATTATTTATCCAGAAGCAAATAGCTGAAGCCTTTAGAACCAAAGACCAGGAGAAAGGTGAGTAATTTATTTGAATATACATCTCTCATTCAGTTCCCTTGTTATCTAAGTACAGTCCATTCCATACTTTTCCCTGAAACTCTGTTATTTCATACTAAACAGTTCTGATTATTAAAAATGGAGCGCTTCACAATCAATAACGAGTTATCATTGTGAAAACCTATAACATACCGATTTTTTCGAAACAAATCATCTTCAGGGATGAGGTGCATTTTCATCTGACTGGGTTCATCAAAAAACAAAATTGTCGAATTTGTGGCTTAGAAAATCTACGCGTGATCCATGAGAAGCAAATGTACCATCTGATTGCAGCAACTGATTGGTGCGGATTTTGGTCGGCGATTTGATTGGACCTTACTTCTTTGAAAACGAGACCAGAAATGCAGTAGCTATGAATAGCATTCGTTACAGGAACATGATAACAGAGTTCTTTAGGACTAAACTGGATGGTATGGATCTGAAGGCATGTAGCTTCAGCAGGACAAACTAAAAAGAATCAGTTTTGTGATGATATGTCTTTGAGTGAAAACTAGTTACCTTTTCTAATTTCTAAAAAGTCGATGTCACTTTTTCAGTATTCAACTTACAAATTCGAAATGCTTCTAACATTTATCATGCCAGAAAAGTTGCAAAACGTTTTTTTGTATGAATCTGTAATTTTTCACCAAGATATTTTATCAGAATCCATTATGCTATTTAATTTAATCAATAAAGTAATAATCCTAAAAATATTATCATTGTATATTGAAAAAATATATTAAATAATATTCATTTTTTTATTCCATAGTAATTACAAGACATTGTATTCCGAATACGAAAATAGTAATACATTTTATGTTAAATAATTAATATTATTTGCGCAAACGATGTACTAGTGATAAATTTTGCCGCATATTATTCCTAATTACATAATTCAAGATACACTTAAGTAACAACCTAAAATGTGTTAAAACTTCAAAAAATGTTACATAACAATAAAGAGCGGTAGCGATATATAATATCTAGCATTGTAAACTACAAAGTGTACTATCAAAATTGTTCAATGACTTGTTTTTTTATTTCAATTGCCATTGAACCGCTTTGTTTCATTTTTGTGTAAATGCATAATAAAAACTTGATTAAATAAAATTGTGTTTATATAACATCATACTTGATACATTAGATTTTATTTAAATTGTAAGAAAGATATTCGGTTGAAAATTCTCTTGAAACTGAAATTTATCTACTTGAATTTTATATTCCAACACCAAAACGTATTTGCATAGGGGATATTTTCAATTTTACACCTTTATCAGTTCTCGCGAACATAGCATCAGTCAACGACTTGATATTAATGCCAGTTTCAAATGTCAAATTATTCTTAAAATTGGTTTAGAAGTGAAGGTGGGAATTAAAGATGATTTGTCAGCAGAAATCACAGATGTTCAGTTTCATCATCAACACATTCATTATGTGCCCACAAAGTTTCATCCACCCCGACGGCTTCTAAGTGGGTACGGGGGCCGGTAAATTATTTCTAGAGGCATTTGCAATAAATCCTGTGAATATATTCCTGGAACTCGAACAAGAAGTCGAGGTTCTGAATTATTTATTTATATTTTCATCGTTTAGGGGTGGGTGGTTTTATACACCTCGATGGCTTCTAAGTGGGTACGGGGGGCGGTAGTTCATTTTTAAAGACAACTATAATATATTATGTATGTTAAATTTTAAAACACAATTTGTTGCAATTACTTTCATTTTACTATTTTAACTGCTGGAAATCAACTGCTAACTTCCCACCCGTCCACAAAAAAATGTCTGTCAATACCAGTTTCAAAGATTTGGAAGTTTTTATTGGGACGCATATGTCACCAGTGGTTGAAGGGGTCGGTTTTGTGCATTTATTTCCATGACACCTCACAGCAATTAATTAACAATAAAATATGCCGCTGGGTAGACCCACGTAACACTTTTCCTCGCCGAGATATGGTCACGGATATGCAAAGTTACGATTTAAACTGGCATAACCATTGTTTCTCTGAAGGGGTTGGTGCAAAGAATTGTTTTTCGCATAGAATTTGAGTAATAAATTGGTCAATGTATTGGATGTCGGAAATATCAGTTTAGAAGATTTTGAAGTTTTTATGGAGATGCGGTTGAAGGGGTCGGTTTTCCGAATTTATCTCCATGACACCTTACAGCAATAAAATGTGCCGCGGAGTAGTCCCATGTAACCCTCTTCCTATCCGGGCTTTGGCTATGGGTATGCTAGCTTGAGGTTCAAGCTGGCATAGCTATTGTTTCTCGAAAGGGTTTTGAGTAATAATTTTTTTTACTTAATAAAATAGCAGTACATTAGCAATTAATTATAGGGTAGTTCATATTTGGGCGAAGTGACATGCTATGCTAGCTTGACAGCCATCACAAAAGGCAGCTCGAGTTTCTCCTCTGTGATTACTGGAATAAGACTCCTCACAAAAGATACACACGGCGTCGACTTTATTAGGAATGGAACCCGGTGAACTAAGTTCGCCATCTGTACTTCAATTTTTTTCAATACTGTAAACATCGCTTACTTCGCGGTCAGAATCTTCGTTGACAGTAATACGTCTTCGAGCTTTCTCTTCAGCTTTTTTAGAAAACTGACCTCGTCCCCTTCCACACGTCCCTGTTTGCGGCGTTCACATTTCTTCATAGATTCTTTCAAATCAAATTTATGATACGATGATGTTATTACAGTTGCCTTTGTTGATTTTCTTCATCGATTATAGGTTTGGGTATTTTATTCCTCTGTCCGTAATCATTTCCCTAAATACTGCCGTTAAAGAATCGAAGAGAGTGTGTATTTACGACTACATTCTGGTTTTTTCACTAACTTTCCCTTTCAGCATTCTGTAGGGTAAGGTGGGCAAATAGCGGTCAGATGAACAATGCCGGTCAGACCTTAAAAATGATTATTACTAGGTTTGGCAACAATGCAACGTGGCCTCAAATATGCCAGCTGACCTACGATTTTCGACAGCCGATTGATATTCAGTTTGTGTTAAAACTTTGGTTATTGCAGATCACCACGTGTTTCGGCAATTCTGATGTAAGATTTACGGTAAGTGAAGTAAGGTTTCTCTCTTTTCATAAAAACTTAGTTGATATATAAAGGTTTAGTGTCCTATAAAAAGATAAAATAAAAAACATTTTTTTCTCATAAAAAAATGACCCAAAAAAATTGTTACAGGTAATGCCGGTCAACACAGGTGGGTAATACCGGTCAAGTGACCGGCATTACCCACTGTTTATGTTAATGGTTATTTCATTTTTAATTGTCTTTACAGATGTCTCGAAATCGAAAAAGATTAACTGGTAAAGTAAAATGGACTAGAGATAATTTGAAGCAAGCGATAGAAGACATTCAAAATGGAACGAGTATAAGACAAGCTTCAAAAAAATACGCAATTCCATTTTCAACGCTACAAGAAAGGGTAAAAAATAAAAAAGACTCAGCACCTATAATGGGAAGAAAACCTGTGTTTTCAACTGAACAGGAACTGGAAATTGCTAATCAAATTAAACACTTGGCGTCCATTTTTTACGGTGTTACCACAAAAGAATTAAGAAGGTTTGTTTTTGAGTTTGCTGAGAGAAACCGTATTATACATAATTTTAACGCAACGCAAAGGCTGGCTGGAAAAGACTGGCTGAGAAGTTTCATCAGACGCAATCCCACCATATCAGTACGAAAAGCTGAGGCTACCAGTCTAAATCGCCTGACTGGTTTCAACAAGGATGAAGTAGCTAGATTTTATAAACTGGTGGAAGAAGTGATGTCAAAATATGACTTTTCCCCTAGCAAAATATATAACGCAGATGAAACGGGAATCACAACTGTCCAGGATCAAGGAAAGATACTCGCAACCAAAGGATAAAAAAGAGTTGGTGTGGTAACTAGCGGCGAAAGAGGCCGAAATATTACCGTCATGTGTGCTATGAATGCTGAAGGGGGATTTATTCCGCCCATGTTTATCTTCCCCAGAAAGAGACTAAGCCCTCTCCTGGAAAAAGATGGACCTGCAGAAGCTCTTGATAAATGTTCACTGAATGGCTGGATCGATGAAAATATTTTTTGTGACTGGTTAACGCATTTTAGAAATCACGCTAATTAATTGTAGACAACCACTCCAGCAATATTTCTTTGAAGTCGTACGAGTTTTGCAAAGAAAATCATATTGTTATGGTTTCAATTCCACCACACAGTTCACATTAAATACAGCCATTAGATGTGGTCTTCTACGGGCCCCTGAAATCCGAATACAGAAATCAGTGCAATTTATTTATGAAGAGGCAGTTGATGAAAAGTATCACTCATTATGATGTAGCGTCTTTATTCAATAAAGCTTATTCAACTGTGGCTACAATTAGCAAAGGAGAAGCTGGTTTCAGAAGCGTTGGTATCTATCCTCTTAACTGCAACGTTTTTAATGAACAAGACTTTTTGCCTTCCGAGTTATTGAATCAGGAAGTCATTGCCATACAAGATAACGAAGCTGATATGTCTTTCAGCAATGATCCCCAAGCTGTAGCAAGCGATGATGCTCTACCAAAGACTTCTACAAATAAAGAGCAACACGAAATTTCTTCAACGTCTTCAGGATTTCTCTGTTTTCAACAAATTCTTCCCGTTCCTAAACTAGCAGAGAAAAAGAAGAGAGTAGGCAGGCAAAAACAACACGCGAAAATACTTACAGCTACACCATTGCAGCAAGAGTTGGAAGAAAAGGAAGCCAAGAAACAGCTGAAGGAAAAGAAGAAATTAAAGGTACAACCTTCTAAAATGAATCTTGATGGAAAAAGGAATAATTTAAGAAATAAGAGAGAATCCCATATAAGAAAATTATTTGATGAAAACTCATCAGATTCTGATGTTGATATTCAAGATGATGACAATGAAGATGAAGATGTCGATGAAGATATATGTTTGATATGTAATGATTATGGAAAGAATAATGAGCAGTGGTACAGATGTACCCTATGCGGAAGATGGGTACATTCTGAATGCAGTGGATGGGATACACATGTGATGAATGTCAGCCTTTTACTTAGATAGTTAAATTGTTTTTGTTTTTATTTTATTTTTATTTCAATAAACAATATTTTGGTAAAAAATGCTTATTTGAAGTTTACTTAATTATATTTAAAGCATTTTTCTGCTTGACCGGTATTGCCCGCATAAGTGACCGGAATTCCCCTATCTGTATGACAATGCCAGTCAAATGCACATTTTTGTTATCATAAAAGTATAGAAAACATTTTGAAAGATTTTCAGATCCAAAGAGTTTTTAAGTGCACTAGTGATTGCTATCTTAAAATTATTTGAATTTACGAGTTATTTTTTTACTTAGAAAAAAAAATTTTCTTAAGTGACTGCCATTTGCCCACTTTACCCTAATGGCTGACGTCGAAATTATCGCAGCGTCCGCGCTGAGTCTTCTTGTGGCACGCTAATGTAAACAAGCGCTGCCGGTCCTTTAACTTCCGCCCAAGAAACCGCCAGTAAGAGCTACATGAGAAGTATCGTGGTTAAATTCAGCCGACTTACCTGCTCACTTCGGCTGAATGTAAACGAGCAACACTTTTCGTAAATTTGGATGTATTGATGATTGGATTGGATATATGGGGAGATTTCAATATTACAATGGATACGTTATTTTCATGAATGCAGTTCTATTTCAAAGAATTTAATATATGTGAACGGCAATGAAATTCTTTCAAAAAGAATTTAGAAGCACCCCAAACTAAGGTATTTGTGTCGAAGCTTAAATGAAGTGTATTAAGATTTAGAAATGAGTATGTAAATAATACATAGAAGACAAAGACACATACGTACATTCTATTGTATATTTAATATGAATATTTATTTGCGAGGCTAGGTACACAATTAGGTATAAAAAATATGTTACATAAATGTAACGACAAACAAACAGCATTTTTTGTTTGACAGAAAGCGTAGCGCAGATCTCACGCATCTCATTATACCAACTAAGAAAAACACATATTATCATCAACTAACCATCGTCTATCTCACTGTGGCGCATACAGATCGTATCACGCTGGATGGCTGTACCAGTGTCGTAGGCTATTTAAATAAAAATCCAAGCAGGTTGTTATGACATTTTGTCAATACTAACTTACCGATTCAAGCATTCGTTGTGCTAAAAGAATTAAAAAAAGATATACAACATTCTCATAAATATATGAAGGGAAAGTTCTTTAAAACTGGAAAATGAAATATGAAAATATGGGCATGGCATACGTCTGAATCATTCAACCTCGGATACCATGTTTCGCAGACGATTAGGTAGCACAAAATCGACACAAGATTATGATGCCTTGAACTATTTGACTCTAAAACTTATCGAGGAATACAAGCAACAATCGAAGTGAATATGGAAAAAATCCAAAAGCATGCCAATATAAAACCAACAAATAGAGCTAATATTATAAATATATACAGGGCCGGCGGAAGGCTCGTGCGAACCGTGCGCACGCTCGGGGCGCCAACATCTAGGAGCGCCAAATCAAGAGATAGTTAATAAAAAACTGGCAAGAACTAAAAGTGTCTAATATAAAAAAATATAAATAATAAACTAGAGAACAAGAAAATGTGTAAAATTATTTATTATCCAGTATAAATTAAGTGCATAATATATCAATCAGTTTATTTGCTTATGATGTATTGTGCCTTACCGAGCGTGAACAGACGGGCGGTATTATTTTATTGACCAAGAAAGGCGCCGTCGCCGCGCCGGTCGGTCAGAAGATAAACAAGCCCAAGCGCTGTTATTTTATTGGGGAATGAAAGGCGCCGCTAGTCGACACCGCACCACCTGCAGGTAATAAATATTTTTTGTTTTGTCTAGCCGGTATCAGGGTAGTGTTTTCAAATTCAAAAAGAAATAATTAGTTGCTACCTACTGTGTGTTACAGCAGTGTGGAAGTGTATGTTGTTGTTTAAGATAAAGTGTGATATTTATTTAAATTCTAAAGGGTTAACCTATTGCTTAGTTTGTATTTAGTAGAATAATATAATTTTTATGCTTTTTTGAGAAAATATTTTTATTATGTTTATTTTTATAATATAATGTTTTAGATGTTTATAACTTTAAGTGTCATTATTAGTTTTTTTTATTAATAAATAATTTTCTTCTGTTCTTTTGTATTTTAATTTACACACGATTCACGATTATGAAAGTGAATATATCAACGTATTAGTTTTTCTTTTAGTATTTTTATTTTAACTTTGAAAATTTATTCCACATAACAGTTATTGCAAAACTTACAAAATTTTAAAAATATGGGTTTCATCAAATCGAGGGGGGAGGGGGCGGAAAATTTGCCTTTCGCACGGGCGTTAAACTAGCCTTTCGTCGGCCCTGAAAGTATAATAAAATCGCCATTAAAATAACTAGCAAGTACCAATATGGAGGAATAAACATTTCGGAAACTTCACGCTACAATTAAAGAAAGAATCTTCTCAGGCAATAAAGTTGTTACCCACTAAATGACATTCTCTGGGTTAACCCTCGAGGTACCGAGCGGGGTACATATACACCTCAGCGCCAGTTATTATAGCTTAATTTTTAAAATATTGCTTTTTATGCCTCCATATTTTTTTTATTGTTAATAAAGAGCAGTAAAACTTGATCTCTCTTCAATTTTTTAACAACTCTCAAAGAAACGTAATTAAAAAAGAAAAACTGGGACGGGGTGCATTTGTACCCCGCTCGGTACTTGAAGCCAGCCATTTTTGCTGCCACCTCCACATGCGCAGTAAAATTATTCACCGCCGGGAGGGAGTAAATTCATGTCTGAGCCTGCAGTGCGTGATTGTCAATCGTACATGACGTGTCATGTTATAGTTTCTTGCAACAACGTTGCAGTAAAATATGTCTAAAAAAATACAGGTACGTAATTCTAAGAGACTGACTGAATTTGAAATGGAACAGTTTTTAAATGACGATAATGCAGACGAATTGGACGATATTATAAACTATTGTGATACTGAAGAAGACAGTGATGGAGAACCGGAAATATGTGAAGAGGTAGATGACGATATAGGTGACGATAATACTGAAACGGAAGGTTTAGGAGAAAATGTACAACTGGAAGCAGTTTTACAAGCAAATAATAACCCCGATCTAGTCTACAAAACCAAGAATGGCACAGAATGGGCAAAAGTACTTTTAAACAGTCGCGCAGAACAATCAGGGATATAATCAAGATAAAGCAAGGACTAACTGAATTTAGTTCAAATTTGACATCTGAATTGGATGCATTTAGGTTGTTATTTTCCGATGAAATAATTGAAGTTATTGTACTTCAAACAAATAATAAGGCTGAACAGGTAAAAGTGCACTTACTTTTATTGGTACAACTTTTGTAACTTTTTGCATTTTTTTATAATTGTAGCTATTGAAACTTTTTAATGAACGCCATCCTGATAAAAAAAGAATATGGTTTCCAACAGACTCCACTGAACTCCTAGCCTATTTGGGACTTCTAATTATTTTGGGTTCACTTCAAGCTTCGAAGGAAACTGTAAAAATGCTGTGGTGTACGGAAAAAGGTTATGCT
The DNA here is from genome assembly GCA_963921935.1 of Galeruca laticollis. Lineage (NCBI taxonomy): Eukaryota > Metazoa > Arthropoda > Insecta > Coleoptera > Chrysomelidae > Galeruca > Galeruca laticollis. The sequence goes on along the minus strand of OY998182.1, from coordinate 53,573,678 downwards.
AGGCCAATAATTGGTTCAACAATGTCCCGTACACGCTTTCAGTTGCTATCATAATTTCTTCGGTTTGATGACTTTACAACCAGACGCGCGCAAAGCGATTGATAAATTGGCTCCCATTAGGGAGGTTTTTGATATATTTGTAAGCAACTACAAAAAGGCCTACAATCCAGAAATACACGTAACTGTCGATGAGCAGTTGGTTTCGTTTAGGGGCCGTTGCTAATTTCGGGTTTATATGAAGAGTAGACCCGATAAGTATGGATTGAAAATATGGGCTATGGCCGACAGTGAAACTTGCTATAGTCTTAATTTGCAAGTATACCTGGGCAAACTCAACAATGTTGTAGAAAAATATCATTGATAAAGAGTTGTGCTTGATTTTGCAAGTTCATTAGGGATTTACTACGGACAACTTCTTTACAAGTTTGCCATTGGCAGATAAATTGCTGGAGAAAGGAATAACTCTCTGCGGTACTCTTCGAGCAAATAAGACCTATATTCTCAAAGAATTGCTACCTCGACGCTCAAAGCCAGTTTTTTCTAGCATGTTTGCATCCACGCAAAGCCATACAATGGTCTCCTATATGCGAAGCAAAGGAAAAGCAGTTATATTGCTATCTACAGAGCATCACGATGATGCTGTTTCAGAAGAAGCTTCCAAACACAAACCCGATATCATATTGCACTACAATAAAACAAAATGTGCCGTAGACAACATTGATCAAATGGTAAAACAATATTCAGCCCGCCGAATTAGCAATGGCAGTATTTGGTTAATTGTTGTATATCGCAGGAATAAATTCGTTTATTTTATGGAAAACTAAATTTCCTGAAACGAAAACAAAAAGCAGGGATGATAGAAGAAAATATTTGCCTCGGTTGGGCGAGGCACTCGTCAAACCAAATATTGTTAGAAGATTTGAAACTCAAAAAGGTTTACACAAAACTATTAGGAACTACATGCTTGATGTTATTCCAGAACTAGCACATAACGAAGCACCAGTGCCATTTATGGATAACCCCCCGTCAACTGCTGGACGGTGCTACTTGTGTGACAGAAAAAGGGACCGAAAATCCAGAAAGTTTTGCATCCAATGTAAAAAATTTGTGTGCTCTGAACATTGTCCAAGACAAATAATTTACAGGAGATGCAAACAAACCGAGCTGGGATGAAAAGCATTAAGAATGTTATTTTTTAAGTGGTGAAGAATATTAGCCTGTTTACTTACTTTTGTACTCACTTTAGAAATAAAAATATTATTTTTCTTCTTTCTTTCTTTAGATAAAGGTTAACTATAACTGCTGCACTGTATGCTTAATGAAAACTGCTATATTATATCATTTTGACGTCGGGTACGAATGTACCCCAGACGGTACCGCGTGTAATTTTTTTAGCCACGAGGGTTAATAGAAAAAAGAAGAAGATATTATATTACAAATATTGAAGCTTAGATATTATTAGCCCTATGGGAATATCCTGGATATCTTTTTCCCACTTAAGATCAGTATAACTGTGCAATCATATAGAAAACCAGGAAAACTATATCTGTTGATTTTTACAATTATCACATAAAATGGCAGTTTAAAAGTGGAGAACTCCCTAGATTTATCTGTTCATTGATAACTTCATATTGTGGGTCTCTTAAGCGTCTTCAAGGAAATTCAGTTCATGTTTCGTATCATAAATATGTAGTACTTCTAGTTCTGTGTTAGGTGTCAATGAATGTTTGGTGCCAAGTAGATGTTTTGCGTAGTGTGATGTCCCTGGTTGTTTCAATCTGTACGCTCGTAAGTGTTCACTGCATCTGATTTCAAAATTTCTAAGGGTTTACCCAAATAGGCAGTATTACATTCTGGACATTTAAGTTTATATATGCCGTACTTCTTTACTGGGGATATTTTTGTTTCTACATTTAACAATTTTGTACTCACATTACTTTCTGTTTTAAACGAAATTGTTATATTTGTTGCTAAAGGTATTATCTTCGAAATATTATTAGATATATTACCTGCATATGTGATGGTTTTGTAATTTTTTATTTCTTTAATTTATTTAGGAAATATTCCTTGCCACTTATTTCTCTTTTTTATTAAGTAATTATTTATCATATGTAATGGATAACCGCTGGATGTTGCTATTTGTTTAATTGTATTAATTTCTCTATCAAAATTATATTCGTTCATAGGAACTGATAATGTTCTATGTATCATTGAATTATATGTTGCTAATTTATGTGACATGGAATGATTGGAATTATACTATCTGGGGAGTTCTCCACTTTTAAACTGTCTTTTTAAGTAATCATTGTAAAGGTCAGCAGATATAGCTTTCCTGGTTTTCTATATCATTGCTGCCGTCCGAACGAAAATTGTAAATTTGGGCAAAATTGAGATTTTTGCATTTTTGGATGCTCCAGGTCTAAATATATCCATGATTTTTTTGGAATCAAAAAAAAATTTCATATAGATTTTTTATATTAAAAATAATCATTTTGAACGTAAAAAGAATAACATATAAAAATACTAGAAATGAAGACCGTATCTTACTATTTTAAACGTAAATATTTGAAATTAATCGTACATATTAAACATAAAAACCGTATAGTCCGGGGAAGTAAGGTCGAAAAATCTGTTCAATGGAAAAAGTTATCCGTAAATTATTTCTCATTTTTTAATGAAAGTACATCCCCTACCAACACGGAGCTTGCAAGCACAGCTTGGAACACGTAAAATTCGGGTGTTTTATGCTCCTGGCATTCCTGGATGTGCTTGTACAAAAAAATTGTAAAGGTAAAAAATGTAGAGAATCTTTTCCTCAAAATGGTGACGCAATTCGATTTTCCAAAAAAAATCCTTAAATTTTCCAACTTTTGGATATTTTTTCGAAAATTACATTTTCAATTGGCAATTATGAATCAAATAACAAAATCGAGGTCAAGACATGGATAGACATAGAGGGCAAACGTCTAAAAATTTACGTTTTTTCAGATTTGGAAAATTCAAAATGGCGGCCGCTCAAAATGGAATTACATTTTTTGTTTCAATTGTCTCTAAAGTTATGAACATTAATGATATCGAGACGCGGTTGATTGCAATCGATAGAGTGAAAGTTATATTTTTATAAATAAAACAAACACAATTTTTCAAGATTTTTTTACATAATTTTTAACATTTACCGAAAAAAAAATATTTTATCTCGTTTTTTCCATTTTTTCCTATGAAAAATGTAATAATAATATTTTTTTGCATCGTGAGTATCTTTGTCATTGAAAGACGCGTATTTAAAAAAAATGTCCAGATAGAATTAGTAGAAGCTGAGATAAACAAGTGCAAACTCCGTTCGACACTGTGACAATATTAATTAAAATTTTCAAATTTTGACCGTTTCACTCGATTGCAATCATTGATAATCATAATACTATTAGAAAACCAGAAATCCACAATATTATGGAAAAAAACTAATAAAAAAAGCGCGAGTTTCTTTCCACTGAGAACGAGCGCTGACCCCCCACCACTACGCCAAGCAGCTGTCGCACCATAGTGCGGCAGAGTGCACTAAGGTTACTGTTATTTTTCGAATGTACCCATTGACTGGAGAAAAATGAAAAGTTGCACTCAAATAGATAAGAGTGGAGATTCAGCAATCCAGCGAAACGGTCAAAATTTGAAAATTTTAATTAATATTGTCACAATACGATGAAATAAAACAATATATTTGTTTTAAATCTTCATTTATTTGAACTAATGTTCAATTTAAACTTGTTGACGCGTTTCACTAACACAGTAGCTTTTTCAAAACGAATGAAGGTATAATGTAAAAATGTCTTAATATATACAGTGCATAAATACAGAATTCTATTTACTAAGAAATATACAATTGTTTCGATATTGCTATCATCGTCAGAATGACAGAAGTTACATTCCGTGTGATGCCTACCTGATGGTTAATTATAATTTTTGTCTAGACCCAGAAGTGACGTTGTGATTGATTTAATATATACGAATAGAAGGAAAAGAAGATATGATATGACTTAAACTTATAGAATTGTATGGGATTTTCTTTTAAACCTTTTTCTACCAAGTGATGAAAGCTGTCTGCATACATGTAGGTATGCCCAGGCTCAAAATATTTTTTACTACGATCGCATAGGAAGTGACATATATCGCACTGTCTAGTTCTATGGAAAGTGGCCTTTATTCATACGCGTACGGAAAAAAAACTTATCCATACGTGTACGGATAAAAAAGCTGTCAAATTGAATGTTGAAATGCTAGTCTATTTACCCTGCAAATTTATGTAAGTTGATTTGTCCATATAATATAATTTATTTATTTCATTTAAAGTTAAAAAAAACCCACCGTGCCCGGGTTCGAACCACCTTACTGTTTGTCAGAAATCGAGTGTACGGACGCTTAGCCCACTCGGCCATTCCATCGCTGTTACGTTGTGTTCTTATCAAAGTTACTTATAGCGCTAAGAAAATATACACAACAGTTTATTTATTCTTAAAAATAAAGTGTGTTTACATCGACATTTCTTGGACTTTCATGTTATTAAATTATGAACGTGAAAGTACAAAAAATTTGAAGGATGAAAAAGAAGCAAATTGAAATGGAAATATGTTATGCTGTTATGTACGATAGCGGGTGGTATATAGGTAAGACCATCAATGAAAAAAGAGAACAAAGAAAATAAACGTAAAATAAAACTTAAATTCCTGAAAGAAAGGTTGGAAGATTTTGTATGGCCTAAGCAGAACGATATGGAAGAAGTTGAACAAGACCAAATTTTTTATGGTCCAATTCAAATTCTTGGATGTCAACCATTAAAACTGTCAAGATCAGACCGAGTAAAGATAGTGAGTCTATACAAATCTTCGAGAACAGAGTTCACATTTGATTTTACACATTTTTATTTAAACAACTGTCGATCATTTTTAGTTTTTTTTTGTATTTCTATATCTGAAGGGATTCGTTGAGATTTTTCGAGAATAAATATTTTTTGTTTATTATTTTTATGTTTTTTTTCCTTGAACAACTTGGCAACAACCTGTCTTGGATTGTTTCACCATTAAAAATTAGCAACATCCACAATATTGGTCAACACAGCATCTTCGATAGTTAGAGACATGAAAACTTTTTAAGGCATTCTGTCGCTCTATCTGAAAGAAGCTTAAATAGTTGAATTAAGAAATGCTCTTTAATGAAAATGATTCTGCGTGAATTTGTACACTAATTTCTTAGGAGCAATTTAAGTAAAAAATGTTGCCAACAATAAATAAACAAAACTTGGAATTAAGGAGTTGTAGAACGTTTCGGAGTCTACATCAGAGTCCTTCATCGGACAAAATTGAATTATCCTCAGAATCGCTGTTTTTCATTCAAAATATGTCAAATTAGCATTTGTAAACACACTGAGAAGTTAATTCACTGTACCTTGAAATTTCCTAATTCCAATTCTATTTTCAATAGAGATATCCAAATGTCTACTCATTCCTAAAAAATACAGGTAGATATTTTCTGAAAGGCCATGAACCTATTCTATTGATAAATTTTAAACACACGGTAGGTTCACTTACTTAATTTATTTAAACACTAAACTAATCACTAACACTTAATTTATATATACTCAGTATATTCACTTAAACTAATTTATATTCACTTATTTACTGTTTATCTCACGATGTCCAATTATCAACTGAACTGGTCCGCTGATCGGTCGTTTATATATAATAGTGCCTTTTTACTAGAGAATTCTGGATTGCGGCCTACACAAAAACAAATGCCTTTCGCGATATTTCTCGATTGCCAGCTCAATCCTTAAAAAACCTTCCGAGAACATGTCTATGAAAACGGTCACAATAAATCCCAATAGACCTTCTCATAATTCGGCGCGCTCCATTAACATAAGAATACAGGACCGTACTTAGTATCTGCTTCGGTGTGCGAGTTCGTAACATTACCCCCTCCTTAAATTAAAGTTCCTCCTGGATCTTTTGTGTAGCCGAGACTGGATGTTTGAATCGGCAACTGACTCCATTTCTACACTTTCCAATCTTATGGAAATAACAGGGCACCGTCTTCATCGGATACTGCTAACGGGGGTTGTAGCTGCAAATTAATATCTGGACACCGGTATCTTGGAAGATAACCTCTACCATGTTCCTGATGACTCGTCAATTCTAACACATGGTCTCGTAGGTTTTGAAGTGCTTCCCACAGATCGCGGTAGGTGTGCCAGTGAATAATCTTCCGGGAGAGTGAACAAATCTTGTCGTTGTTCTGAAGTAACTCCATATCTAGCTTTCCCGGTACCTTCTTCATTCCCAGCTTCTCGCAAATTTCCTGGAATAGATGGCTTTCAAAATTTCTTCCCTGGTCACTGTGGACTTCCAAGGGCACTCCATATCGGCTGATGAATTCTTTCACCAATACATCCGCGACAGTTGTGGCCTCTTGATTCGGGATCGCGTAAATTTCCACCCACTTTGTGAAATAATCCATGACAACCAGGATGTATTTATCACCATTATCTGTCGTCGGAAATGGTCCAGCGATATCTAAAGCAATTCTTTCGAAAGGGCTTCCAAGATTATACTGTTTCATAGGTGCCTTTCTCTTGCGATGTGGTCCATTACTCGTAGCACAAGTCGAACATTTCTTACACCATTCTTTCACATCGTCAGAGCTGTTCATCCAATAAAACCTTTCACGAACTCGCTGAAGGGTTTTCTTCACTCCCAGATGACCTCCCGATGGACTGTCGTGTAACTTCTTCAGTACCTCAGCTACTATTGTTCTCGGTATAACTAGCTGTCTTCTCATCTCGGAAGCATTATCGTTTTCAAGGACTCTTTTCAACAGCCCTTCTTCCAGGACAAGGGAGTCCCACTGAGCTCAATTCGCCTTGAGTTTCGGTGAAAATCTTGACACTTCTTGCCATGTAGGTCGCCGATTTTCTTTCTTCCATTTCCGGATCATCTTTAGGCAAGGATCATTCTTCTGGTCTTCTCTGATCCTGGTGGGTGACCATTCTTCATTGACTACTGTAATTCTTGAAACTGCAACTTCCTTAGATTTCGACTTGTTGCATTGTGAATAGTCTACAGGGCATGACCATCTAGGCAAAGAGTTGGCTTTTCGGTGATTCACATCAGCTGGATGTTCACCCCCGTCTGATTTCCCCTGTGTCTGGAGTTCTTGGGTTACAGGAGTCTTGGGGCGCTTAGACGGACTGCGTACGTGCTTTAGCTCGCCACACTTCCGGCATTTGATCTTCTTCGGCCTCTTGTCTGCCATACCTTTCAACAAGTGGACGATCTGATCAAGTTTGTCATCGTCATCTTCTTCCTGCATGGTCCTACCTTTGTTGTACCGCGAGCTTTTCTTGGCTGCTTTGCATTTAAGAGGTTCTTGGTTTACAGGAGTCGTAGGACGCTTACACGAACTGCGTGCATGCTCTAGCTCGCCACAATTACAGCACCTGATTTTCTTCGGCTTCTTGTCTACCGTACCTTTCAACAAGACGATCTGGTCAAGTTCTCTTTTGCTGATGGATAAGCAAATCGAACTAGTCGGGCAATATCCATTTCATACTCTTCAAGGGTTTCGTCACGTTTCCGCCTTCGGTTCTTCAGCTGGAATCTGTACAACTGTTCCAAATGTTCGTGACCATATCGCATGTCGAACCTCTTCTTCAGCTGCTCGAAATAATCCGTTTCTTCCAGAGGTATCGTCTGGAGTACATCTAAGGCATCTTCGCGAAGCGCGATGGTTAAGTTCACTGCCTTCTCTCTATCGGATCAATTATTCACTCTAGCGGCTGCTTCAAATTGTTTCACATAATTGGTCCACGGCATCTTTCCATCGAACGTTGGGGCCTTGACTCGGGTAAAACCGCCAATATCATCTGTCTTGGGTTGTGTTTCTGGCTTTCAGATCTCGATCTTCTTTTCTTCTGCTGAAGTGTCTTGTGTTCTTAAATCAGCAATCTTTGTCTCCAACTCCTTGATTTTCTCGTCCATCTGATTTTCCATCGTTGTCATCTTATTCTCCATGTCTGATTTTAGAGACGAAATTTTATTCTCGACTTCAGCAGCAATGTCATTTTTCAATGATAAGATATCTGCAGAAATATCATTCTTCATAGCAGAAATCTTCTCGTCCATATTAGTAGAAACCTTGTCCATGTTAGCGGAAATATCGTTCTTTATGGTTGAAATCTTCTCTTCCATGGCAGAAATATCGTTCTTCATATTAGCAGAAATATTTTCTTCCATGGCAGAAATATCGTTCTTCATATCAGCAATATTAGCAGAAATTGACGAGATTAAGGTGGAAGCCTCGTCATTAAATAAAACTGTTTCTGGATCAGAGCCGTCATTTTCCAGTGCCACTTTAAGTCTTTCTACTAATTCACTTTTCTTACCGGACGTTTCCAACTCACGATCTTCCAATTCTGCTCTTAATTCCGCCACTTTCAGATCACATAGTCTCTTGGCAATTTTTTTACGTAGCAATTTATTCATATTACCCCACATCTGACACCAATGTAATGTTTTTGTTATTTATTTAAACAATAAATGGGTGGGATAAATTTTAAACACACGGTAGGTTCACTTACTTAATTTATTTAAACACTAAACTAATCACTAACACTTAATTTATATATACTCAGTATATTCACTTAAACTAATTTATATTCACTTATTTACTGTTTATCTCACGATGTCCAATTATCAACTGAACTGGTCCGCTAATCGGTCCTTTATATATACTTATCTGCTTCGGTGTGCGAGTTCGTAACAGTATTTATGTAACACGACCAAAATTGAATTTAATCAAACATCCATCGTTTCCACGTAATATCAATTCATTATTAAAAATTTCTAATTCAATTATTGAAGATTGTTTCAAGTATTGGAAGAGAAAGCCCTAAAAGTTTTCAAGATGTAAAATCCTTCCACAATATACGAGTAGTTCAATGAATATTTTGAATAGGAGCATTTGCCATCTATAGTTATCTTGACACACTACCAACGATCATATAAATAAGGAAGTAGTAATTTCAATACATATTTCATACAATTCCACAAATTTCAAGATTTTTCAATCAAATAATATCGATTAAAACCGAAAAAGGTTTTATGAAGATCCACAAATAATTCTGCAATCAGATAAAATCCCTTAAAAAATTTCACAATGTTATTAGTTCATTAAAATATAGCTGTTTGTGTTGATTGATCCCGTAATTATATTAAGAGGAGTTCCGAGGAAATCCGAGGAGATCCAAGGAAATTCGAGGAAATCCGGGGAGATCCGAGGAGATACAAGGAAATCCTTAGGAGATCCGGGGAGATCCAAGGAAATCCGAGGAGATCCTGAGGGGAGGCAATCTTTTACCACAAAAAATATCCAGTGGTTACCCCCTCGATTTCCCCATGTTTCAGTCAACAGCTTTGCTCCCAGGTTTTACACCCTTGCTTAGTTAAACCGTACTGAGGATGGCTAAGGAGACAGAAACATGCATGCCTGCGATTACCACTCTTTTCAGTAGTCCCCTTTGTCTTCCTGCGAGATTTGCCCATTAATCTCTTTTTTGCTTGTTATTTATGTCACCATTATTCGTACAACACAGTTATTATATTCGGTCTTTCCATAATACTGGTACGCCTAAATTGTCTAGTTTCTCCTAATCGACGAAAAATATTGCAGAAAGTTTGCCGATTGGGTTGAACTCTATTTGGATACATTTAGTGATATCTGCGAGCAGCAGCAACACAGAAATAATTTTCATTTACATAAACACAAAGCATGTTTCGCATTTCAAGATTGGTAAAATTTTTGTGTCAAGGCATTTTCTCTTAACCGACTTTGCATCAACAATCACAATTTCAAGTGACATTAGCAACAACTATGGCAGCACCCCACTAGATCGAAACAATTAATTCAAACCAGAGTCAACTACACAAATCAAATAATATTGAAAAATTATTCATCAAATGCCACTTATCTGATAGAGATCAGTTTATTTTAAATCAGTTTGATATTATTTTAAAGTTAGAAGATCTATTTTATTTTTATCAATAAATTTCAATATCTTTATTGTTAATACGGATTAAAGTTTCATTTGCATATTAAATGCAATCCACTGGCCCAAAACATCTACATAGTTTTTAAACATCGAAATTAAAAAAATTGTGCAGCTTCATGTTTAAGTTAAAATATCTCGAGAAATATTGACTTTATCGTTATGAAGAAAAAGTACATTATTTTTGTAAAAAGTAAAAAAGGTTTAAAGTACTGAAAACAAATAGATTTTATATTTCAATACAAAACTTCATGTAACTCAGTAAACAACTACATTTTATTTAGGTGTTTTGGGTTCAATCTTCTTAATTCGATGTCAGGATTCTACTGTTAAATTATTTCCAATTAGTAATTATTCACCCTGTATGTTACAACTACCTATTACTAATACAATATACAAAGACGTTATCATTAAATCATTCTAGAGAAAGTTCATTTGTTATAAATACCTCTAACTATTTACCAAGCAAAGTCCAGTCATATTTAAGTACGTCGTCTTCAAATAGTCAATATTAAATAAATAGATCACTTAACAAGAACCTACATCTGTTTATTGTTTGTACAAACTAATAACTAATTATGATAAGAAGTTTAATAATATTGTCCACATTCTGTTACTGATATGTCAGTTTGTGCGTTCTCAATATGTACATAAGAAATAGTTTAAGAAATCAGTTAAATAAATATGATGTAGGATCTCAAAACATTGAAATATTCTAGACTGACATATATATTAAACAGTATTCAGAAGATACGGTATTTTCCTGCTCATGCAAAAAAAAACTACAAGAATTACTGATGCGATGCAAATGGCAAATTTCGACCAAGTAGTTCATATGATTTCATTCTTACTTTTCCGCCCAACCTATCTAATATGCCAGAAAAGTATTGGTTTACCCCAAAAAAAGTTAGAATTTTGGAATTTTTTTTGAGTTATTTTTACATTCTCCATCAACAACAACACGAAAAAACGGTTTTTAGAAAAAAAATCCTGTGTGTATATCGTCGTTGTTGTCGGCCACTTTTCCTTACATGTCTTGTGAGCACGATACAGCCTCCCTAGTGCAATAAGTCACCAATTTTATAATGGAATATTGTTAAAGACATGCCACAGATGAACCCTATTGATTTTCAGCTCACCAGAACCAGTACAACGGGTGCTATGGTACTTGAAGTACGACGTTTTGTCATTTTTTGAGATATTTCAGTTTGTTAGCACGATACAGCCTCCGGAGTTCAACAAGTCACCAATTTCATGATTGAATATTATTCAGCACATCTCACTGATGAACCCTATTGATTTTCAGCTCACCAGAGCCAATGCGACAGGTGCTACAGTACTTTCAGTACAATATTTTTGTCATTTTTGGAGAAGTTTCAGTTTGTTAGCACGATACAGCCTCCGGAGTATATATAAGTGACCAATTTTATGATTGTATATTACTAAAAATGTCTCAAAGATGAACCCTATTGATATTCAGCTCACTAAAGCCAGTACAACGGGTGCTATGGTACTTGAAGCACCAAATTTTTGTAATTTTTGGAGAATTTTCAGTTTGTTAGCAAGATACAGCCTCCAGAGAATATAAGATTAATCAATTTTATGATTGAATATTGTTCAAGGTGTCTCACAGATGTACTCTATTGATTTTCAGTTGACTAGAGCGAGTACAGTGGGTCCTATAAATCCAGATATACTAAATTTTTCGTTATTTTTGGATAAATTAACTCCAATGTTAAAATATCATATACCTGGAAATGTTATTGTCACTTTGACATCGATAAAAAAGGTACATCCTTTTCAATCGGATAAAAACTTCTCTTCCTCAATATCTAGTAAGCGGACGTCACTTTTACACAATGACAATGAGTAGCAAGTTTGGTTACTTATAATTTCACAGCAATTAAGTGTTGGCAAAACTGCAAAAACTGTCAATTAGTCTGTCAGATTTTTGAATTTTAAACATATAGTGCTTTTATTTTGAATCGGTGTGGTAATTATTTAACTTTGTTGTATTAATAATAGTATATTATTCACCAAGCGTATAATGATGTCTATTACCCACGAAGATGAAATTGCAACACGAGCCGGAGGCACAACAAATTTATGTTTATTTACTCACATAATAATTATTAATAGTTACATTACAATTGTTAAAATTCATGCCAGGGATAACTTTGTCAGTCATCTGAGTCTGATTGACAATCATTGGACTTGGACTGGCACTAGAGCTAGTACAAGGTTTTTCATTGTAATTAGAGCTAGTATAATGTTTGTTAATTTCGTTTGAAATCTGATTTCCTCTTTTCATTTTATTGGTTATGTTTTCATCTATATAACCTTCGACGCAACTGTGGTTGATTTCCATCCCCCTAACTGCTTTACTGCTGTAATGTCACCTCCTGCGCTGACGCAAATGGTTGCAGATGATCTTCGGAACGAATGTCATGTGTACAATTCGGGATTTTTTAATTTTAAAAACATAGCAATGTGCTTTCCCATAGAAGATAATTTGTTAATGCCTACTCTTTGAATAGTACATTTGCCATTTTGATAATTTAAAAATAATGATGGGCATTTAGCATGAGATGGGCGAAATTTATATACTTTTTGCAAATATCGTAAAATTCACCTGATACAGTAAATGATCTAGGAATCTTTGTTTTTGTGAAAGGTATTTTCACTATAAGAGCTCCATTGTAATCTTCTATATCTTCAGTTTTCATAGAATATAATTCATTAGATCGGCACGCTCCCATTAGCCCCATGATTAAAGTTACCTAAAAATAATTTGATTAAATTGGAAAGTTCTAAGCTGAAAATTACGTTATTGTAAGAATACCTTTGTCATTAGATAGGTATGATCTGGCGCTTCTTTAATAAATTTACTGACTTCTTCGGGCGTAAAAGTTTTAGATTTTTTCGATTGATGGCCCCCAGACTGACGATTTAAAAATGCCTGTAACTTCATGTAAGTCTCTAGGTGGATACTATGGTAAATATTCAATGTACTTTTCAGCATAGCAAATATACCCACAATGATGATGACTTGTATTTTTTAGCAAGTTCAACAAAATGCACTAGGATAACATTTTCAGAAAAAGACGATGTTTTTTGTGCCAGTTGCCAATCCATAAAACTTTTGTACGCCGCATCATATTTACCTTTTGACTTGTTAGGTAGGAGATTTTCTGTAGCGCTAGCCGCTAATTTTAAAATGTCTGCCGGTGTACAAGACATATCTTCTAAATCTGATTCACTATTAGACATTTCTCTAATGATACCAGAGATAAGAATGTTCACACCAAATAACTCACAAACCAAATGACAGTATATCTACAAATACAACAACAAGTAAATTTACAAATTGTCAAATTTGACGCAACGATTGAGTAATATTATTCCATCGAACTGTCATTATTATTCAATTCTATATGGTAATGCATGGCATTATTTGATAAAAATCGCATATTTAACAGATATATTAATTAATAGTTGTGGATGAAGATAATTATTGTTGTTGTTCATCCATATATTCTGTAGTTTATTGTATTGATAAAGATAATTATTGTTGTTGTTCATCCATATACTCTGTCGTTAATTTATCTTGCCAAAAAACACTCGAGTCAGTTTTTCTCGTAAAATTAGTGATTGGCAAAACTGTTTCGTTGCAAAGAGAAATTTATCCGTTAAAAAAAAAGCTCTTGTATTTTTACTGTTGAGAAATTTCTGTTTGTTAGCACGATACATCCCCCGAAGTGTATGCAAGTAACTATTTTATGATAGAATATTGTACAGAGCCACAGATGCGGAAAAGTTAGCTTTAACCTTTAAATCCGTTTATTTCATGTAGAAATAAAGGAGAAGCTATGAACATAGCAAGCTCATGGAGTTACTTAGTAACACTCTATATGCCTTCAATATTCAGAAGAAAAGAGTCAAAACTTACAAATTCGTACAAGACCAAATACGCATGTGCCATTCGATATTTCAAAATTAGATTACAGCCAGTTTGGAACGCTGTATACTCAAAAACAGTTTGTGATAGATGAAATGTTTAGTTACAACCGTATGTGATTGGTACCATTGTATTTGGGAATGTTGAAATATTGATCACATGCGTGTGGTCTAGAAAATGTCCTTTTTTCCATATACCAAATTCTAAATCATATTTTGGATATCTAACACCATAAAATTTAAAATAGACATTGCATGATCCCTCCAAATTTGTATGATAGTATTTAAATATTTATAAATTTTAACAAAGGAATTGAATGGACCCTCCAAGGACTCACGTTCAAGGACCACGTCTATTACCTGGTTGATAAGACGAACAGACAAGAGGACGAATAGGAGGACTCATCGGAAGGAGATCCAAGCTGGAACTGAAGACCAAGCTCCGACTCATCAGGCCATCCTTATCCCCATCATAATTTACGCATGTACAGCGTGGGGAGAGTCGCCGAAGGAAGATCCAAGCCCAGCAGGACATCAATCTGAGGCAAGCAGTGAACGCCCCTCGGTACATCAGGAACCAGCAGACCTACCGAGAGCTGGACCAAGAGAAGATCCAGGACATCATGGACGAGACAGCCAGGAGAAGATTCAAAGTGCTGAACACCCAACCCAACAACAAGTTGAGGGAGCTGACGAATTACACTAGAGGAAGCTAGGGCCGAGGAGACAGCTGGATCACGTCCAGCAATGAAAATCAAGAACAAAAGAACAAAGAAAGAAGAGGGATCACCAATTAATGGGCCTGCTTTAACAAAAGGATCCACTCTTTAAGGTCGTTCTTAGACCTACTAAGTCGGCTAAGAATTTGCCCCTTCTAGAGGCCGCAAAACACACACTCAACACGAACGTCGAGAAAAAGAAGCCAAAAAAAAGAGTAAATTGCACTGTACTACCCTGAAGAAAAGAAGATTAATTCAGACACTTTCACAAAAACCCAGGGAAGTAGAATGGAGGAGTTATCAAAAACGAAGACTAAGATCCCCATCGGATAAGATGGGGGATGGTGGTATGCTCTTCCCGGAATGCATCGTTCTTTGAAGGATCCAATCTGGTAGGGGCGGGTTTGGACAGGTGTGTGTGTGTTTGTGTGATAGGGCTCTTTTAACCCACAGTATTTTCATAAACATGATCAGTTATAATATAAGTACTTTCAGAATAATCTTAAGGAAGTCTTCTGCAAATTCTCCTAACGAGAGTACCATAGAACGTATCTATATATATATATATATATATATATATATATATATATATATATATATATATATATATATATATATATTGTGACGCGCTTCCCCTACCGCTTACTTCTTCTTCACCTCTCACACAGGTTCTCAGCGACCAACGCGTCACTTTGGACACCCTCGATGCAAAGTTCTCTTGCAAACAAATACTCGGGCGCCAGATTATTTTACGTTGTTTACTCCACGGCCCCTTGACCCTCGGCGTCAAGAGTTCCAGGTAGCCTCAGATGGAGGTTACGGAAAATTCCAGGGGTCTCGTTGAATTTAACACACCTATAGAACCTATAAACTTTAGACGGTGATGCTACGGGATATTAAGAAAACACTGATCGTATTTATTGGTATATTACAAGATTTACTTAATATGTAGACATACAGTTTAATATTCAACAATTTCTGATCAAGCGGTACCGAATCAATTCAATATATCAACAGTAAGCAAAAGTGTTCAAGCCTTATGTTATTATGCACCATGCGAAATTTGCCGGTATTAAGGAATGTGAGCAATGATACAATAAAACAGGTGTAATCAAGCAAATGCAATTTGTTAATAACAGCGGAAGCGGTATAAGCAGTTTTGTAAATTATGCGTTAAGCAGCAATAAAACAATAGTTACCTATCACGGTAGTCCACGGAATAAAACTATTTTCGCCGTAGGGATAGTCAATCGCGATAGATGGAAAAAAAATGTGACCAGACCAGTTTATAACGAAAGAAACTAAAGAAGTTAAATTGGATTACCAAGCAATCAGTGGCATCGGCCTCGTACTTGATTGAGAGTCTAATTTTTATACAGGGAAATTGACACTTTAAACTTTATATTTCCGCGGTAGGGATGGTCAATCGGGATAGATGGGAAAATGTGAAAAGCCTAGTTTATAACAAAAGAAACTAACAAATTTAAATTAGATTACCAAGCAATCAGTGGCATCGGCCTCGTACTCGATTGAGAATCTAATATTTATACAGGGGAATTGACACTTTAAACTTTCAAATCAAACTAGATTAGATTACCAAGCAATCAGTGGCATCGGCCTCGTACTTGATTGAGAATCTAATTTTTATACAGGGAAATTGACACTTTAAATTTTATATTTTAGCGGTAGGGATAGTCAATCGGGATAGATGGAAAAATGTGAAAAGTCCAGTTTATAACAAAAGAAACTAACAAATTTACAAATCAAATTAAATTACGTGCTAAAACTATTTTAAAATACTGTTCGGAGAGTAGGACAGCGGTTTCCCAAATAATAGTAAAATAAAACTGTGTCTTGGAATGCAACTTGAATCTAATATGTACTTGGGTAATTTGAAATGGGACACTATGTATAACAATCTGTATCGCAAAATTAAAATCAAAATGCTACTTCAATGTATTGAAGGCTCAGACCTGAATTCCAAAGAAACAATATACAAAACGTGGTGATAAAAACTGTAAATAACTTCGGGTTTTTTATCGTTTCGAAAAAAAATATACCGGCTTATCAGTTTTTCAAAGTACGGAATAATATTCTTGAATACGGAATTATTAGAACTATTCGTAGAATTTAAAATCAAAATGATATTTCAATCAGGCCCTAATTCCAGAGAAACAATATATAGAACGTGATAATAAAAACTGTGAATAAGATGGTTTTTTATTGCTTCGGAAAAAAAAACTACCGGCTATCGGCTTTACCAAAATACGGAATTATATTCTTGATAACCAAACTGCTAAATTGTTTGTTGAAATTAAAATATAAAACTTTGAAACTCGGTGAAATGCTTTATCGGGTGTATAAAATAATTTCCACTTACTTGGAAGAAAAACTGGACGGTCGGACACTCGATCTACGGCCAAATTATAATTCACTATAATGAATTTTACCAACAACTGAACAAAATCTTTATCGTAATACTGAATATGAAAACTTAATTTCGCTAACCGAAAATAATAACTGAGTCTCAACACCCGAATGATAACTTCAATAATCAAAATAAGAAATTTTTAATCGCCAATCACTTAATAATTCCCCTTTTTAACGCTCGGTTTTTGAATTTATAATTTACTTCCTACCTAAATTTTGGCAATATCGGTGGTGAGGGAAGATCGATTTAATTACAGCAAGAAGTATTTCTATGTGTACGCGACGACTCAGATTTTAAATAAAATAGTTTATATACCGGGCGTCCTTGATAATTTAAATTTTGAAAAGTGGAATTTGATACATTTTATATATTTCCTTAAATGATAAATCACGGTTTTTCAGTTATTAATGAAATAAATACTTAAATTAATAATAAGGGCTTGAAACGGTACCAGAAAACAGAGTTGGAAAGTAAGTAACGAGTTATATTCACTTATTGAACTTAAAATACCATCGGAACAAAATCATATAATGCTTCAAAAAAATAACTCGTTACAATATATATATATATATATATATATATATATATATATATATATATATACGATCCTTCTTCCAAAATAATCATTTCAAATATAATAAGTTTTCAATAACTTAAATAAAAGTATTTTGTTTATTTAGTTACCCCATTTCCCAAAATGGAAGTACTGGAAGATTGGTTGGGTTAGGCTAGGTTAAAATATATTTTTTTTAACTAAAATAAGTATTCCTTCCCCTTTAAAACATCTATTTCTACCCTATAGAATAGTCTTCAGAGGGGTGGAAACATGTTTAAAGAGAGTTTTGTCTGAAGCCCTACTTCTAAATAATTTTTTCTACCGTCGATATCCAAAGTAGATATTTGCGCTCTTATTTGACAACGCAGACGTCATCTTTTTCGAGGAATGTCACTTTGTCGCTTATAAGCGACTAAATAAAAAAAACGCTTGTTCTCCCAATTATTAACTATAAATCAAATATGCATTTCTCAGAGTATCCAATGTCAACGTGTAAATGACATCTTTCATTTGAGTGAAAAAATTCCAAAATAATAATCGTATGTGAGCGTGAAGCAGCAAAAATGGAAGAAGAAAATGATTGCAGTGATTTTTCATGTACACCACCTGAAATTGCAAGCGTCGCTAAAGTCGCGACATTAAACCTATTGCCAAAAAAGTCGCGGGGGAAGTATGAAAAGCAGTACGAACTCTTCATGGTGTAATTCAGGGAAAGTTGGAAGGTACACTGAAAACGTAATTAGAGATGTACCGGAATTCCGGCGGTACCCTTAAATCCGGCCGATCCGGTCTAGAGGCAGAAATTGCCGTTCCAGCCGAATCGCAGTTGCGATCCGGTCGGAACATTAAAAATATTTAAAATAGGTTAAATATATGAAAAAAGTAAGAAACATATTTTGAACTTTAATAAATTGAAAGTCGTGAATCACTACAATGTTTTTTAAATAGACGAATGTATTAAACCGAGGTGCATATAAAAGATTAAAGATATAAACCAAAAACTAATATTCATAATTTATTACATTTAGATTGTGATGAATAAATAAGAGCTTTTCTGCATTTTCAGACTATAATCAACATTATATGTTACCAATTTCCGAAAATAGTCTCTCTGAATAAACACTAGTTGCTGGACTTGAAAAAAACTGCTTTACTAAATTAATGGCACTACGCAAAGCAATGACATTTAATTAATTTATTTATTTATAATTCATATCGCAGAACGGAATAAATTAAGGACCTGTGTATACAAAAAAAAGAAGACAATATAGTTTTATGCTTTAGATAGAACCACAAAAAATATCGTTAAGCTGCAGGAATTTGAAATATTTTCATATAAATCCCGATCCGGCCGGAGATCCGGCGGTCCGGTCCGGTCCGGCTACCGGTCGGAATTCCGGTTTCGGCCGGACCGGCCAAATACTCGATCCGGTACATCCCTAAATGTTTTCGCTTACTTTAGCGAAAAAGCTAAAACTCTGCTACACTTTGGTCGGTGTACTCAATGCTACGATCTGTAAGAAATAATATTGACATCAGCCAATACACGAAGTTAATCGCATACCTAAAACCCCAATCTGTAGGATACAAACCAAAAAAATCAAGAACTTTCACCAAAGACGAATTGTTCAAATTCCTCTGTGAAACGCCAGATGAAATATTTTTAATGAAAAAGGTAAATAACACTACTCATTACTCTGTAAACATTAATAAGCTATTTTATTGACAGGTAGTATTAATTATGGAAGTTTTCGGTGCATGTAGACGAGATGAACTTGTGAAAATGACCATAGAAGACATTGAAGACAAATATTCGCTATTAATAGTAACAATTCCTGACTCAAAAACAAGGAAAAGTCGTGTCTTTATTGTTGAGAACTTGATTTTTATCATTCTACAGAAGGTGGGAATATAGTTGGAAAAATACCCTGTGAAATCGCAGAGTATTTGAATTTATCAGATTATAAATTATATAAAGGCCACAGTTTTCTAGTTAATGGAGGAGGTGATATCATCCAACTGAAACGTCATGGCGGTTGGAAAAGTTATTCTACATCGAGGGATACATTGAACAAAGCATTAATAATAAAATTGAAACGGCACAGAAAATCTTGGGTAAAGGTGAATCATCTAAAGTACATGTTGTTGAATCAGTAACAATGGCGGAACATACAATTTCAAACTCATCTAGACTTTCTTCATCGTCTGGAATTGTCATATAAAATTGCAAAAACTTTACTTTTAATTTTCATTCATCAAATTAAAGAAATTTTTGGAAATTTGTGAACTCCTCGTTTGTAGAAATAATCTTGTGTGTAATTCGAGCACAAATTCATTCGCGCGGCAACTGTTTCTTTCAGTCGACAATATATCATTTTGCGCCCTTAATACACACTACAAATAAAAAATATTTAGTAGAAGAGATGAGCAAATTTTTGGAACAAGAATTAGATGTGAAAGCGAAAATATAAAAGGCTATTAAACTGGGAGAGAAAACGTGTCTAATAAAATTAAGCAATGGAAATGATAAACAGATGATTATGAAAAACAAAAATAGATTAAGGAACAAAGAAGAACAGAAAATATTCATTCAAGACGACATGTCATCAAATGATAGAGAGATACAAATGATAATTAGAATAAGAGCAAATGAAGAGAAGAAAAAAAGAACATCAATTAAAATTGGACACAGTAAGATTTATATCGGAAAAGAAGAATGGAAACGGGACAATACAGAAAATAAGTTGATGAAAGTTAATAACAATGAAAGACCAAAAAACTGAATGAAAAGGAAGAAACTGAAGAAGAAAAAAGGATAAGGAAAAACAACGAAAATTAAATTAGATTATAAGATTAATAGTAATAACCTTTGTAAAAATAGTTATAAGAATCGTAATAGTTATGGGCATTTTAGTAATAGTAATGACTATGGTAAAATTAGTCATGGGGAAACGGAAAATATAAATAAACATGAAAACATCAATATCAAAAATATACATATTAATAATAGTAAGAATTATAGCAAAATTAGTATTAGGGAAATGGGAAACATAAATAAACACGAAAATATCAATATTAAAAATATACAGATTAGTAGTAGTAATAAGTACAAAAGAAATAGTATTGAGGAAAAACAAATCACAAATACCGATAAAAAATAAAAATAGCAAAGATAACGATAATAACAATAATTTCGAAAACAAGGACAATGACAATAACAATGACAACAACAATAATAGAGGCATTAAAAAACAAGTTTCTTAAATAGTAATCAAAGTGATAAGAATAATAATATGAATAGTAATACTAATAATAAAAAACAATTAAGAACAAAAAACACTTTAATATGGAAAATAGCGACATGGAATATAAAAAGTATTAAAGAGAAAGAAATAGAATTAGAAGAAGAATTTCAAAAAATGGAGGTTCACATACTAGGAATAACAAAAACAAAGGTCACGGAATACAAAAACAAGCAAAAGATAATATACTAATATACAGCGGAGTAGCACAAGGAAGAAGAGCAGCAGCAGGAGTAGGACTTTTAATACATAAAAACTAGAATCACAAATATTAAGCTGGAAAGCATGTTCAGAAGGGTTATTAACAGTAGAGATGAAAGCGGAGAAAAGCCAAAAGAAAACAATATTAGTAGTATGCGGACCAAACGAAGATGATAAAGTGGATAATAAGCAAATATTCTGGGATGAATTGACAGAAATAATAGAAAAATCAGAAGGTAGATTGTACATAATAGGTGATTTTAACAGTAGAGTCGGTCAAAAAGATGAAGAATATAAAACAGTTATAGGAGCATATGGGGAAAATGTTAGGAATAATAATGGGAGGGGAATCCTTGATTTTTGTCTAATTAATGATTTGATAATAACTAATGCATGGTTCCAACATAAGCGCATCCACAAATACACAAGAGAAGTAAAGAGCAGAAACGAAAAATCAATAATAGATTATACACTAATAGAAAGACAATACCAAAAATTGATAAAAGACACAAGAGTAAGGAGAGAACCAGAAATCGGCAGTGATGATTTTGTAGTCGAATCCAAATTTAAATAAGACGAAATGGAAAGATACATAAATACAACACCCAAAAAAAAGTCTAGCATGAAACAATAAAAACGTACAAACTAAGAGAAAAAAAAGCACAGAAATACGAACAGGAAGTAAATAAAAAACTTGATTATAAGCAAATTAAAAACAGAAATATAGAGGATAAATGGAACTACTTTAAAAACGTCATACTAGATACTGCAAGAGAAGTGTGCGCGATAAATATAAAATTAAGCCATATGAAACAAACTTCGTGGTGGACGATAGAAACAAAAAATCAAGTGAAACAAAAAAAACTAGCATGGAAACAATACCTATTTCATAGAACGGAATACAAATATAATAACTATAAGGAAGAAAGAAAGAAAACTAAAGAACTGATTAAAGCATCGAAGAACGAACAACGGAAGAAACTTTTTTATAACGCATTAAAGAATATGAGATTAGAAAATAAGCAGGATACATATTTTATAAAAAATAAGAATAGTGAAATATTAACAGAAGAGGAACAAATCATACAACGATGGATATAATATTATCAAGAACTACTTAATGATACAGAACATAAAAAGGAACAAATCCGAATTAATATGCCGCAAGATGTAGAAATAATAATAAGTAAGGAAGAAATAAAACAAGTAATAATAGAAATTAAACATGAAAAAACACCTGGATATGACAAAATTACAACAGAGATGATAAAAAATATTGGAGAAAAAGGAAGAGATATACTACGACACGTACTCGACAAAGCTATGGAAGGAGAAGTGCTCCCAACTGACTGGCAGAAAGCGCTCATTGTACCAATTTTTAAAAAAGGAGATGTGAAAGACTGCAATAACTATCGAAGGATAACATTAATTAACACCGTGATGAAAATAATGGAAAAAGTGTTAGAAAAAAGAATTAGATCGATAATAGAAGATACATTAGAAGAATCACAAAGTGGATTTAGAAGTGGAAGAAGTACCCAAGACCACATATTCACTATAAAACAGATGAAAGAAAAAGCAATAAAAGAAAAAAAACTGTTCGTAGCTTGTTTGGATTTAGGAAAAGCCTTTGATACAGTACCTAAAGAAAGATTGTGGAGAATACTAGCAGAAAGAGGATTAAATGGGAAACTGAAACGAATAATAGAAACGATTTATAACAACAACGAGAACGCAATCATAAAAAATAACAAAATATCCGAAAATTTTAATACAAATATAGGACTAAGACAAGGGGGGAGCCTAAGCCCGTTATTATTTATTATATACATGGACGAGATTATTACGAGATGCACAACACTAAGTAAAAAAATATGTTGAGGCCATTTGCAATTATGCAGAGTAAACATCAGTGAGGGAGTATTTGCACACGACGTGATATTAATAGCCAAAAATGAAAAAGAGCTACAAGAAAATATGAATGTGTGGAATATGGTACTGTTAGTAATGGGTATGAATATAAACAAAAATAAAACCAAAGTGATGGTCATTGGAAGAGAAAAAGAAGAAATAAATATATACATATACTCCGACAGAATAGAACAGATAAAACATATTCAATACCTTGGAACAATAATAGACGAAAACGGAACACAAGAAGTCGATATTAATAACAAAGTAGTTAAAACTAACAAACTATACTATACCATAAACAATAAGTTCATGAATAAAAAAGAAATATCTAAAGATACTAAATTAAAATTATTCAAAACAATATACCGACCAATCCTCACATTTGGCTGCGAAACATGGATATTAACAGAACAACAAAAAAGTAAAACACAGGCGACAGAAATGAAATGTCTAACAAGAGTAATAGGTGTAACAAAAAAGGACAGAATGAAAAACGTAGGCATAAGAAAAGACCTAAAGATACAAGCTACTTTAGAATTTATAGAAGAAAGTCAACTGCAATGGTGGGGACATTTTCAACGTATGGATGAAAGAAGACCGGTTAAGAGAGTGTGGAAAGCAAAGATTGTGAAAAATAAAAAGAGAGGCAGGCCAAGGAAAATGTGGGATAAAGTAATAGCTGGATTACTGGAAAAAAGAGGAAGAAACTGGAACGAGGCCAACGGCTTAGCTCTGAACGGAAAAGAGTCAGATTGTTGAAGATCGCAATTAGCTTATATCGGTGATTCAGTAGGTCTGAATTAAAAATGTAAATACTGATGTTATTGTGCAATATTTGTTTTTTATATTCAGATGAATATACAATAATTAATAAGTAAGAAAAGTATCAGTTATCGTAAAGCAAAATAAGTTTAATTAAAGGTCAATGATGATTATGCTCCAATCAAAACAAAATCTTTACTTTAAACAAACTGTAAACTTAAAAATTTCCATTTAAAACAAAAAATTGTCTACAAAACCAGTGAGATATTCAAATTTGATCGTATTTTCAAAAATGTATCTATTTAAAATTTGAGAATGGATTTTAGAAAAAATGTCTTCTATAAAGATCTAATTGATTTTTACTGTTATTTGTTTATATTCAAAGGTATTAACCAGAGGCAACTGAACAAATAAGTGGACGGTCTGTGATGGTTTAGAGCTGCTTTGGTAGCTCTACAGTCGGGGATCAGGTGCGAAGAGAAGGAATTTAAAAAAAGGTCACAAACACATATTAGAGAATAGTAATATCTTCAGGAACCCGTTGAATTAGCATAGGATTCACAAGACAGCAACAATTTTATCAAACAAACTCTGCAAAACTGTTTTAAAACAAAAAGAGCAACAACTACTGTGGAACATCACATGTTCTTCGCAGTATTTGGACTTGAAACCAGTAGAATTATTATGGGATTAGTTTGGTGAGAAGGTAGGGTAGACCGGGGTTTTGTTGATATATTTTCTACATCGAAGCTTTTCCAATTCTTTTATTGATGAAAGGATGAAAAATACCTTGAGGGTTTTGATAACTGATGTTTGCCTAATTTTCAAATTGGGATATGCCTGGACATATGGATATTTTCTCCAAGGCTGCAAGTATACCAAGCAGCCCCATATCCGGGGAAGGTTGGTACATACCTAGTGGCTTTTGAATCATCCTTTTCCTTTTATTAGCCTCTGTTAAAAATTGTACCGGTAAAATTTTATAGGGTTTATAGTTGTTATTTTTTAAAGTACGTTGGATTTTTGAATAACTCTTACCTAATTTATTAACTGCAGTATATATACTACATTGAGAATTTTCTAAAAAAGAATACAATGTTTCAAAATGGTCTACTCGGGGCAAATACCTACTTATAACGTATGAGTTTACTTTCGAAATGAAGCATAATATATCTAGCCGTTCTTCCTGGTTTGCTTGAACTACACGCTGTTAAAGTTTAAGGTATTATTTAGACCCTATATTTTCTTTGTGCTGCACGCTTATTTTTGTGATTTTTTATAAAACAGGTAAAAATTTGGATTTTTTCTTCTTTACTGTAAACCATCTTATAGCTATTAATGTAACGAGATTATTATGCGATTTATAATAATCGAGGACATTGCTAGGTGACGAGGCGATAGCCGAGTCACCTATCAATGTCCGAGACGGTGTTATATCGCTAATAATCAAGTTACATTCAAAGCTTTATCGTATCATTGATAACGGCGTTACGAAAATACAAACAAAACGGTTTTATATAATTTCATTTATCATTTCAAAAAATAATCTTTGAAATCATGCGATATTCCTGACGATATATTAGCTGCAGCCAACACTATAAGGTTGAACTTGCTTCCGGACAAATCTAAAATACATTATGAAAAAGAATATCGGCAGTTTTGTGAGTGGCGAAACAAAGTACATGTTCAAGGTGCAGAAGGAACTGTGTTGCTGGCGAGACTCTGAGGAATATTCTGCTTCATCCTTATGGCCGAAATATTCCATGTTACGACCGACTTTAGAACTGAAGGAAAGAGTAGAAATCGATGAATACGATGCCTTAATATATTGCATCAAGAAGAAAAACGTTGGATATAGAGCAAAAAAATCAAAAGTATTTACAAGAGAACAAATCAACGAATTTGTGCGTTCTGCCCCAGACGAGCAGTTTTTAATGATGAAAGTGGCTTTTTTAATTGGGATCGGAGGAGCCTGTCGAACTAATGAATTAGTGAAGATGACCACGGAAGATGTTGAAGTTTTAGAAGAAAAGCTGATTGTTACTATTCCCGATTCAAAAGCCCACAAGAAACAGATTTTTGCTGTGGTATCCGAAGGCGAAGTCAATACATTGCTTTTATTTAAAAAGTAGGCAATTTTAAGGCCAGTCCATGTTACTCACCAAAGATTGTTTGTATCATATAGAAAGGGAAAATGTACGGTGCAGCCCTGCGGAATTCATCTCTTCTCCAAAATACCTCAAAAAATAGCTGAGTATCTCTCACTTGAAAATCCCAATATGTATACTGGTCACTGCGTTAGAAGATCTTCGGCAAATTTTCTTGTGAATGCTGGAGGAGATATATTAGACCTACAAGAACTTGGTGGATGGAAAGCGGCGAAGGTTGCTAGAGGGTATTTGGAAGAAAGTGTGACGAAAAAAGTTTCCATTGCTCACAAAATTCAAATCAGCGATGTTATCGGCAGTGGATTAAGCACTGGGGAACGCATGAAATCGAAAGGAGTGCTGGCTCGGTCACTAATCAATCTTCAGAGGATATACTTATGGTGGTGGACGCTAAAGGCAAAGCTGTATCCATCAAATTTGAAAAGTGTCAAAATATTGTTTTACATGTTCATGAAAACTAGTTCTAATATTATTTAGTATCTAACGTGTTATGGTTTAGTAACTAACGTTTTTAATTATGGTAACTAATGTATTATGAGTAACTAATGTTTTATGCAATTTTTGGTACGTTTATGATGTTAATAATTACCAATAAAGATTTCATATAATAATGTCTTAATCTTCAATAATACGACAAATTACTTTATCAGAAAAAATGTCAATTATCAAACATATTAGTTGTCATTTTCATAGCTTACTTTAATAATGTTATCTTCTTCATAACAGTAACTACTAAAACTAAGATTTTCAACATTTAATAAATCAAAAACGGTACAAGGTAGGGGTAACATATTATATAGTTTTGAAATCAAAAAAAGCCCATTCCGAAAATGTGAAAATATACAGGGTATCACATTTAAAAAAAACTATTATTCCTTGTATCCCCTTAAATTTGCACGCTACTGAACTTTTGATAGCATATTAACAAAATTCAGCTGTAACCAAACAACTTTTATATAAGACATTTTTTTCGAAAGGCAATAATAACGATGATCGGGGGTGGGTAATTTATAATGAATAACCCTTTACATCACAATGACGTTTTATTTTTAAAATGGTTATTTTTTGAACGTGCATATCGTCCATATTACTTGACTTATTTTTAAATATGTGTTGCTTATTCGACATACAATTTTATGTACTTCAATTTATAGAAGAGTGAACTTTTACTAAAAATGCATCATTTCAGAGTAAAAAACTTTAAAAATCCAACAATTTCGAAGTTTTTGTGACGTTCTGTATATAGTACAAGCTGAAAATGTTTTTTTTTGTAATTTCTGTACTTTAACTTAATTTTGTACGTTCTTATTACTTATTTACATCACGATGGCGTCTTATTTTTAATATGGTTGTTTTTTGACCATGCATATCATCCATACTACTTAACTTAATTTCAAATATGTGATACTTATTCGACGTAGAACTTTATAGTTTATAAAAGATTAAAAGTTTCCCAAAAATGCATCATTTGAGATTAATTAGTAAACACGTAAAAAAATCCTAAAATTTCGAGAAAATTGGTGCAAACTGTGAAAAACAATTTTTACATCCAAATGAGAATAATAAAACCGTTTCCAGTTTTCCGAGAATTAATTCGCTTACAAACCCTATGTTGGTTGGCGTATTAGTTTCATTTAAAAAAGTAATTTGAGTAAATTCCAGAGAGTAAGAGTCGAAACATTAAATTTCATTATCTCATTATTTTGTTATAACAATTAGATCGCCCAAAGTTGTTCACGGTTATTGAATTTTTTTAAGATATTTTTAAAATTGTTCAGTCTAGGTCTCGAAGATGATGGCGTCCAAACCAACATTACTGTTCACTATAAGTTCACTTGAACTGGATCAGAAAATCCATTGATTGATAGATTATTTTTTACAACAATTTAATCTGTAAATGTAATCCTTATTAAGCCAACCTGTGCAATGATTTTTCTCACTTATTATTTTATTTTATCGTTAATGATGGCATTGTTCCAAAAATAATGATCTAAATATTTCACATTTGAATAATTTAAATGTATAAACTGTTACCTCTTCAGAGTTCCGTTTCAATTAAATAAAACGGATTAAACGTTTTTCCGGTACTGATAACGTAACATTCTAACCTAACAAAAAAACAACGATAGCATTGTCACAAATATAATAATAATAATTAAAGTACTGATTTCTGCAACGCAGAACGCAGGATATCGTTTAGATTGTGACAGTTGTACAATTGTTATTATAAATTGATAGTTTGAGTAGCTAAAATTGAAATAACAGATATTTTATGCAATAACTGCGCATTTATTTATCTAATAATATTCACAATACTTATTTTAGGAAATCTCTTGAGAAACAGGAGTAGAAAAGTTTACATAAATGAGTATTGATGACCGAATGTTATATGAGAGTCCACAAATTTGAGAATTCTCGCTTGTTGAATTAAACGACACGCAGGGCCGTACCGAGGCACACTTTTGGGGGGGGGGAAAGATAAAAAAACAACAAAATTTTTGTATATGTATTAATATAAACAAGTATAGGCTTTAACATATTAAAAATGCAACCTACTAGCAAAATCTTAAAAATTAAAATTTAAACTATTAGATTATAATACTTACAAAATATACCTGTTTGAAAAATAGGAACAAAAACACCTCACTTAAGAAAAATAAACGAAAACAGTTCAAAAATATACATACCGCATACCATTTTTGGAATATTCGATAGTTTATTTACCGTTCTGATTCAAATAACAATTATTTTTGATTACTTTGAGGTGGTGGCTATTGGGCCAACGCTTAAAAAAGTTGTACCTCCCTCCACTCCCTAGGAAAAAAATATGGAAGGTCTTTTTTCAAGTCACCCCATATTGGGACGGTACCAGAGGTTGGTGCTCCAAACCTAGATTTTTCAACCACTTCTTTTGGTAAATCGACAATTGCATCTTGTTCTTGCATTCTTTGCTTGTCTGTTTCTGGTAGCTTGCATAAAATTTTATTTCTATTCAGTGGTAATAGACCGGTCGCTTCAAGGCCTGATTGAATATTTTTCCATACTCTCTGAAAGTCTATTTAATGCCTGTGTTGATAAGAGTGGGAATACTTCTTTTCTTATAGTTTCTTTATTATGTTTTTTCCATTCTTGAAGTATTTTTCTCCAAGCGATCTTAATCGGACGAAAAACGCTAACATCTAATGGCTGCGTAAGGTGCGCACTGTTAGGAGGCAAAAGCACAAAACGAATGTCATTCTCCGTACATTTCGAAATAACATTGGTCGAAATGTGGCTTGCCAAATTATGTCCAATAAGAACTTTAGGACCCGGTGGCAAAGATCGAAAATATGACAATACTATGTTATTAAACCAATCTTCAAAAATATTTGTATCAAACCATCCAGAACAAGAGCGATTATATCTGGCTCCGGTTGGTCCAAATTCCGTCCAATTGCTCCATAAGTAGTCTGCTTTATAGACTATGTAGACCGGAAGAATAAATCCTGAAGCTGCACAAGCAGACATGACGGAAGTAGCTGTTTTAGATGTATCCATTACCTTCTCCGCTCTTTTAGAAGTCCTACGAACGATGACTTTCATGCGGCCAGGATCGTCCGTAAAATTAATCTCATAGTAATTTACTATTGCGTTGGATGGAACATTTTTTAGACTTTCTGATAAGTGGTCGAAATATGTATTAATACTATCAGGGCAAACTTTGGCTCTTTTATATCGTTTCAATCACAGGGATAACCCCAGTCCGCTGCAATAGATATAGACCGAACCAGGTAGTTTTCCTCTTCGATCGACATTGCAGTTTGACCTCCAATTGATTTTGTGTGTAGTCCTTTAGCTTTTCATTATAAAGTTATAAAAGGAATTTCATTTTCTTTACTTAAATCTTTTAATTTTCTACCTCGTTTGTGTAGCTGTAGTACTCACTGGAGCGTGTCTCCGCTATTATCCCGATATTTCCGACTTCCCGGTTTCCTTTTGTATATACGCACCATTTTTAAAGTCGCCCCTGAAATTACATAAAAAAATAAAATGATACGCCACTGGCAAGTAAGAAGGAGAAGTAAGGCTTTTAGGTTAGAGAACGGTTGCCTGATATATAAATACTCTTGAAAAAAATACGGCGATATTCCAGTATTTTTAGGGATCTCTGTACAATAGGAAGTTTGCAGGTTAAAAAAAATCAAGCTTCTTACCTTTTTTTGGATGCATAACACAATAACAGTGAGTAAATAACCAGTACCACAACAAACTCAACTAAGAAGCATGGTAGGCGTAGATGCAGACTCAATTTGAGACTAAAATTTCGACCGCCAGAGCGCAGCATCGGTTTTAACTGGAAAAAGCAAAATTTTTCAATTCACCCCGGTGTTTTCAAGTATCCCCATTTTACGGTACTTAAAAAGTGAAAAGAAATTAACGAAAAAAATATTATTTGTAGCCAACTGTGTTTGGATTTGGAACCAACTGCCTGGGCTTTGGAGGGGGTGGTTCCCCCCTGCCACCCCCTGGCCACCCCCTTGGTCTCGGCCCTGACGACACGAATCAAAATATTAAAAGTAAA
This sequence comes from Galeruca laticollis, assembly GCA_963921935.1. Classification (NCBI taxonomy): domain Eukaryota; kingdom Metazoa; phylum Arthropoda; class Insecta; order Coleoptera; family Chrysomelidae; genus Galeruca; species Galeruca laticollis. Next base: position 53,543,017 of record OY998182.1, on the reverse strand, counting down.
CAAGAAAAAGGGAAGAGAACCAATGAAACATAAACATTGCCACAACAGATTCAAATAAAATTTTGAAAACATGAAAGCAATATATGATTAATGTACCGCAATATAATTTCAAAATTTGAAAATGAGGAAAGAAAATAATAATTAGAAGAAATAACTAAACAATAAGTCAAGAAAGCAGTACATACAGAAAAGCATCAATCTAGAAAAGAAAGGGGCCATTTTTATATATACAATATAACAGTAATTGTTTGAACATAACGGTGAAGACCACATCTGGATATTTGTAAGTTCAGAAGATACATATTAAAAGAAACAGAATAGATACTGCTATTACCTAATGGTAGTGATAATTATTTCAGAATTTATTTTGTGCTGCTCTGAGTAACCTAGTCATATTACATAATGTTACTAAATTTTTTCGTTTAAATTATTCGTCAAGTATTAATTGTTATGGTAACTAAATTTTTCACAATGTATTAAACAATTTTATAAATGAATAATTTCTCAAGAAACCATGAGTTTTAAGCGTTTAGATTGGTCCCACAAATAGTAAATTGATCAAAGAATACTGTAGGTACTAAAGAAGTACATGACGTCACCAAAACGATGGACAGACGATGGAAACTGTATACTAGCAGCACAATATCGGAAAATATGACATAATTTCAGAGATGTTTTTGTCCATCAGTGGACAGTAAAAGCTAATGATGATGATAATAATACTGATAATGACCTTGTATTATATCTTTCTGTTAGCATTGAAATGGGATAAAAATATTTTTATCTCCTAGCTAGTATGATGTGGTTATGTTATTGAGGACCGTTTCATTCGCAAGTTGAATGATTTCACAAACCATATACATAGATTACAGCAATGCAATGTACCAAAAGTTGTTAGATGACCTCTCGGATGACCTAGTTAACTTTTAATTCTGGTAAATTCCAACAAACTGCCACAAGTACAAAACGTATCAAAATGAAGATATAATTTTGTGATAAAATAATATTTTATTATGAAATACTGATGATAAAATAAAAAACAAAACTACGCGCATGATTCCGAACGAGTAAGTTTCAACAAGTTTTTGTTTGATTGTACAGTTAAATTATTGGATCTTTACCCGTGCGTCATTAATATCTGATATAACCGACAATTGCCAAATTATTTTGTTCTGTTCTTCACTATTAATAGAAATAGATGGCACTTAATAATTATGTCGGTTATGTTATCAGATACTAAGGACACAATGGTGAAGATCCAATAATTCAACTGTAGTTAAAAATGGTCATTAATTCATTTTTGATCAAATTCGGAGTACATTTATTGCATAAATCTGTCCACTTTAGTAGCATTTGTGAAAAAACGTTCTACAAAGCAGTTGGAACTAGGAATACTGAAAGAAATGACTTTGGAAAAAACAACAAATATTTTCTTCCGTTTACTTCTCAATTGCACGCTCACTTTTGCCATCAAAAGATGTTGCAATTAGGCAGAAGACCTGTCAACATTTATTCAATGCGGCGTCTGTGGGCAAACAAGGTTATTATCTCATATGACAGGGTCTATTTTACCAAAAGGCACATAAGGCCCGGGCCTTGGGTCCGGTATAAAGTGGGGCCCGGAAAAAGGCCCTGAAAAAAGTATAAACTATTTATTTAATTTGAATTTAAACATAAGCCTACCATACGCCCCGTAAAAAACGGGACAGCCCCGTTTTCAACACCCGTTATCACGTGTCCCCGCTAATCTCTACCGGGACGCTAAATGTCCCGTTTTTTTCACATAACCGTTTATACAATCATTTCAACCAAAAATTTAAATTGTTGTCATTCTTCATTCTGTGACTAGAGCATCCAACTTGTCAGTCTGTCCTGTCTGTTACGCATACGATCAAGAATCTTACATCTTGGCGTCAGTGCTGTCATTCCTCGTTGTTATTTTCTAAAATGAGCCTTTATTGGAGCACCGAAAAAACAAACATTTTGGAAAGTACAGTAGGAAAAGTTGATGACTGAAAAAAAGCTGTGTAAATAAATTCACAAAAGTGATAAATATTAAAATTAAGAATATAATTCGGTTACTGAATTGCTGTTTCATGTTTGTTACCTTGTAACAAGGTATTTGCCTTATTATGTGTAATTCATATCTATTATATATGAGTTTTAGTAGGTACAATAAATACATATTCATTTAACGATAATTAAGATTTTCTTCTTCATCCATTTTCAAAGTTCATGCCCTATATAAAACCGTGCAGCCTATAATTTTTGCCATACTTATTCCGGCTGTCCCGTATTTTAAGGAAAGAAATATGGTAGGCTTATTTAAACATCATAAGAAAACCGTATCTGATAAAGAAAATTAGGTTTATATTGGTATATATAAGGATATTCCTGTTATATATGTATAATTTTAACTAGATTTAAAAACATAAAATATCGGCCCTCTTTTAGAGCGTTTTTGTTTATGCCGCTATAACCAAAAAAGTTTTATGTTTTGCCGAAGAGACGACGAAATTACATAAAAAACTGTTTGTTGCCTTTCTATCGTATTCAGATTTTTGTTCTGTTCTCAGTTTCCAAGTGATATTGGCAAGCTATCAATATCAGTCGAACTTCAAAGTCTCATTTTAAATTGTAATAATTTCTATTTACCATCGTCCGAACCTTGAAATTTAACTTAAGGTAAGTTTTAAGTTATAATTATTAATTAATATATTATTTTTGTATATTTACTATAGGAATTTTACGGGGAAAAAATTAGGGCAAAATTTTAATACCTTTGTGTTTTGAAAATTCATCATTTTAGTTCTTTAAAAATATCTAAAATACCAACAGTGGTAAAATCGCAAAGTAAACGGCATTCAATGAAAAACTTAATTATTGTACTTACTGTCTTTTACTATCTCAACAGTTTCCGAAGTCTTAATATTATGTTCGCTACCAATTTCAAACACACTGTATTAATTGACACTATTATTAATTGCATTACCCAAAAATTTAAATTAGTCCAACATTAATAAGTTTTTAATTTTAAAAGGGTAGAAAAAGGGTAGAAGAAAGAAGAATATGAGTTACAAACATCGAAGTGGTAGTGAGAAACGTAAAAAGGCATTACTAAGGGAAAATTAAAGAGAAAAACAAAAAGACACAATGTCGGCATTCCTCAGAAAAGAACTAGAAAATCGACAAGATCTTCCTGAATCGCCATTAAAAGATGAGGAAATAAATGCTTCAACCAGCAATATTAATAATACTATCGAGTTACAAGAACACAAAGTCGCGGACGATGATGATAACGTCTTCGTAAGTGATTTATTGGAAATTGACAAAGAAACTTCTCCACTATTTCTTTGTGATCTAGCAGACTGGCCCCAAAATATAACCTCGAAATTTCAAGAATATTTTCTCAATAACAGACCTGAACAAAATACTGACAAAATAAGTGGGTGTCTAAAACAATTGGTGGATGGTATAAAATCTAGAAGCTTACAAAGTTCAACATTCTATAAATTTAAAGAAAATGGCGAAAAAAGCCTTCGTGATTCGTTGGTTTACAGTCCCAGTCGTGTTTATTGTTATATTTTCAAACTTTTTTCGAAAAAAGATATCAAGCTAAGTGCCGATGGCTACACTGACTGGAAAAACCACGAAAGGTCTTCTGAACACGTAACCTCCGTCGGCACAATGATTAATAGAAGTCGAATAGAGGGAAGGATAGATTCAGAAGTCAGAAGTTACTTTCAGGAATAAAACTACTGGAAAAATGTTTTATTAAGAGTGCTTGCTACCATTAAGTTTCTATCAAAAAGTGGTTTACCATTTTATGGTTTCACGACTAAACTTTTTACTAAAGGGGAAGGGAAACTATTTAGGCTCGTTGGAATTTCTTAGTAAGTTTGACCCGTTTTTAGCCGGACACCTTCAGAAATATAGTGACATTGGAAGTGGGCATGTTACTTATCTTTCTTCGACCATTTGCAACGAATTTCTTCACCTTCTTGCAAATGAGGTAAAAAATGTTATTATCACCGAATTGCAAGTGGCGAAATATTTTTCAATTATCGTCGATTCAACGCCTGATATTTCACATATCGATCAATTAACTGTGATTATAAGATAAATTTTACCAAATGGTCAACCAGTAGAAAGGTTTTTAGGTTTTGTGGAAATATTTTCTCATACAGCAGAAACTCTATCGAATGTTTTACAAACCAAATTAAGTAACCTTTATCAATATCAATTACTGCGGAGGCCAAAATTATGACAACGCATCCAATATGTCCAGAAAATTTTGTACCACGTTCCAGTCATTCTTTAAACTTGGTCGGTAATAGTGCTGCCGAAAGTTGTTCGAAAGCTTCTAGATATTTTGAAAATGTACAATGTTTATATAATTTTTTTTCGGTTAAGACGCACAGATAGGAAGTAGGGGAGGTCGGGTACAATTGTAACGCGGTACGAATGTAACAACAGATAGAAAAACGTCTAGTGTAATTTTTTAAATTTGGCAACGTGGCCAACAAATAGGTTGTAGTGTGAAGTAGTTTGCATGTTGATTAGAGCGGTCCATGTAATACGAGTCAAAAGTTATGTTAAATAGGTTGTTTTGAAGACAGGTAAGTAAAATTTTAGTGTTTTGCCTTTTTATGTATAACCTATACCATGTTTACATTTATCGCAAAGAATTTATAGTTGACGTTTAGAGCAAACATGACTTTAAAAAGTCCTAATGCTAATTTGAGGTTATGACTTGTCTTGTTCTGGTAACTAAGCCAAACATTTCAAAATGTCGTTCGGGTACAAATGTAACAACACTAGTCGGTACAATTGTAACGTGTTACATTTGTACCCCTTATGTTGAGTTTATGAATTCCATGTTTCAGGGAACAATGCCACGCCAAAGAATTAGAAAAACCAACAGAAGTCCTTCAAATGAACTAATGGAAAGGGCAGCTAATCTAATAATGGAGGGAAATCTTTCACAACGACAGGTAGCAAGAGATTTAGATATTTGCCACGTAACACTTAACCGTTATATGAAAAAACGAAATAATGGTGAAATGCCAAAAATGGGTTACAATCCACACACGAGAATTTTATCAGAAGAACAAGAAGAAGCGTTTTTGAGATATATACGGATGTCTTCATTTATATATTTTGGGCTAACGCCAAAAGAAATTCGTAAATTGGTTAGTAGTTCAAATAAAAGCCTAAAAAACCAATGTTAATTAAATTTTTGTTCCCAGGTGTATCAATTCGCGAAAGAAAACGAAATGGCGGTCCCTCCCAAATGGTCAGAAAATGGACAAGCTGGTAAGGACTGGTTTACAAATTTCATGCATAGACACCCTAATTTATCTATAAGAACTCCAGAGGCAACCAGCTATGCACGTGCGATTAACTTTAACAAAGTAAATGTCGGCAAATTCTACGATAATCTCTCAAATCTTCTTGAAAAATATAAATTTGAGGCCGCTGACATTTACAACGTCGACGAAACTGGGGTCACCACCGTACAAAAGCCAAACAAAATCGTTGCCATAAAAGGCACAAAACAAGTAGGTGCAGTTACTTCTGGAGAACGGGGCACTTTGGTAACTGTTTGCACAGCTGTTAGTGCTGTCGGAAACACTGTCCCCCCTCTCTTCATCTTCCCTCGCAAAAAATTTCAAGCACATTTTATAAGCAATGGTCCCCCAGGATGTATCGGTGAGGCGAATGGCTCCGGCTGGATGAACGAAGATACGTTTTTAATTTTCATGAAACACTTCGTAAAGCATGTGAGACCCACACCTGAAAAAAAAGTTCTACTTTTGTTGGACAATCATGATTCCCACCTATATGTGCCAACTATAGAGTTCTGTAGAGCTAATGGAGTTGTTTTATTGTCGTTCCCCCCACATACATCGCACAAGTTACAGCCGTTGGACCGTGGTGTCTACGGTCCTTTCAAACATTACGTCAATGGTGCAATGGACAATTGGATGAAATCGCATCCCGGTCAGACAATGACTATATACGATATCCCCGGTGTAGTTGCTGAGGCATTTCCAAAAGCAACAACACCCACAAATATTATGGGAGGATTCAGGGTGTCAGGAATTTGGCCCTTTAACCGGGATATTTTTGGAGACGACGAATTTTCGCCTTCATCTGTAACTGACAGGGATTTACTAGAAAATAACTTAGTAGAAACTACGGCTACAAGCAATGAAAATGACGTAAATGTCGCAAATGTAGCTATACCAGGTCCCAGCAGAAGACCAGATAACCCAGAAGATCTGAATCAATCCTTTCGGGTTCTTGAACAAATTCGCCCTCTTCCAAAGGCAGCAGGTGGCATAAAAAAGCAAATTACGAAAAGAAGAAAGAAGCATAGTGCTATTTTAACAGATACGCCAGTAAAGCTGATTCTCGAAGAAGAACAGAGTAAGAGGAAATAGAAAGCAAACACCATAAAAAGAAATGTAGTGGAAAATGAAGATGAAGCAGAAACCAAAAAACTTAAAGGCACAAATAATAAAAGTTTATCTAGAAAGTCTAAAAAGATCGATGGTAGACTAGGTTCCTCTCGTGTGACAGATGAAGAAACGGAAGATTCTGAAATGGAAGATTCTGAAACAGAAGATTCATTTTACCTATATTGCTTTAAACCCTACACCGGGAAACCCAAAGCGACATGGATTCAGTGTAATAAGTGCAAACAATGGGCACACGAATCATGTGTTCATAAGCTACGATCCGACTTTTTCTATTGTTTGAACTGCGATGATGATGATGATGAGAGTGACTAGTGTTTATTTTTTATTTAATTTAAATGAAAATAATATTATCTTGTTTTATATTCTTTTTCTAATTAAGAATATGGCTTTAATGTGAAATGATTCCAATTGGTTTAGTTTTAGAATCATAATGTTTCACTAAATATGTATTCTTAATTTTTTTCACTAATAAATATTATTTTCAATAGTTTCAGACTTTGTTACATTTGACCCCCGTGCATGTTACAATTGTCACACCTGCGGGTACGATTGTAACATTCTGTCCCACCACATTATATATATTTTTTCTTGTTAATGAAGTGACCAACATCATTAATATTAATTATTTCTATAGCTATATCTTTGGCACACATGGAGGCATTTATGTTTCTTTTTAATTTTATAGACAGTAACAGAAAAAAAATCATAAGTAAAAATTGTTACAACTGTACCCGACCTCCCCTACTTCAAAAATATCTATCTGTTTCAAAAACTAAACTACCATTGGTTAAGAAAATATGGTCAGCACGAGCTGATGCTATTAAATCTATTGCGCTTGGTTTTAGTGAAATAAAAACATCGTTAGTAGAGCTAAATGACGATGCAAACCAAAAAAAGTCTACCAGAACAGAAGCTGGAGATTTACTTCACAAAATGAATACATTTGAATTTGCCTTCATGACAGTGATTTGAAAAAGAATCCTAGACAGAATAAACCACCAGTAAATATCTACAAGATAGTCAAGCCAATTTAACTGAGGCTTGTACACTATACAGTGGTTTGATCGAATTTGTTAATAGTTTTAGAGAACAATTTGATGAAGTTGAAGAGGAATACAAAAAAATTCAGCCAAATAATAATGTTTACAAAAATGAAATTTTATGGGTTCATAATAGGAAACACTGCTTTGATGAAGGCCCTGCACAAGAAATTACTTTAAACTGAGAACTTTAAAATAAATACTTTTTTCCCTATATGTGACAAATTGATTTTTGAATTAAGAATGAGAATGCAAGCATATGATTGTGTAAATGAAATTTTTGGTGTATTTTTTAATGAACCCTCAAATGAAAAATTTAATGTAAGTATAAAAAATATAAAAAAATATTACAATATGGATGTGGATGCTACTGAAGATTTAGTAGATGAAATTGTACAGTTTAAAGCGCTTTGTAAATCAAATGATATTTCCTCTAATGACCCCTATGAAATGTTGAAATTTATAATCGATTACAATATTTTGTCAACCTTCTCTAACGTTGAAGTATTGTTGCGAATTATGTCACCGTTTCTTATGGAACCTTCAACGTCAGCAGATTCTCATATCATCATATTCATGCAAACTGTTGTTTCTGCATTTTTTACTTTATTCGAATTATATATTTTGTAGCTCAGTTCTTTGTCAATCTTCAACTTGTAAACTTGAAAATATCTAATTAAAGTAGTTAGTTGTGTAAATAAAGTTTTTAAAAAAGTAATTTCGAGTATCGATTATAAATCTGGCGCAGTCAGTAGGATATCTAGAATTGTCGCGTATCGAACGTGTCTAATTTTCGTTTCAACGATTAACTAGATATCGAACCGTTGTAATCTGTGATTGGAGGTGTCGGAAGTGGAGAGGCTCTCTAAAAATCGAGAGAACCCATCTATTTGAAGACCATCGAAGCCCTTCAAGACGGAGGACGACGAAAGTTGAGACAAGCATCGCTCAACTTTGCAAGGACTACGAAAACTCAATAGAGAAAGTGTTCGTCCTTATAGTTACAGCCAAGGAATGCTCAAGTTTACCTTAATTATCCTGTAAGTAATCAATAGTATACAATTAATTAATTTATTCATGTCAGTAGATTCTTTAATTAACAATTTAGGAAAATTAAAAATTAATACTTTAAGTGACCTTCAAGTTTCTATTCAATCGACACGAAAAAATAACGTAAAAATGACGGAATTCAAGGCAGAATACTTGAATTGCGTATCAGAGTTCGATGGAAACCCCAACGAACTTTACCGTTATTTATCTGTCTGCGACTCAATTATTAATACTTTTTATATTAGAGACCAACCCAACCATTTCCAAAACGTATATTTAATTAATTCACTAATTTCCAAACTACGAGGAAATGCTAAACTTGTAGTTAACATACAAAATGTGACTTCCTGGACATCTCTTAAAGATACACTTTCTCGAAATTTTGCGGACCAAAGAGATGAATCATGTCTTAATCGTGACCTTGTTATGATGAGACAAGGAAACGGTGAGAGACCCCAGCAGTTTTATGACAGAGTGTTAAATATTTTAAACCTTGTTTGTAGTTATATAGATCTGCACGAACAAACATTAGAAAATAAGATACTTAAAAGGGATTTATACAACAACCTAGCTTTGAAAACATTTTTGTCGGGTCTTAAGGAACCTTTAGGAACCACAATCCGCTGCATGAAACCCAAAACCTTGAGTGAGGCATTACAATACGTTCTAGAAGAAGATAATATGCACTACTTTCAAAATCCACAAAATAGAAATTTACCTAGACAACCAATGCCTCAGTCAAGACAACAATTTAAACCAAATTTTAACAATCAGTCTTATTTTAATAATCCTAACAATACGTATAATCGGAGCAATTTTAATTCACACACACCGAATAATACTTTTATAACAAGAAACTCATTTCCGACAGGGCCTATACCAATTCAAAGTCAACCAATAAGAAATCAAAATTTTCCAACTAATTCAGTTTTTAATCAGAATAGGAATGTTAACGTTTTTAAGCCGAACCAACAACAAAACCAAAATTTGCCAAGGGCCACCCCTATGAGTATCTCTACGCGTAATACATTTAACAGAGGAGCGAATATTTCGACGCGAAATAATCAAAATTTCTCTCACCCATTTAACCAAAACCAACAAACACGAAATTTTGTGTCGGAAGAACTATTTAACACAGAATGCCAAGAACCTGGTCCCTCTTTTCAAAATTTTAATCCAAATTTTTCCAGTAACAATGTTTGTAACGAAGATTATAATATAAATGAAAATGAAACACTTGATAATGAAAGTTATGACCTAATTGATTTAAACGAAACAAATGTAAATTTTCAAAACAAGCCTCGCCGGAGAAATCCGACATAATACCACAAATTATATCATTTAATAACACAAATTCCAGTGAATTACCTTATATAATTTTTCCTGAGCATAATCTAAAATTTTTAATTGATACAGGCTCAACTAAATCTTTTTTAGACCCCAACGTAGCTTATAAATTTTACCCAAAACAAATAAATAATGATCCATTTATAGTTTCAACCGTATTTCAAAAATCAGCCCACAAACACAGTGCCACTGTGACAGCTTCAAAAATTTTTGAACTACCAAAACCAACAAATATCAAGTTTCATTTATTCAAATTTCACAATATATTCCATGGACTAATAGGCCTCGATAACCTAAAATTATTACAAGCTAGTTTAAATTTTAAAGAAGGTTTTCTATCGACACCGTATACAAAAATTCGATTGCTTTATCACCCAACTCAAAACGAATTAAATTTGATAAAAGTATCTCCTCGGTACGAACAAGTAATTAAAGTTAGAACCTCTATACCCAATGGTGAAATAATAATTCCTCATCAAAAAATTCACAATTGTGAAATACCCGAATCATTGACAATAGCAAAAGACGGTGAAGCTCTAACAACAATTCTTAATAATTCAATGGACCCAATTACTATTGACCTTTCCGAACCAATCGCTGTAGAAAATTTTGACAAACAATTCATACAACAATTTGAGCTAAATAATTTTGACGAAATACCAAACCAATGCATAGACTTATCAAAATTCAGAACTGACCACTTAAATTCTGAAGAAAAACTTGTAATATCCAATTTAATAAAAGAATATTCAGATATATTTTATCAAGAAGATTTACCTTTGACTTTTACAAACAGAATAAAACATCAAATTAAAACCACAGACGAAATCCCTGTTTACTCTAGACCATATAGATATCCCTTTATTTATAAGAACGAAGTACAAAAAAAAATAAAAAAAAATGTTAGACTCAAAAATTATTAGGCCTAGCAACTCACCATGTCATCTCCTATATGGATTATCCCAAAAAAATTAGACGCTTCAGGAAAACAAAAATGGAGAGTTGTAATAGACTATAGACAATTAAACTCTAAAACCATTGACGACAAATACCCTCTCCCCAATATTACTGACCTATTGGATAAACTAGGTAGGTGTCAATATTTCACCACCCTTGATTTAGCCAGTGGCTTCCATCAAATCGAGATGGATGAAAAGGACACCGAAAAAACCGCGTTTACCACCGAAAACGGTCATTGGGAATTCTTAAGAATGCCATTTGGACTAAAAGGAGCACCCGCTACCTTTCAAAGGGTAATGGATAATATTCTTCGAGGTATACAAAACGAACAATGTCTTGTATACTTAGATGATATTATCGTATTTTCAACTTCTTTACAAGAACACGTTGAACGCCTTAAAAATGTTTTTCAACGACTAAGAGAATCAAATTTTAAAATCCAGCTAGACAAGTCTGAATTTCTTAGAAAGGAAGTGGCTTATCTAGGACACGTTGTCACTCCGGAAGGCGTAAGGCCGAACCCGGATAAAATTAAAGCAATTAAAGAGTACCCTATACCTTGCAATACTAAACAAATTAAAGGATTCCTAGGACTTTTAGGCTATTATCGTAGGTTTATACCGAATTTTGCAAAAATCACCAAACCACTAACAAAATGTCTAAAGAAGGGAGCTAAAATTGTACACGATCATGAGTTTGTAAAATGTTTTGACAACTGTAAAAACCTTTTAATTAACGAACCAATTTTAAAATACCCAGATTTTTCTAAACCATTTATTCTGACAACCGACGCGAGTAATGTCGCTATAGGTGCAGTATTGTCGCAAGGGCCAATTGGTAAGGATTTACCAATAGCCTATGCATCACGCACCCTAAACGATTCGGAACAAAATTATTCTGTAATTGAAAAAGAACTTTTAGCTATTGTTTGGGCAACCAAATATTTTAGGCCTTATCTATTTGGAAAAGAATTTAATATCATCACCGATCATAAACCCCTAAAATGGCTTTTCTCCCTTAAAGACGAAAACACTAAGTTCACCCGTTGGAAATTAAAACTATCAGAGTATACTTATAACATTATATATAAAAAAGGAACATTAAACTCTAACGCTGACGCACTTTCGAGAATAGAAATTCACACTAAAGAAACAGACACCTTTTGGAAAGAATTAGACGATATACTTTCAAATACAGATCAGCATAACAAACAACCAACAAATCTCTTCAACTACGACCAACCTAACACTTCCCAAAAAAATGACCTAATTGACCTTTATACTGACAATTTTCCCCTTCCTGAAAATCTAAGTGATAATGGAGACGATATCTCATTATTAGTTCAACCAAACTCAGAACCCGAAAATGACCTACCAGATCAGACCGAAATCCAATCCAATAACGATGACGAAACTATTCATTCCAATATTGAACAAAACCCAACCTTCGAAATTCCAACCATAAATACTGCCGTTAACTATGGCCAAAATCAAATCATAATAAATTCCGTTCTCCACTCCCCAGCTAACCCCAAAATTAAAATTCTTTTTGAAAACAAAAAACGTATTAAAGTACAATTTTCACAAAACAACTTTGAAAAGGATGTTATCGACTTCATAAAGAATTATATTAATCCACAGACACAATACTACATTTACTTTGAAAACCCTGAAATATTCGAACCCTTTCTAGTAATTTTACAAAAATATTTTAAAAATTCTTCCTTAAACCTCAAAAAAATGCATGAAAAAATTAATCGACATAACAAACAAAAACGAATTAAAAGAAGTAATTCAATCTTACCACGAATGTAAAAGCAACCATAGAGGTATCGACGAAACATACCAACGAATTAAAGAAAAGTATTACTGGCCGTTTATGAAAAACTCCATACAAACATATATAAATGATTGTGAAGTATGCCAACAAAGTAAATATGAAAGAAACCCCATTACAATAAAAATGAACCAAACCCCTACTGCCAACAAACCCTTCCAAATATTATACATAGATACATTCACGATGGAACAGAATAAATTTTTGACAATTATCGACGCTTTTTCTAAATATGCCCAGGCATACCACCTGACTACCTTGTCCAGTACTGAAATAATTAACAACCTTGTAACCTTCTTTTCTCACCATGGTGTACCCGAACAAATTTTCAGTGACAATGGCACTGAATTTAAAAATTCCGTTATTTCAGAACTCTTAAGTCTTCATAAAATAAAAATTCATTTCTGCTGTCCGGACCACCCTCAATCACAAGGTTCGATCGAAAGATTTCATTCAACCATTATCGAACACATTCGGTTATTAAATACGAGAGGTTTCCTCAAAACACCTATCACAGTAAAAATGATCTATGCAATTCTCGCATATAACAATTCCATACATTCCACCACAAAGTTAAAACCTATTGATGTTATTAATGGCCACCTAAATACTAACGATCCATTCAACCTAGAAATAGATAAAATACTTCTAAACGACTATATAAATGACCACAAAGAAAGGTCCAAAATACTTTATTCAAAATTAAATGAAAATTTGATAAAAGAAAAAGAAAAACGAATCGAAAAAATTAATAAAAACCGCGATGACCCCCAAATATTTGAAAAGGATCAAAATGTTTTCATCAAATTACATAAGAGACAAAAACAAGCAAATAAGTTTAAAAAGTCGACAAAAATTAAAAAGTTAAATCGGCAGAAAAAAATAATTACCACTGATTCTCAAAATAAAATTCATATGGATAATATTAAGCGCCCATTAAAAACTACATACGAATTTTAAACCTAAAATAATTTAAACTATTTCAGATCTATGGGAGCCTTAGGACTTTCCCAAAGAAAAATAACCATGAAAAATATGGAGAACAATTTTGGACTAATCCCATTAAAATTAGGAACCGCAAAAATTAAAGAAAGTAATTTCAATCTCATTCATTATTTTGATTTGAATCCAATCGTTAACGAAGTCAAAAAATTAAATTCTCATTCGAAAGATCTAAAATATCAAATTTCTAAAAACTTAAATTATTCACATGATGTTTCAAACTACCTAAAAATTCTGAGTTTCTCAGAAGAAAAAGTTCAAAATAAATTACTCGAAATAATACCGTTGTCTCATAGATCTAAAAGAGGACTTATTAATGGTTTAGGATCTATTTTTAAAAGTATAACTGGAAATTTAGATGCAAGTGACGGAGAAAGATACGAACAAATAATCAAAGAACTTCAAGGAAACCAAAATCAATTAACCAATAATATAAAAGTACAAAATTCTCTTTCTATAGCATTAATAAACAAATTTAACTTTACAATCAATCAAATAAGTCATAACGAAAATCTTTTAGAATCAAAATTGAAACAAATTGCATTAATCGTTGAAGGAAGCGTCTATCGAGAAAATGCGATGTTCCTTAAAGATACTATTAACCAAATTATTAACATGCTGGAAATAATAATCTCAATATTACAAGATATTGAAACATCAATAACATTTTCGAAGCTAGGAGTCATGCATCCAAGTATAATAAAAACAAACGATTTTTATAATGAATTATATCAACTACAAAAAAGGTTAGAAGATGGTCAGTTACCTATAGAAGTAACCTTGCAAAACTTATTGCTATTTGAAAAAATCATAAAAATCCACTGTTACATATTAAATGGAAAAATAACTTATATATTACAGATTCCAATAACGAATTCTCAGAATTTTGATTATTATCATTTGTACCCTATCCCCATTAGAAAAGAAGGTCAATTTAAAGCAATTATCCCACATAAAATATATCTAACAAAAAATAACGTTCAATATGCATCTATGAGCAAACCTTGTCTGGGACTGTATCCGTCAACACTACATCTCTGCGAGCACACCGACCTCCAAGATGTTAAAGATGAAAATCTGTGCGAAGTGGAACTACTAAATATAAAAAACACTTCCAATTGCCAACAGTCAAAAATCAGCATCCCCAAAACATTTTTCCAACGTCTGGACAACACCAACCAATGGATTGCAGTTTTTCCATTTCAAGAAACCATTACACTGACATGTCATGATCAAGTCGAAACCATAACAGTCAAAAATACATACCTTATACGAATACCAAAAGGATGCCTAATAAAAACACAAGTCACCAAAATAGTAAACCGAAATGACATCCAAGTCTCAAGTCAACCCATCTTGTTTCCTGAACTAGAAGTCAAAGCTATGGAAATACAAAACGTTCCTACCAGTATTCAACTGCAAGACATCAACCTAGATGACCTGAACCAAATTAAAACCAAAATTCTCGAAAATGATCCAGAGTTAAAATTTCAGAAAATACACCACACTCCCAGCATATGGACAATTATAATTTATTGTCTATTGGTTATACTAGGAGGATATATCATTGTTAGAAAACTATCGACCCAATTCAAATCTAAGAAAAAAGAAGATCAACCAATGGACCTGGAATCTATTCAACTTCCTCGCTAACCCTCAGAGTTGAAATTTCGAAGGGAGGAATTATGTCACCGTTTCTTATGGAACCTTCAACGTCAGCAGATTCTCATATCATCATATTCATGCAAACTGTTGTTTCTGCATTTTTTACTTTATTCGAATTATATATTTTGTAGCTCAGTTCTTTGTCAATCTTCAACTTGTAAACTTGAAAATATCTAATTAAAGTAGTTAGTTGTGTAAATAAAGTTTTTAAAAAAGTAATTTCGAGTATCGATTATAAATCTTGCCTATATATTTAACTATTCCTATTAGTAAAGCATCCGGCGAGAGAACATTTTCTACGGGTAAAATCATATATGAAAAACTCATTAAATGAGGAAAATGTTTCATCGTTGGCTATTCTAAATGTAGAAAGCGATACTCCCGATAAATTGAAAATAAATGATATAATAGATAAGTTTTCAGAAATGAAAATACGTAAGAAAAAACTTAATTAGTTGTTTATTTTTATTAGTTATTGTTTATTTTGTTCTTTGTTCCTTAGGATGTGAGTTTTTTTATTTTTGTTGTATTGTTAATTTTTAGTTAGAAATTTTGTTAAAGTAGTTTTTTGTACTAAATAATATGTTTTTGCCAAATAAATCTTTTCATTTATTTATTGGGAAATATTATTATTTATTTATTATTTATTCAACATTTTTTTATCATTACTGAAGGTGCCAATAGTAAGCAGACTAATTCTTATTGAAAATTCATATAGGATATTGGGAGCCCGAAATTTTGCTTCGGCCTTGGGGCCCAACTAACTTAAAAATAGGCACTGTGATATGAGAGTGCAGGATTCAAAGATTTGTAAAGTGCATTGGGTGATTGTTTTGTGACTAAACTCTAGTTATTTTTTATGTGATTGACTTTATAACTGTCATTTTTAATTGAAAATGTCACAAACGTGTCTTGTAGTTGAATGTAGAAGTCGCTCCAACAGGGATGATGTGAGGTTTTCCTCAGTAATAAATTAATAATAATTGAGAGTATTTATTAGTTTAAACCTAAACAATTTTTTGGTTCTATTAATTTTGTATTACATTATTTTATGTTTGGGTTCTTCAAGTAGTAATCCATATTGTTTTTAACTAACAAATTATTATATTATATTTCATGGAAATTAATTGTTCGTCCTATCAATGAAAATTGAATTGTACTCCAAATTTGTGGAAATAAAACATTTTTACCATCAATCAATTTATATCAACTATTTATTTTTAATGTTCTGATACCCCATAAAAAATTAATCTTAACAAACTATTGAAATAATATTTATTTTTGAATAGTTTCGAGACACAAGGTATTATATACAATTTATGAAAAAAATATATCAAAATCTATACCAGACAAATTCTTGTAAAAATCTTAGCTTTTGTATGTCTTCATTTGCTCACTGCTGTAAAAACTGTGAGTTAAAACTAAATATACATATATATCCATATATGTATGTGACTGGCTGCTTGGATGAAGGAGTTTATATCATGCACATTTATTGTGAAAGGGTCAACATTATTTATTAGCTTCAATTTTAGAAGATATCCGTTAAAGAAATGAATATGAGAAATGTAAATAAATGGCATCTGGGCATTTTTTAAACATACCGTTCACCCTCATCACGATGTTTCTTTAAATATTCACTCTGCATCGCGAAAGGTATTTTATGACAAAATAAAGTGTAATTATCTGAATATTTCAAAGAAACTTATATTAAACACAAAAACTTCCACAAACTTAATGCACACCTTGAAACTGCTTGCCCACAGACGCCATATTGAATCATTTGGTTTGGAGAGCCTCGTGTACAGGCTTTTGGTCAAAATACGGAACAAGCGCTGCCCCCGGAACTTTTAAAATTATCCCTGAAATACGGCGCGTCCCGGGAAATACGGGACGACTAGCAACAGTAACAGCTAAAAAATCGTTGATTAATATCATGAATACTTCCATTTCAATCACCTTGTTGTATTCCACTTTTAAAGTGATATGATTTGAATATCACGACAGTAAAGCTAGCACCCCCCCCCCCTTTTCAATTCAAATCTAATATATGATTTAGAGCTAATTTGTACCAAAAGAAAATAGAATTTGTACCCGCTTAGTTTTTCTGAAAACCCGTTATTTAAAGTAGGGGTGGTAGCGTAACCTCAAGCTAACACCCCCACATTTACAAAATCAAAGTTTAATAGCATAAATTTAAACTTTGAATTTAGGACTAATTTGTATCCAAAAATTTTTTATTTTTACCCACCCAGTTTTCGTTGTACCCTAACACCACCACCCCCTTTGAAAAATCAAATTTTAACAGCATACCTTTAATACTTTGAACTTAAGACTAATTTGTAGCCAAAACCGTTTTTCTATTATTGTATTATTTTGAATAAAAAAGATGATAATAAATTAGACCACGTGTTTTGTTTATTTCGAAGTCAATCGTTAAAGAATTTTGAATTATCAAAAGTAAATAAACATTATTAGTTTTCGAATAAAGGACTAATTTGTAACCCGTGTGGGGTTATCCATGGATTTTTTTTTAACCATCCACGAATATTTTTTAACAAAAGAAACTGTACTTTTGCATAAAAAAGTTTATATAGGTGACATATAATGGCATTTTAATAGGCTACATAATTTTACTACTAAAAATTAAAGATTAAGTGAATAAAAAGTTTTCAAATAGTTGTTCTTGTACATATTTCACGATTCTGAATCCAAGACCCAAAAATAAAAAAAAGAATTCAACTATTACAAAAAACACCTAATTAGAAACTGAATTGACAAAAAATTGTGATGTAAGTATTTTTATAACGTCAAAAAAAATTCATAATTGTGCGCCGACGCGCATCGTTCGTTTTGCACTCGAAGCCCCAAAATTTCTTCTAATTTTCTTAAACTCAGCCAAATAATAATGTTTACAAAAATGTAATTTTAAGGGTTCGTGATAGGAAACACTGCTTTGATGAAGGCCCTGCACAAGAAATTCAACTATTACAAAAAACACCTAATTAGAAACTGAATTGAGAAAAAATTGTGATGTAAGTATTTTTATAACTTCAAAAAAAATTCATAAGGATTACGATTGTGCGCCGACGCGCATCATTCGTTTTGCACTCGAAGCCCCAAAATTTCATCTAATTTTCTTAAACTATTCCATAGGACACTTAATTAGCACTTACTAGGATTTTTTCACAATACTTACAGAATGTTAAGTTTGCTTGTAGGAGTGCCGTATTAGAGAAATCGATTTATAGTCCTTTAAAAGGTGAAATACCTACCTTAAATAGTAGTAATGTGGTCTATACATATGGTTGCAATAGCTGTGATCTTACATATATTGGCCAAACCTCTCAAAAGCTGTCTAGTCGTGCATCTCTCCATAAAAGTGATATAAGACTATATCCGGAAAGATGTTTTCTTGCTAATCATGTTTCTTCTTTAGATCATGTAATAGATTTTGAAGGGATTAAGATCCTATCACGTGAAAAAAACTACAGGAAAAGATTATTTTTAGAAAAGGCTTTTATTTTTCTGGAGGATGGTTGTATTAATAAGAAAACAGACATTCAAAATTTAAGCAATTTTTACTCTCTCCTCTTAACTCTTATAAACAGATTGGTAATAATTCTAACAATATTTCTTCATAGCATCGGCCAAATTATTTTAGCTCCCTCGTATTCTATTCAAATTCATATACTATTTCGATTATTTTTAGTTTATATGGTCGTGATAATTATTAATTTTTTTTATTTTTTTACTTCATAGGAAAGAAGAACCTGTCCTTATCCTTAACCTGTTTTCAAATTTCGATACAAACTAAAATAGATCCAAATGCTTGTGTGAATTCTCTCTGTTTTAATGTTTTAACCTTTTAATGAGTTTACAATATTTCAATATGTGACTGTTGGTTCAAGCATCAAAAACAAAAAAACTTTTTTGTGATCTATTAGGGTAATTACTGAAAATTTAGGACCTTTTTAAAAAATTGTCAACATCCCTATTGTGAGCCAGTTGTGAAAATAACTACGAAGAAAACACTCTGATTGTTGGTAAAACAATATAATTTTTTTGCATCTTTGCTAGTTCGTGATTTTTTTTAGTCAAAAACAACACTGTAAGTATGTCTCAACTACTGTATTCACAGGACACAGCTCCTTGCGGCTTTTTTCTGTTGATAAAAATAGAAATGCCCTTCAAAAAACAGTGTTTATAAAGATCATATAGCTAAATGACCATACCAAAAAGTATTTCGAGAAATGGAAAAAGATCTGGCATAGTGTATAGTATCTGGGGTGCAAAATAAATATTAACGAATAAATGAATATTTTTAGAGAAAAATAAAAAGTCACCTTGTTTTTTTATTACTCCGCGTATATCGGTCTTATTGGTGATAATTTGTTCAAACATGTAGTGATCTTTAACGACCTTGAGCCTAATTTTATTTTTTGAAATATAATCTATTCCTATTATTCTATCTTATTTTGATCAATTTCAATAATTTTTTATTAGGATGTTATTTTATCGTAAGCTTGAAATAAGGATGTTACCTATTCTCACTTTTTTATTTAATTTTTGCTTACTCTTGTAACTGCTATAAAGTTATTTTCTGAATGTCGATTAGATTTGTTAGCTAATTTCCTGATATTCCAGTTACATTTTTTTACTGTTACGAATTTATTTGTTTACGTCTGTGAAGAATTTTTATTGTACGGTTTTTTATAGCCTGGTAATTTTTTATCGAAACCCGTCGTTGTTTATTGGTTTATACTGCAGCCTTTCCCATCAATTTGATTACATATCATATAGTTCGAGTCTCATTTAAACTTTTTTTCAATTCCAAACCATTTTTTCAATGAAATAAAAAATTTGTGGCTCGTATTTTGGCAATTTAATCCGATATTTTTAATACGACAGTAACCTATATTATGCATAAAATCATAATATTTTCATTGGACAAACGAGTTTCCCGCATATATTGCACATGAAAAAATTATTGAATGGCAAATAATGAAAAGTTTTTATAATTGAAATTATTAGAAGAAACATTTTCAAAGGAATAAATTGTATATAGCAATAAATAACTCGTTTTTTAGTAGAGTAAAATAAGCAGAAAAATTTACCTTCATCCACGTGTGTTCCATGCTTTAAATGGTGTAGATGAGCGTAATAATGATGGTGGTGTAAAATACACTCCAAATCCGTACAGTTGAGCATAATTCCAAGTCACAATATATCACAATATTTTTCACAAACAAAAAATCACAACGGGCGATTTACTAATGGCACACTTTTCAACTAATTTAAATAACAAACACTTCAAAAATACCTATAATTCATATAATAAACAAATAATGTTTACACAATGCGCTAGTAGGTATGTGTTAATCGAAAGTTTTAAAACACGCATGTGTTATTGGCCTCTTAAAGAGACTCACAGTCTCGTTAACCACGATCCCGGTAATGATTACGCGGATCAGGTGATCGTCCTTAAAGGTCAGGGCTCTAGAAAAAAAACACACAAAAAGTCCTGCAACACTCCGATGCACATTTAACACTGTCTAAACGAGAAGTACACTCTGTACTAGTGGGTCACATTCGGAGATAGACTAGGTTAAGTCCATCGGTCTATTTAAACACTCGATATAGCGGTGTGTTTTGACACTGTTAAGAATATGCATGAGCAACTGTGCACTCGGATCAAAAGAGATAGAAGGTTAGTTAGCAAATTAAAGACATCGAGTCAGTATGTGTGTGCATGGGGGACGGATTGATTGAAGGGGGGACGTTACTTTCTAAGTGCAAGCTGAGATCCCTCTTCTTTGATATAATATTGTTATTACTATTGATATTGTCATTAAAGGGGAGATCTCATTTAAAACTGTTACAGGGACATAGATAAAATAACATACAGGGTGATTGTAATTTATAGTTTAGTATAAATAGGAAATTAAAAAAAAGTGTTGAAAATAAAATGAATTAGTTTAGAAATAAAGAAATTACTAGTTTGAACTTCGAAAATGATTTTTGATTTTTTTATAGTTGATATAGGTTTCTTAGAAGTGGGCTCTTCTTTTAGTTTGATACGGAGGAGGCCACTACAAATTACCAACCATCTTCAGTTGATTTAAAACTAAAGTTTCAGTGTAATGTAGGGAGTTGTCAATTTTAACAAATTGTTCCAAAAATGATTTTGGGTCTATAAAAAATTCGACAGCTATCAAGTCGATTCCTTCAATTGTGATATAATTTACTGTCTGTTAGGAAAATCCAACACACGCTGTGAAATGAAAATATAACCATACATCAGTGGAGTAAATAGCACTCATGCAGTGTGAGGGTAGAGGCGCTGCGGCCTTGGCACATGAAAAATATATAAAGGAATAGAAAAAGGATTTAACAGGGTATTTCCAAATTCGTTTATACCATCTCTTAGTGATAATTAGTTTCAAAGCTATGAGCTTTTAAAGTAAAAATTAGAATTTTCATCCGGAATAATATTGTTTTATAATGGTATAGAGATGATACCTATAAGTTTTGGTTGAAACCGGATCATAGCTCGCTTGTAAAATAAACCTTAATTTAGGGGCCCGATCCACATTTTCAGCGGGTTAGTACACGGATTTTTCATGGAAGTCTTGTATGCTGCTATTTTGGGGAGGCGCCATTCTTAACCTGCGAGGGGACGCCAATAAATATAGTTATGTCACCGGTGGCGGATAGGAGGGGCCTCTGAGATGATTTTATATAAGAAGGAGCTCTGCAGGGAAATACCTGGGGGCTCGTAGCATCTAAAAACTAAACTGGCAGCCCTCAAATACACAGGGGCTTTGCAGCGGTGGACTATAATGACCCCAGCTTCTCGTGGGAATATGTATGGACGCAGAAGGTCGTATGCCTTTCGATCTGCCAAAACTGGGAGAACCGGGCGGCATAGACGACACACTGAGAAAGGGCCTCAGTGAAACAGGGGTGCGCAAATACACACGACTCCTGAATCAGGGTATATCCCCTGAAGAGACCAGGAAGCAGGTTATTCGGCGACCAACCCTCCCCCTGCCCCCGCCCCTCAAAATAATTACCTACGGGGAAGTACTAACCACTGGTTACGCAGCAGCTGTTAAAACATATAAGCCGTTCTGGGTGTGAATAATGCCCAAAGATTACCCTAGGGTCATCTTGAAAGCAGAGGAGCTCTCCACCCTGGAAGACACCCTAGTGAAATTGGAGAAGATCCTCCAACTTATCGAGGTTCAGAACTCCAACCTCACTGCTGGGGCTTGGAAGATCCTGAACTCTAAAAAAGAGGGACAGGGAACTATCCTCACGATTGGGATCGATCACCAATCTGGGGAAGCTCTGAAGGCAGGAGATTACGCGCTAAACTTCCGTTTTGGGCGTATCCCTGTTTCGGGGCTGGGAAAAAATAACCCCGCGGAGGATCCAAAGGACATGGAGATGCCCTCCACATCCGGAACCTCCGGAAAGGGGAAAAAGGTGGAAGCTTGAACTTGGGTCAGCCCGGGAAACTGGGCGGAGCTGCCTGGGGATCGAGGGCCTGACTGGAGATCAAGAACCCTGCTCGAACTCCGAGAAAGATATTGCCATGGTGGTTTAGGAGGGTCAGAGAGAGATAAAGGAGGGGGATAAATATAGGCTGAGTAACTCGGCCTATCTCATCCATAATAATTCGCGTTCACGAATATAGCTCAGATTAACCTACATCACGAGAAGGGAGCTTCAGCCGTGATCGCCAAACTACAACTGGATATTGTACTGTTCCAAGAACCATGGATCGACAAAGAAGGCCAAATCAAAGGTTTCGCATGGAAGGATTCTAAATTGATTTATGATCAAAGGCAAGTATCTCCGCGTGCCTATGTAATCATCAGAAATAACATAATATATATATATATATATATATATATATATATATATATATATATATATATTAATACATATACTCTATCTAAATTCTAAAGAAAACATTGAAATAAAGAAAAATGTACATATTTGGATGTAATACTAGTGATATACAATGTATTATAAATAATTTAAAAGATTCAATATGCAAATAAAATTTGACATTACAATTTCGAATGACAATAATGCAGAAGATACTTAATGATACATAGATTTTATAAAGATTTTAAAAAAAGAATACAGATGTCGCTGGTAGCAAAATTACAATTAGAATTAAAGAATGAAAATCTCTCTTTGTTATATGAAAACATAAATTTGTATTTTTTTTAAAAAAAGGAATTTTTTTGGTAACCAAAGGAGAACAGAATTATTTATGGAAAAAATTTAGTTAGTTGATTTTGAACCCCTCTCGAGAGAACATCTAATATGAGTTCTCTCAAATTTGCTGAATAATATAATAGTAATTGATATATTAAAATAGCATCAGATTATAATAATTAGCATGATAAGATCAGTGCGTGAATAATTCCTTAAATAATTATATTGAAATAGTGTTAGTGATTTTTCCGGGTTCTAAATTATAAATTTAGAAAAGTGGTTCCGGCGATTCTAAAAGACGTGCTTAGAATCAGAACGAGTGATCCTGATACCTAGTTGGTGAGTCCAGTCCAGATTTTATAAATTATTTTCCAAGAATTAACAGGCCTTTAAATAAAATTAAGATAGATGCATCTATATCACATTTTTGAATACTGACAAAATTAACGTTAAAGATATATAAAATTTCACCTGAAGAGAAGAGAAAATTTTTTGAATAGACAATTTTATCGCATATAGTTATTTGACATTTATACACGTCAAGTGTAATTTTCGACGATTTGAACGTTTAGAATAAGTAGTTAATTAGGTTGTTCTTCTAGTATATAGGTTGTTTTTTTAATTTTAAGGTTCGTAGAAAGTACGATTATTGTTCTTTATTATATTTTGGGAATAATAATTCATTTTTACTTGTTATCTGATGGTATATAATATATAATTTTTGATTCCAACTCACTTTGGTATTAATTCAACTCCTATTTCATTGAATTTGAAAAATTTTGGATCCTATAAAACTTTTGATATAATCAGTGACATTTAGTTAATTTTCAGTGACAGAAAAATTGTAGATGTCATTAGATAATTTAATGGTCTTAGAATATATTGAACAAGCAGTCACTATAGATTTGCAATAGTATAATTGACAATTTTGGAATATTCTTTGGAAATTTATAAATTTAAAATTTAAATTATTATTTTTTTTTAATCTTTGAACCCTCCCTGAGGTAAGAGCGAGTAAGTCGATTTTGTAGTAATTTATCTTTCAGAATATAAAATTTCATATTCATCTGAGCCGGGCATAATAATTTGACAATTCCTGTCAAAATTTCAAATAGGTTATATTCAGTGATAAAGGTGTTTTCACATTAGTGTAGTTTACCACGATTGTAACAACAGCATCTAATAATCAAATTTCAAATAAAATCATATAATACATAATTATAAAAACAGTAGAACATTAAATATATTATAATTTGGCGGCCCAACGTGTGGCGAATTAAGAATTTTTCTTGATAATTAGGTTGACGTTAACATTATAATAATTGTCACCCAAAACGTGGGGTGATTAAAACTGTGCATATAATTATAAAAATATTAAAAATTTATTGACATTATTATAAAAAAAAATTAAATATTTACGATGGAACAAAGAATGACGTTAAGAGATGGTAAACAGGTAGGAGTTGAAAGTGGATCCGATGAAGAAAGGGAAGAACAGGAGGATAGTAGACGGGAACCCCAAGGAGGAACAAATAGCAATGATCATTGGATGCAACAATTTCTTTTGAAAATGAATGAGAATATGAATAGGAAATTTGAAGAAAATAGGGCAGATATGAATAGTATGGAAAAGAATATGCGAGGAGATATGTATACAATGAGGGAGGAGATTAAGGGGGATATTAACAATATCACAGGAAACATGGACAGGCTGGAAAAGAAAATAGAAGAAGGAAAAATTGAAAATTTAAAGGAGATTAAGAAAATTAGGGAAGAAAATAATGAATTTAGAAAGAAAATTGAAAAGGTGAAAGAGGATATGAAGGGCCAGAAGGAAAATTTGCGCATGGAAATTCAAGAAATTGGCATTAAAATCAGGGAAGATACAAACAAGCAGGTGGTAGAAGAAGTTCAAGAACTAGGAAGATGCCTAGAAGAAAATTTATCTGGGGTAATTCAAGTAGAAGTGAAGAAACAAAATGAGAATTTAATTGAAGAGATACAGTCCATTAAAGTACAAGGACAAACAAATGAAGAAGTAATGCAAATATATGAACAGAATTTGAATAAGAAATTTAATGATTTAAATGGAAGGATAGAGGAACAAACAGGAACGTGTATTAAAAGGAGTGAAAATATAGACAAATTATTTAACCAGGAATTGGAGAAAATGAATAGAAAATTACATGAAACTGTAGAAGAAATAGAAGATAATCTAAAACGGAATGGAGGTGGAACGATGTATACTGGAAATATCGACTTTGGAGTGAAATTTGATGGTAATATAAATGTAATTCACACAAAAGTATTTATCAAAATAATCAAAAGTAGGATGAGAGGAATAAGGGACATTGTAGAGAAAAAAATCATTATTAGAGGAATGTTATCTGGACATGCTTTATTGTGGTTTTGCAATAAAGAGGAACAAATACCCGATGTCGAAGAATTTGAAAAACAATTTTTAAAATATTTTTGGGGGGAGATACAACAGGCGAGTTTCAGAGAGAAACTATACTTTGGGAAATTTGATTATAACCAGAGTAAAAATTTCAATGCATATGCAATGAAAATGTACAACAACGCACAGTATTTGGAGCCAAGCATGCGAGAAGAAGAAATGGTGTTATATATTTCTAGACATTTCAACCAACAAGTATCTGAAACTATAGGGATACAAAATATCAAGACGATGGAAGGTTTATCAAATTATTTATTCAGACTTGAAAGAAGTAATAATGAAAAAAGAAATGAAATTATAAATTTTAATGGAATAGGGGGAAATGGAGATGGACATTACAGAAGAGATATGAATAATACATATGAAAATAGAAACTATAGAAACAGGGATTTTGATAACCGAAGAAATGATAGACATGTAGACAGGAATTATAGAACTGAAAATAGAAATTATAGAAATGAAGACCGAAGATATGGAAATGGAAATAAAAATAATGATAATAAGTACTTTGAAAATAGAAGAGATACCAGAAATTCGGACAGAAGAAATGATAATGAAGACAGAATTGAAAATTGGCGACAGGATAGACGGATAGGAACAAATAATTATTATGATCGAAGAAACTTTGAAAGAAGGAATGATGATAGAAGAAATGATACGTTGGAAAACCAAGACAGAAACTATGATAGAAGAAATCAAGAAATAGGAGACAGGAGACAAGTAAACATAATACAAGAACAAGAAAGATATGAGGATCATAGTCAAACTGTAGATAGAAATTTTACTTAAACCGCTTTCACGTGCATAATATTATTTTTTCTAAGTACGAACATCCAAGAGAATTTGTTGATATTGGGGAAATTGGGGAAATGCATGACAATTTAGGTTTAATATTCATTAAAGGGAAAATACAAAATATAGGATGTAAAATTCTGATAGATACAGGATCAGAAGTAACGTTGATAAGTGAAAGGATTATAGACAAGTGCAAAAAAAATAATATTATGGTGGTAAATACAAATAGATTATCACTAGTGGGAGCGAATAATAAAAAACTATATGATACAAGTAAAATGATAATTGAGGAATTACAAATAGGAAATAATTCGTTTAAAGTACAAATGCTGGTCGTAAAGAATTTAATTTATGATATAGTATTAGGTTCCGATGAATTAGACAATCACAAAATGATTATCAATTATAAAGAAAAGTTGATGAATTGTAAAGGAGAAGATATTCATTTCCTCAAACAAGAAACAAACAAATTAGAAGAAGATACATTTTATGTAATGAATCAAATCAATGAAGAACCTAAAATAGATTTAAATTTGTGTAAACAAAAATATGTGAAAATTGTAATGGAATTGATAAGACAATACAACAGATTATTCAATGAAGAAGTACAAGTAGCAAGGAAATATATACATAAACTGGAAATGAATAGAGATATATCGAATTTCAAAGTAAGGACATATCCAATTCCATATAAATTGAAGGATGAAGTATACCATGAATTAGAAAATATGTTAAAAGATGGAATAATAGAAAGATCAAATTCACCATATATTAATGCAGTTACGTGTGTACGAAAAAAATCTGGAGAAATAAGAATATGTTTAGATGCAAGAAATATCAATAGCTACACAAAGAAACAATACGAAAGTCCCATGAATATCGATAGTATATTTGGTAGAATTACTAATGCAAACATATTTTCAAAATTAGATCTGAAACATAGTTTTTGGTTAATTCCTTTAGAAAAAGAAAGTCGGAAATATACTGCGTTTATGATAGATGGAGTGGTATATCAATTCTGTGTGGTACCTTTCGGATTACAGAGCTCATGTGCAGGTTTAGTAAGAACACTTCACACTATTTTAAACAAATATGAAAATTTCATACTTCATTATATAGATGATATCCTCATATATTCGGAAAATGAAGAAAAACATCAAGAGCATTTGAACATTATTTTCGAAGAACTAGAAAATGCTGGATTAAAATTAAACATAGAAAAATGTAAATTTTATCAAGAGGAGATAAATTATTTGGGATATGTTTTGAACACTAAAGAAGTTTCTATGGATCCTGATCGAATTAAGACAATTTTAGAATATAAACAACCAACAAATTTGAAAACTTTGAGAGGGTTTCTAGGAATTTTAAACTATTTCAAACGATTGATACCGGATCTTAGTAGAAAAGAAATACCATTAATTGAACTATTAAAAAAAGGTGTAAAATGGCAGTGGAATGACAAACGGGAAAAAGCATTTAGAGAACTAAAGGAAGATTTTACAAATAATCTCAAGGTATATCACCCACAGTATGATAAACAATTTATTTTGAGAACAGATGCATCAGCTGATCGTTTTGCTGGAGTACTGATACAAAAACAGGAAAAAGGAGAAGTACCTATTAGTTTCATATTTAGGGTTACTAAAATGCATGAAAGGAAATATTCAGTAACAGAACTTGAAATGGCAAGCGTGGTATTTTGTATCACTAAATTGAGATTTTTTTCATTAGGAGCTAAATTCATTATAGAAACTGATCATTCAGCTTTGACAGCTATGCTTAAAAATAGATATGCGAATAATAGAATACATCGCTGGATTTTATTATTACAAGAATATGATTTCGAAATAAAATACATTCCTGGAAAACAGAATATTGTTGCAGATGCTTTAAGTAGAGAGACAGAAACCACATTTGAACGGAGAAAGTATAAAATTGGTATAAATAGAATGCTACAAGAGGAAGGATTATATTCATTGGATAGAATTAGGAAAGATCAACAAAATTTGGAATCAAATTATAAAAATAATGCTATTAATATAGAGGAAATATGGTATAAATGTCTGGAAGATAGAGAAGTATTTGTAATTACACAAGATTATGCAAAGGAAATTTTGAAAAATTTACATGAAGAACATGGACATGTTGGGACTAGGAAGTTATGGATGCTTTTTAGAGAAAACTATATAACAAAAAAGGATTTAGCAATTGCCAAAAATATTTGTAAAGTATGTGCCATATGTCAACTAGCAAAAGAAAAAAATTATCACAATAAAAATTTGACAAAATCAATAGTTGCACAGAAGCCATTACAAATTGTTGCTATAGATTTCATAAGCAATTTAATACCGAGCATACAAGAGAATAAACACATATTTGTTATCACTGATATTTTTACGAAATTTGTTAAAGTTTACCCATGCAAAAGAACCAATGCAAAAACTGTGATAGAGATTTTAGGAAAGATCAACAAAATTTGGAATCAAATTATAAAAATAATGCTATTAATATAGAGGAAATATGGTATAAATGTCTGGAAGATAGAGAAGTATTTGTAATTACACAAGATTATGCAAAGGAAATTTTGAAAAATTTACATGAAGAACATGGACATGTTGGGACTAGGAAGTTATGGATGCTTTTTAGAGAAAACTATATAACAAAAAAGGATTTAGCAATTGCCAAAAATATTTGTAAAGTATGTGCCATATGTCAACTAGCAAAAGAAAAAAATTATCACAATAAAAATTTGACAAAATCAATAGTTGCACAGAAGCCATTACAAATTGTTGCTATAGATTTCATAAGCAATTTAATACCGAGCATACAAGAGAATAAACACATATTTGTTATCACTGATATTTTTACGAAATTTGTTAAAGTTTACCCATGCAAAAGAACCAATGCAAAAACTGTGATAGAGATTTTAAAAATGTACATAAAAAATTATGGAACGCCAAAAACAATAATATTAGATCATGCAACTTATTTTGAAAGTGAAAAACTAGCTAAATTTAGTCAAAATCAAGAAATTAAGTTGAACTTTATTAGCATTAGGAAACCATCGTCAAATCCAGCTGAGAGATACATCAAAGAGATAAACAAGTACTTACGAATTTTATGTAATCAGGATCACTGTCAATGGGAAAATAATTTAAATCACGTAGAAAGATTCCTTAACCAAATACCTCATGGTGTTACAAATGAATGCCCAGAATATTTATTTACTGGCACAATACCCCAAAGAAATTGGATAGTGAATCGAAAATTGGAAATGGAAGATGTTTTGAATAGGGTGAATGAAAGACTGCAGAAGCAAGCTAAAAAATATATTAAAAGGATGAACCAAAAAAATAAAAAGAAGACAGTTTTTGAAAAAGGAGAATTGGTGATTGTAAGATCATTGCAAGTTGCAAAAAGATCAGAGAATAGTTGCGCAAAATTATTGCTACCGTTTGAGGGACCTTATGTAGTGGGTAACGAAGGAGCACAAAATAGTTACCAATTATTAGACCCCATTACGGGAAATGAAAGAGGAGTTTTTAACATAGAATAGGTATATAAATATTATACTTAACTTGGAACAAATGATATTATGTTACGTGAAATTTTAATAGATATAGTAGATTTAAGAAGTTTTATAGGAATTAGGAATAATAGTTTAATTTGATTGAAGATAAATTTTAGAGATAATTATTTGAAAGATATAACTATGTTACTAAGATATTAGTATGATATTTGGCAATTTTGAAAGATAAATTATAATTATATGCAAGAATCGATTTATCATTCTTTTATTAGGGGGATTTAATACATATACTCTATCTAAATTCTAAAGAAAACATTGAAATAAAGAAAAATGTACATATTTGGATGTAATACTAGTGATATACAATGTATTATAAATAATTTAAAAGATTCAATATGCAAATAAAATTTGACATTACAATTTCGAAGGACAATAATGCAGAAGATACTTAATGATACATAGATTTTATAAAGATTTTAAAAAAAGAATACAGATGTCGCTGGTAGCAAAATTACAATTAGAATTAAAGAATGAAAATCTCTCTTTGTTATGTGAAAACATAAATTTGTATTTTTTTTTAAAAAAGGAATTTTTTTGGTAACCAAAGGAGAACAGAATTATTTATGGAAAAAGTTTAGTTAGTTGATTTTGAACCCCTCTCGAGAGAACATCTAATATGAGTTCTCTCAAATTTGCTGAATAATATAATAGTAATTGATATATTAAAATAGCATCAGATTATAATAATTAGCATGATAAGATCAGTGCGTGAATAATTCCTTAAATAATTATATTGAAATAGTGTTAGTGATTTTTCCGGGTTCTAAATTATAAATTTAGAAAAGTGGTTCCGGCGATTCTAAAAGACGTGCTTAGAATCAGAACGAGTGATCCTGATACCTAGTTGGTGAGTCCAGTCCAGATTTTATAAATTATTTTTCAAGAATTAACAGGCCTTTAAATAAAATTAAGATAGATGCATCTATATCACATTTTTGAATACTGACAAAATTAACGTTAAAGATATATAAAATTTCACCTGAAGAGAAGAGAAAATTTTTTGAATAGACAATTTTATCGCATATAGTTATTTGACATTTATACACGTCAAGTGTAATTTTCGACGATTTGAACGTTTAGAATAAGTAGTTAATTAGGTTGTTCTTCTAGTATATAGGTTGTTTTTTTAATTTTAAGGTTCGTAGAAAGTACGATTATTGTTCTTTATTATATTTTGGGAATAATAATTCATTTTCACTTGTTATCTGATGGTATATAATATATAATTTTTGATTCCAACTCACTTTGGTATTAATTCAACTCCTATTTCATTGAATTTGAAAAATTTTGGATCCTATAAAACTTTTGATATAATCAGTGACATTTAGTTAATTTTCAGTGACAGAAAAATTGTAGATGTCATTAGATAATTTAATGGTCTTAGAATATATTGAACAAGCAGTCACTATAGATTTGCAATAGTATAATTGACAATTTTGGAATATTCTTTGGAAATTTATAAATTTAAAATTTAAATTATTAATTTTTTTTAATCTTTGAACCCTCCCTGAGGTAAGAGCGAGTAAGTCGATTTTGTAGTAATTTATCTTTCAGAATATAAAATTTCATATTCATCTGAGCCGGGCATAATAATTTGACAATTCCTGTCAAAATTTCAAATAGGTTATATTCAGTGATAAAGGTGTTTTCACATTAGTGTAGTTACTACCACGATTGTAACAACAGCATCTAATAATCAAATTTCAAATAAAATCATATAATACATAATTATAAAAACAGTAGAACATTAAATATATTATAATATATATTGATATGGTCTAATATTATGTGAGATGTTTTTTTTATTGTTTAATTTTATTAGAATTGCTGTACGTTGCAGCGACAATTATTGTATACGTAGCTTAAACAGCGTATTTTTATTATCTTGTAAACAAAGCTTAAAAGGCATATATTATGTATATCAAAAGTTGACAGTAGTTGTCAAAAATTTCCCGGCTATCAAATTGTAATTAATTGAAAAATAAATTTAACATAAAATACTCGAATCACTCTTACCTCAGGGTGGGTTCAATGCGCTATTGAAAATAAAAATTTTATATAAATTTCTTTGTTCTGTTTGATCTATCTAATAATATAATGTGTCTGTTTGTTCAAAACTATAAAGGCTATTCAATTTCTTTTTTTGACATTCACAATGTATAAATGACTTGTATGTCACCAATAATGCACAATTGTCACTATTTAAAATAAAATTTCTAAATTTGATAAATATGTTTAATTTTTATCAACTTTCTTGAATGGTTTGAATGTTATAAATGTGAGTAACAAATTTACAAGTATTTACAATTATAAATCAAATAAATTTTAAAATTTAGTTTTCCTTTTTTACAACAATAAAGAACCAACCCGTATCTTCCCAGATATAAACTAAATGAACCTACAAACTATAACGCCTATCTCTAGTACCAAAAGTTTTGTAAAGAATTTTTGAAAGAATTCAATCAACTTCAAAAATTTCACTTGACTTGTCAAATATCCGAAATGTCTTTATTTTATTGTATCTTCAAATTATTTAATATTCTATGTGAATTGAAAAGTTTAGATGCATCTATAATTTAATTTGTTTTTAAAGCCTGAATCTTTCAATTAAAGAACAATTCTGGAGTGGACTCACCAGTATTCGATGATAACAGTCAGTTCGTACAATTCTAAAAACTTTAGAATTCTGGATCTTACACCTCTGCTTCAATTTTGACAAAGTTTTTTTATCACTCACGCACATAATTTAAATGGGTTACCGAATAATGCTTTCTATTATTAATCACTGTTGAAATTATTATAATACAAAATTTTTTAATAGATCTAAAATTATATGTTACTCTTTGGAGAGCTCCTACTTAGAAGTTCTCTCTTCGGAGGATTCAACGTTACTCCCTATTTTTTTTCAATCAACAACCCAAATTATATTGTGGTTACCAAACTTTCTCTTTTTTCAAAAAAAACTAAATTTTTATCTCCTTACTATAAATAGATTTTGATTTCTTTTATTAACTGAATACCTAAAAATGACTATTTATTTCTCTAACCTTGAATATCTTTTGAATTGTCATCGGAATGTCATCAGAAATCAAATAGTGTCAAATTTTATGTATACAGGGTTTTTCAATTATATTGAGTACATAGACAAAACAGGGTTTTCCAAAAGTATTGCCTAAGAATATATTAAGTGAATTCTTTAAAATTTGAAATAGGATTACAGTATTAAATTTTATTGTAATTTATCTTATATGAATTTAATTATATGTTATATCTTTCATTTCAATAAGGTTTTTTTTAATTCGCCCCGGTATATTTAAAAAAATTATTTAGGTTCAATAATATCACACAGTGCACTTACCTTTATATCTCTTTTAATTATTAAAAAAAAAATTTTAAATGAGCACTCAGCTTCTCAGGATGTTGAGTTCACAAGATAAAATATTCATATGATTCCTTTAACAATAAGCGCCAGGATCTTAATATTGAATTTTGATAAAAAAAGTTTGTGATCTAAAATATCTGTATTCACTCATTTTAAATTTTTCTCTTGAATAGCCTCTGCTCTGGAGATGGGCCGATGACACGCCAGAATAAGTACAAGAGCTAGTGAGACACTGCAATAGCAGACGGCTGCCAATCATAATTGGTTCTGATGCCAACGCACAAAATACCGTGTGGGGAAGCACTAACGTGGGGATAACCCCCACTTTTGACACGAGAGCACGAGAAGAGGTCCTGGACGTAACAATTGTTAATGTTGCTGCTAAGAAAAATATAAAAGATTGGAGGGTGATAATCGAGCCATCACTTTCCGACCATACGATCATCGAATTTAGGATAGAGGGAGATACTACCTCGATTCCTACAATCCGAAATCCTAAAAATACTGATTGGTCTCTTTACAAGACCAATCTGAAGGACAATTTGGAACACGTCGAAGTGAATGGGGTAAATCACCCGCACTACGACCTGGAACAAAGAGTCGAACAGATTAGTGAGGCAATAATGGAAGCTTTCCATTCCAGTTGCTCATTCTCAGAAGCTAGTTCAGAAAAGGATGCTGTTTGGTGGAATGAGAACCTGTCAAACCTCAGAAAAGAGGTCCGTCGGCTCTTTAATAGAGCCAAACGTGACGGTAATTGGCAGAGGTACACTGAGAAGCTTACTCAGTGCGATAAAGAGATTAGGAAGGCCAAAATGCTCAATTTTCAAACCTTTTGCGGAAAGATCACTTCCACTCACACAGCGGCCAGACTACAAAAGTCACGGCAAATGGGGGAACTAACCCCACAATGTCGCGTCGCTGAAAAAGCCAGACGGATCATACACGGAAGGTGAAGAGGAACGATCGATTCTACTTCTTAGAACCCACTTTCCAGGTAGTGAACCAGCAACAAGCACTAAGCACAAAGAAGCACTAAAAAGGCAAGGAGTAAATGAAACCATTGTAAAATGGATGTATGGGTTGTTGACGAAGAGGATAGCGGAGACACAGGTAGGCAATCAAACCACCTCAGTTAAAGCCACTCGCGGGACACCTCAATGGGGAGTGATATCTCCCTTTCTATGGAGCCTCGTAGTAGATGAGTTGCTCTACAGACTAACGGAGCTTGGCTTCGAATGTATGGGCTATGCTGATGACATAGTTCTAATAGTCAGAGGCAAGTTCGAGAGCACCTTGTGTGATTTATTACAGAAGAGCCTCAGAAAAAATTATCAATGGTGCTTGTCAGTGGGGCTAAACATTGACCCAAACAAGACCATAGTAATTCCATTTACCCGGAAAAGAACACTTAGGGCCAATAAACCCCTATCTTTAAACGGGGAAATTATAGAATGGAAATAAGAAGTTAAATATTTAGGGTAACCCTAAACAGTAAGCTTCTGTGGAATAAGCATGTTCAAATAACTGCTAGTAAAGCCATAAGAGCTTTGATGGTGTGCAGAAATCTAGCTGGAAAGAGCTGGGGATGTAACCCAAAAATACTGCGATGGATGTACGACATGATTGTGAGACCAGCAATTACGTATGGGGCAATAGTTTGGCATACAAAAGCAAGTCAGTACAGCACGAGGAAGACCCTCGACAAAGTTCAAAGGCTTGCCTGTGTGTGCATCACTGGAGCTATGAGAACGTGTCCAACTAGGGCACTTGAGATCATTATAGATCTCACACCTCTACATCTGGTGATATAAAGATCTGCCCTAGAGGCAATTCTTGGAATATCTAAGGAAGGTTCGGGCAATGAGAGTATTAAAAATCAGGGAGCCTGGTCCTCTCTAACAAAATACATCTCATCAGCGAATCTTCCCAGTGACGAAATGATCAAGAGAGTAAGTCTGGAAAAGAATTTCACTACGATG
The DNA here is from genome assembly GCA_963921935.1 of Galeruca laticollis. NCBI lineage: Eukaryota > Metazoa > Arthropoda > Insecta > Coleoptera > Chrysomelidae > Galeruca > Galeruca laticollis. The sequence continues at coordinate 53,507,188 of OY998182.1, read as the reverse complement.
CTAAATAAGAGGAGAGACTGGGAAAGGGAATACACCATCCAAACTCTCAAAGAAAACACCATTAGATGGTATACAAGAATAACAGGGTCTCTTTAGTGTGACTTTCTGGCCACTCGGGAATCACGGGAAATGAAGAGGTCAATACACTTGCCAGGAGAGGAGCGCAAACGCCCTTTATTGGCCCGGGGCCCTTCTGCGGTGTAGTAAAATGCTCATATAAGAAATAGTTTCGGAAGAAAGAGGAAACCGAAAGAGAAGCACTCGGGCGGTGCCTTCCCGGGCTGGAACATTCTAAAAACTTCCTGCGGAACTTTGACACTGCTAGGTCCAAAAAATATTTTGACCTCAGTAAAAACAAGCTTACATCTCCTCACGGGCTTTCCTACAGGACACTGCCGCCTTAGGTTTCAGTGCATTATAACCCCGTTAAAATCTAATCTAATCTAACCATACTTTTAATAAAGTTATGATATCAAAGTGAATTATAGTATTAACATTATTGTACGTGAGCAAGTTATCAACAACAGTTATAGTTTCTTAAGGAGGTATACTAGGGAATAGATTTGTTACATCGAACAATATGAATTTAGAATTACGAGGTAGTTTGATATCTTCAATATTATTAATAAATACCGTTGAGGTTTCAACTGAAAATTGAGGTTTGAAAGAACTATATTTAGAAATACTGTGAAATTATAAATAACTAGTCTGATTGGGTACCCCTCTTTATGGAGTTTAATTAATGAATAAAGTTCAGGTTGTTGTGGATTGGGTAAAAATAATTTATATTTTTATTTATTGTTAATTATTGATTTAGCCTTATCTACTGCTAATTTTATTTCCCTCTGAAATTTATTAAGTTGTGTCTTTTTTAGTGATCTCAAAATTGCCTGCCTGTATAAAATTGTTGGTTTTTAATATATGTATACGTATAATTTTCTTTAGGTAATGCTATTACCGTATTTCCTTTATCTACTTTTGTGAAAATAAGGCTATTTGACTTTGATTTTTGTTGAATTTATTTGGCGACTGATAATTCAAAGTTGGGTTTGTCAGGCTTTACAAATTTTTTTAAATAATTTCGGAAGCTTTATGTTTTAGATTAGAATTATTTGGAAAAGTATAAAAGTTAATTTCTGATCTATACCTAGTTTGTTGAAGTTATCAAACGAACATGTGGATTGAATATTATGTATAAAACCTTTTTGTAATAATTGAACTTCTTTATTCGAAAAAACTGTATTTGAAAGATTTAAAAATCTATAAAATAATTTATGTTCTGAAAATTTAGTTTGTGGTTTTTTTTATACTGGTTTATTAGTTAATAATGACTTTAGTTTACGTTTTTGAACTTGGTACTTTTTGTGAATTATCAATTTAATTTTATCTCCCTAGGTGTGAATGATTTACCTTAACATAAATACCAAAAATATATCTCTTACTGTACTGAATATTCTTTTCTTCTTTTAATCATTTTTCTTTGCCATAGATACTTGCTTTGTTGGCTGAACTCCTCTTGTTTTATGTCTTTAATTTTATGTATCTAGGGCATACATGATTTCTGGAATATTGTCCGAGGAACCACACATTTTGTATACAGAGTGCACTTTTTAAAAGTAATTTAAAATACCAAATAACCAAAAAGCTGATATCAACTTTTTTCAAAAATTGAATAAATGATGCTTTTACTTGATGAAGATCCATACTGAACGATAAAATAAATCAATTTAATTTGTTTAAAACTTCATTATTTTTGAACTAATGTTCAATTTAAACTTGTGACGCGTTTCACTAACCCAGTAGCTTTATCAACCGAGTGAAGTTACCTCCTAAAGAAACTACATCTCTTGTTGATCACTTGCTAACGTACAATAATGTTAATCCATTAATCATTTAGTGAATTTAAAAAGAGCTTGCTCGCTTGATAACTTTTACAAAGTAATTATTGTGATTATTAGTTTCGGCTAATAGTGACAATAGCAGTATGGATGGGTTTACACCTGTGAAGCGTACGAAAAAGTTGGCGTTGTCCGTGAACGAGAAAGTAATAATGAACAATGTTTATAATTACTTAAGAACTAAAAATCCTTCAAGTTCAGTTGATGACATTGTTGCAAAGACAAGTAATATGACAGGCGTAAGCAAATCAACAATATTCAAAATTAGAAGTGAAGCGAAAAGTGAAGTTATTAAATCCGCAAAGAAAAATGCAGGCGGTAAAAAGAAAGTTGAATTCACAGAAGAAATTGAAAACGCAATAAGAAGAAAAGTTCACGAATTTTATTTTAGGAAAAAAATCCCAACACTAGCTAAAATTTCGGATGAAATAAATAAAGATCCATATTTCACTAAAATGGGCCGAACGAAACTACGGGAAACACTTCAGGAATTAAAATTTAAATGGGCAAAACATGATAGAAAAGCGATTCTAATTGATACTGATGAAATTATTTGTTAGAGACGGAGATATCTAAGAACAATTTTTAAATTACGTGCAGAAGCAAACCAATATTTTACTTGCATGAAACCTGGGTGAATGAAGGCTATGCTAGGTTTTTAGTTTTTAAAGTAATTATCACGGTTGAAATATGCAATTTATTTAAGAAAAATTAGCAGCTAACATTACATGACATAAATTTTTTTTAAATTGACAGTTCTATTTTTTTAGTTACTAATAAACAAACAACAACCTACTTGTTACGATATTTAAAATTATTTCTAACACCTTCTCCTAATTTAAAATATCTTAATAAAGATTATAAAAATAACAAAAACAATATTTTTTAAAACTAGAGTTCATACATGAGAGAGTTGCTATGTTTCTGAAATTTAATAGTTCCTAGACACTTTGTAAATATATCCGCCGTTTGTAAGTCAGTAGGGCAATAGTTTATCTTTACAACACCATCACTAACCTTTTCATTAATAAAATGATACCGCACATCAATGTGTTTACTTCTCTTATTGAACTGTCCATTTTTTATTAATTCTATCGCACTTTGGTTGTCTACATTTAAAGTTATTGACACTGGTACACTTTTGAGTTCTTCAATTAGTGATTTTAAAAACAAGAGTTCTTTCAGACACTCTGCTGCTGCGATATATTCAGCTTCGGTGCTTGAGAGAGATACGACTGGCTGTTTGCGGGAACACCATGTAATAGGTCCATTAGCAAAATACACCACATAAGTACCCTGTTGTACTTTTTCTACTTTCTGTCACCCGCGAAGTCAGAATCACAATATGCTGTCAAAATATAGTCTCCATTTTGGGCACTTTGATCATTTTTAAAGCAAATGCCCATATTTTTAGTTTTGATTGAATATTTTATAGTTTGTTTTAGGTTTGAAATATCTAGATTTGTAGGATTTTTCATTTTTCTGCTTTCATAACTGACTACATAAGAAATACCAGGTCTTGTTTTATTAGCTAGATAAAGTAAGCTTCCAATGGCTTCTCTAAATATATATATATATATATATATATATATATATATATATATATATATTCCTTTGTACCTTCAAAATGAATTGTTGGAGCTGAAATTGGTTTTGCCTCTTACATGTTAAACCTTTTTAGTATTTCTTCAGTGTACTCCTTTTGACTGAGTATTATTATTTCTTTCTCTATTTTTATGTTTATTCCCAAAAAAATTTCTAATGTTTTATATTTCACTATCTGATTATTTTGCTCCAATCCTTCCAATAAATCTATTTCCTGTTCATTTTCTCCCATGATTAAGCCATTATCAACATATATAGCAAGGAAAATATTACTTTCTTTGTTTTTAAATATGCATCTTTCACTTCTTAGTGAAGACAAACCAACATCTTTCAAAAAACGTGTAAAATGCTCAATCCAAAGAAGAGGAGCTTGTTTTAGACCCTACAAGGACTTTCGAAGACGGCAAATTTTGTTATTATTATCTTCGTAGCCTTCAGGTAATGACATATAGAGCTCTTCATGACGTTCGCCATATAGAAAAGCTGTTTTGATGTCAAAATTTTTCATTTTGTAGTTGTTTTTGACTGCTAAGCCAAACATTACCCTTAGAGCTGTTGAGCTGATTACTGGACTAAAAGTATCTTCAAAATCTATCCCATACTCTTGTTGACACCCTCGTACTACCAATTTGGCTTTATATCTTCCATCATTTTTTAATTTGAACACCCATTTGCTGGTCAAAATCTTTTTTTTATTAGCTTCTGACAAATCAACTAAGTCCCAAGTTTTATTTCTTCTTAAAGTCTCCTTTTCATCTTCTATTGCTTGTATCCAATTTTCCTTTTCAGAGCTGTTGACTGCTTCTTGATATGCTAACATCACATAATCGTTATACCTTATTGGCAAATTTATTTTTCTTTCTCGTCTGTTTTCTATTGGGTCTTCCATTTCACCTTCTCCTAAATTTATAGTTGGTTCAAATTGTTCATTTTCGTGTTCATGCTGAATCTCTTCATTTTCGCTGTCATCGTTCAGATTTTCTTTATTTCCATTGTCATTATTTAGATTTTCTTCTTCTTCATCAGTCGATTCGAGTTTTTTAATCTCGTCTTCTTTTTGCATATCTTCATGGTTTTCTTCTTTGAAAATAACATCTCGAGAAACTACTACTCGTTTTTTATGATTATCAAGCAATCTATATCCATTTGGTGCATAACCAATAAAGATATATTCTTGGCTTCTTGACTCTAGTTTTTGAAGGTATCCTAGGGTTTTTGCAAAAGCTTTGCAACCGAAAAATTGAAGTCAGGGCAGATTAGGCTGCTTTCCTGTCCAATTTTCCGATGGAGTTTTTCCAGTAATGCTTCATTCGGTTGGACTGCGATTTAGTAGATAAGTGGCTACATAAACAGCTTCACCCCAAAATTTTTTTGTTAATCCTGAGTCGAACATTAATGCTCGCGCCTTTTCTAGAAGAGTTCGGTTTAGGCGTTCAGCTTTGCCATTCATCTGCGGATAATGAGGTGCTGTATAATCGAATACCATCCCCTTCACGTTACACCACTGTTTTAGTTTTAAATTTGAGAACTCGCCTCCGTTGTCACGTCTTATCTTGTATACTCTTCCATTTTTATGAGCCTCCATTTCTTCTATACATTGTTTAAGATAATCTGTAGCTTCATATTTGTGTTTTAATAAATATACAACTGAATAATGAGTAAAATCATCCAAAATAGTTAAAATATAATTCTTTGCATCCCATATTGTAGGTTCAATTGGACCACAGATATCAATATGTAATATTTCTAGTGGACGAGTAGCTCTTGACCTTGTTGTAGAGAAAGGATTTCGGACTTGTTTTGACTTTATGCAGACCTCACATTCTTTTTCAAGATTATTAAAATCATTCTTGTTTACTTCCATTCCGTTAGAAATATCTAAGAGTTTTTTTAAATTCTGTAATGATAAGTGTCCCAATTTTCTATGCCACTCACTAGCTTTTAATTTTATTTGTTTTTCAGGGATTAAGCTTTCATTATCTTTACAAAAATTTATTTCATATAGCCCACTGCTTTGTTTTTCTCCATTTAATACTTCCAACCCATTTTTTAAAATAACAACTTTATCTTTAGTAAATTTTACATCACCCCCTTTGTCTGTTATAGCACTTACTGATAAAATATTTTTACTTAGATGGGGCGCATATAACACATTATTTAGAATGCAAGACTTATTAGTAATTTGTCCAGCACCTTCTGCTTGAATTGTTTCATTTTTCTTTGCTACACAGATTTCGCTTTTCTTATTTTTCACAAATTCAAAAAGATCCTTATCTTTACACATATGAGACGTTGAACCAGAGTCCACGATAAAGGTGGTATCAAATATTGATTCACTATTTTTATTTTCATGTGTTAGAAAGCTTACTTTACTACCATCCTTTTTTGACTTTTGATAAGTTTTTCGGAAAAAACAGTTTTCTTCTGTATGGTTATTCTTTTTACATATTGTACAACATTGTTTTGCTCTGCAATCTTTCATAAAATGTCCAATTTTTCCACAATTATAACACTTACGTCCTGATGATTGGTTAACAAATTTTTCTTTTTTAATGTGCTGTTCTTCAGCTTTAAATGTTACACTTTCGTCTTTTTTTGTTCCTTTTATTCTATTTTCTTCTGAAACTAATCTGGATATGAAATTGGTCAATGATCTTTCTGTTAATGGGGCTGATTCCCAGGCTGTGACAAAATGTTTGTATCCATCAGGTAGAATAGAAAGAGTTTTAGATATTATCATATCATCACTAACACATTGGTTTAATGTTTTAAGTCGAAAGGCTAAATTTTCAATTTTGCTTATGTTCAGTGACATGTCTATTTGTTTATCAAATTTAAAATTGAAAAATTCTTGTAACAGATTACATTTTTGCTGCTCAGAATCCTTATGGAAAATGTTACACAGTTTGTTATACATTTGACATGAACTTTCACAGTTTATTATATGCATTAAATGCTTTTTATCTATAGTTGTCATTATCACTTTTTGTGCTTTAGCATCCTTTTTATTCCATTCTGCTTTCTATTCGGGTTTTGTCAAATTTTCAAACTTCCAACCTCCATTTACAATTTCATAGAGTCCGTTGGCTTTAAACAGTATTAGTATCTGAAATTTCCATACCTCGAAAGTTTCATTATCGAATAGTTTTTCAATCAAAGCACATCAGATTGAGCGATTTTTATTTTATATTATGCCGCTAAAGTTCTCACTTAACTTCAAAGTTTTTACCGGGTACAGCAGATTTTACAATCACGATTTTTATTTCTCACAAAGTTTTTAATTCACTGCACACTGCTGGTGGGCAAGTGAACTGACCTGGGCCCATAACCTGTTACGTTTTTAAAATAATTATCCCGGTTGAAATATGACATAAAAAGTTTTTAAATTGACAGTTCTATTTTTTTAGTTACTAATAAACAACAACTTACTTGTTACGATATTTAGAATTATTTCTAACAGGCTACACTGTCTTTAAAACGTGGTAGAATACCAACATTCAATGTTCACGACAGGCTTTTTTGGAAGGATTATCTACAGGATTGAAGAGTCCATTCGGTAAGGGACGACGTCTAATCATAACTTATATTGGCAGTGATAATGGGTTTTTAGATGGTGGCTCTGTAATATTCCAATCTAAAAAAATTGGAGACTACCATGAAGATATGAACGGCGACATTTTTGAGGAACATTTTGAGCAGATGATTGACCTAATACCAAAAGGTTCAGTCATAGTATTAGATAACGCTAGTTACCATTCTCGTCACATTGAGAAGGTGCCGAACACATCATGAAGAAAACAAGAGATCATTGAATGGCTAACAGACAAAAATATCACAAATCAGTCAAACCCGAACTTCTACTAATTGTAAAATTGAATAAACCTCCTGCTCGATATGCAGTGGACGAACTAGCAAAAAAACGTGGTACTGACGTAGTGCGACTTCCCCCATATCACTGCCAATTAAATCCGATAGAACTGATATGGGCATACGTGAAAACATTAAAACTAAAAGATGTGCAAGCATTATTAGACAGGTACCTATTACAAGTTACTAAAGAAAATTGGCAAAAGGCAATTCATCATGTATTAAAAGAGGAAGAAAACATGTGGAATCTGTACGAAATCTTAGATGCAGACATTACAGTGACACCACTATAATTTCAATAAATAATGACTCCTCAAGTGACGATAGTGATTCCGACAGTGATTTAGAGACATTTGCAATCACTAATCTAGACTAAGATGAAGGAAGAACTATTTAAAACAATTTACAAGTGGCATGTTCATATTAATTTGGTAAGCAAATTACAATTAGTACCTGTCATAACATTCTATTATTTAGAATTCGGGCCATAACTAAACGGTCAACATTATAAACCACACTTATTTAATAGGATATCTACGTATTTTCATAATTTAACTTAAGAATACAAGAAATATTAACAATATATACCTACGAACCCCTAATACTGTTTCTAAACCTACGCCTATTATACCCCTAGAAAGTATTAAGATAAGACTCTGTCATTGTTATCTTTATACAATACCCGCCGGCACAAATAAATTTCTTGTTTTCACATTTATTACAGCAGGTAGGGTGAAATTACATATTTTGTTTGGTCCACATGTAGAGAACAGGTCCCATAAAATTTTGATTTATTACTCCGCATCGATTGCGATTTTACTATAGCTTCATCGGTACAACTAGACAATTAAACAGCTTCATTACTTAGATTACCTCAATTCATAATAATATCAAATTTACCGTAGAACTCGATCAAAATAAGTCTATAAACTTTTTAGAGTTTACAATTTAAAATACAATAAATAATAAACATGATTTTTTTTTATTTCCTGAACCATCACATACATACATTACAATTCATAACAGTTCTGTACACCATTTCAGTCATAAATTAGCAGCTTTCAATACACAGACTTTCAACAGTCCCATTTAATACCAATAATCAGAACAAAGAACTAAATATCATAATGCAAATATCAGTTGATAATAATTACGATCCAAATTTACAAACATACAAAACATACTTTAGAACCAAGAAAAAGAAACAATTTAAAAGCTTAATATACTTCGGAACGCCGTCCTTAAAAATTAAATATTTTTAGAAACTTTAGAGATGAATATTTGCTTTAAAACTGATTACAATTTATCCAAACTCATTAGAAATAACAAATCTAAATATTCAATATTAAACAAATGTGGAGTTTATAAATTAAAATGTGATAATGGCAACTGTGATAAAATTTATATCGATAGAACTATTAGAAATTTTCAAACTAGAATTTCAGAACACAAACGTAGCTATGACTACAAAAAATTAGATTCTAACTATTCAAATCGTTTATAAGAAAACCAAAACACTTTTGACCCAAATTTTGAAATTTTACATGTAGAATCTAAATCCTTTAAATTAAATCTTTTAGAAGCTCTTGAGATAAATAAAAACAACTATTCAGGTAACCTTCTTAACGACCAAATAGATATTAACCATTCTCCCTTATTAAACCTATTTAGCGAGAAGATAGTTTAGGAATGATTGTAGTGAATGAATTTCCAGGTAAACTTGTTCAATACTTTTGTTTATACTCGTAGAATTCCGTATTTATCCACTTCATATATTTAAAAAATATTCATTTCATCGTGCAGTACACATTTGAATTATGACTAAAAATTATCAATTCAATTGATAATCAAATATTGATTTACTTACAGTTCGAGCTCGACTATTGGAGAAATTTCTCCTAAAAAAACTAAATCTGAGCTGGAAGAATTGGTGGAAGTACTAGATTCGTGCAAGGGTATGCATGAGTATATAATATTTCAATTTTTATAAGAAATATTGATTAATATTGTAAGTTATATCCCTATTTTAACTCTGCCTACAATGCTGTCGGGTGTACTGAGTAGCTTGACAGTAGTGTAGCCGGTCCCAAGCTCGAATAAAAGAGGAGGGTTCGGGGGTGAGGTTAGCAACTTGCCTCTGGTAAAAAAGAAGCATGCTCATAGAACCGATCATAAAGCCTCGGATATCGGACGGAAATACCAAAAGACGGACTCAGCAGATACCAGCAGAAATGAATTCCCACAAAATCGAGATATGTGCCCTACCGGAAACCAGGAAGAAGGGAAAAGGAACATCAAAATACCAGAACTATCTACTTATATACAGTATGTCCCAAGTTATCGTATACAGGCAATATTTCTTTTAATTTAAAAGATAATCCAATACTGTAAAAACTGTTGTGAATGGAATCAAAATTCCTGCCTAATGACATATCAGAAACTTCATTTTACATATCAGTCCTTTGACAGCCACCCCTCACTTTCTATTTTCAAATGGCACCCCCTGTATATTTTCGTTGAAAATTGCTTGTCACTCTATTTGGAATACAATGATTTAACATACTTGTTACCATTTTGTAACTTCTAAATTTCCTTATTAAAATAAAATACAAATAATAAAGAACGAACTACAGTATGTCTTCAAAATTATTCACCGCAGATTCCATACAATCTTCAAAACGCCTTGAAAGCGCTCTTGTGCACGCATCCTAAATCATAGCTATTGTAATACTACGACATGTCTCACGAATGCGTTCTTTAAGATCATCTTAATCTACAGGCTGTGTTCGATATACTAATTCTTTAAGATAACCGCACAAAAAAAGTCCAGTGGCGTTAGATCGAGCGAGCAGAGAGGCCAAGCTATAGGTTCATAATTACCTATGCAACTATTGTGATTGAGATACTTCGCAACAATGACTGCATTATGAGGTGGAGCACCGTCCTGTTACCAGATCATTATATTTCGCTCTTCCAAAGGAATGTCTTCCATAAGTTCAGGTAATTTGTTTTCAAGAAAATCTAAACACGTAAAACTAGGGCACACACAAATGACCATTGAATTTTACCCACACCATACATTTATACTCCAAACTGAAAACGAGTTGAACGAACCTAGTGAGGATTAGAGATATGAATTCTAATCTTCTGTAAAAATCAGTAGTCCTCAGTTCTTGAACTGAATGTAGTTTAAATGGGTGATATTTGTGTTGCTTCAAAATCCTCTGTATCGTGCTCTTACTTATTCCCAGTTCTTCAGCTATATTTCTAACGGAAGTATGAGGATTGATACCAACATACGCAAGTACATTAATTACATTATCATCAGTTCTCACTGGATATCGGTGCGGTGCACGGTTTTTGTTTTGGAACGAACAGCTGCGCATCTTCCGTTCCAATTTAGAAAACACCATGTGTGATACCGAGGACGTTGAGGAAAACGTTCTTGATATAAACGGCCCGCTCGTCGAGCATTTTTCCTGCATTCGCCATAAACCAATAGCATATCAATGTACTCGTCTGGACTGAAAGTGAATGGCATTGTGCTTATAACAAGATTCATAATTGTGGATAGAATAAAAAAATTATTCGTTAATTAAATTCAACATCCTTGGTACTATTTGCAAATGACTGTTGTTCTACACTTATTATTATTAACTATCATTCATTTTTTGACATAGAAAGCATGAGTTTTTCAAACAATAGATTAATCTACTTCTTTCTCGTGAAGCTTTTAATAGCAGTGATGGAAGCAATGAGGATAATTAGGTAAATCAAAATATCATAAAATGTTATTTTTTTGGAACTAATAATAAAAAACCAACAAGTATGTAACATCGACGTATTCCAAATACAGTGACAAGCAATTTCCAACGAAAATATACAGGGGGTACCATTTGAAAATAGAAAGTGAGGTGTGGCTGCCAAAGGACTGTTAAATGAAATTAAGTTTCTGATACGTCATTATGAAGGAATTTTGATGCCATTCAAAACAGTTTTTACAGGATTGGATTATCTTTTAAATTAAGCAAGATATTGCCTGTGTACGATAACTTGGGACACCCTGTATAGCGGAATGGACAAAGACGACTATACAAGCTCAGGCGTCGGACTCCTGTTGCTTGAAAAATTTAAGAATGATATAGAGGATATCGAATATATCAATCACAGAATCTTGAAGACAACCTTAAAACTAGCAAACAGTAAACTTCATATTATATCTGTCTATGCCCCAGACATAAGCAAACCGGAAAATGAAACGGAAGATTTCTATAACACGCTACACGATGTGCTGGACAAGCTACAAGAGAACGATAAACTTGGAGACCTTAATGCAAGAATTTGAAATAATATCATAGACAATATCAAACAACGAAGAAATAATATATAGGAATGGAGAGCACCTTATTGACTTCTGCGCTTAAAATATTTTAAGAATAAACAACACGTTTTCCCCCTTAAACCCCAACACAAGTACACTTGACAAAATACACAGGGACAACAATCAACGATCGATTACATCGATTACATAACAACTAATAGAGAGATCTTACCTAAGCAAATACTTGATATAAGAGCTTTAATATCGCCCAATGTAGGGTCCGATAACAAATTGATACTGGGGAAATTCTCAATTAACATTCCATTAAACAAGAAAAAACCACCCAAATACTAGAGGACCAGACCACAAAATGGCTATATCAGAAAAGAATTTGAGACACACCCAGTAACAGACGAGGAAAATTTAAATGAGGTTTGGGCAAAAATGGAATCTAACATATTCCAAGCTGCAAAAGAAAGTATAGGAGTCAGAAAAAGTAACGTAAACTCAACAAAAATATCGAAACCGTGGTTCACTGAAGAAATTAGAGTTCTAGCATATGGAAAAAGAAAAGCATATCTGCAATATTGCAGTAACAAGACAGCCGACAGCTATCAGCAATATAAAAACATAAGAAACGATATAAACTCTAAGATAAGAATCTTGAAAAGAGACTATTGGACACGGTTTACCAAAGAAATGGAGCACGATCTATACGGATCGCAACGTAAAGTGTGGAGAGTCATTAAAGGCAGAAAAAACCAATCAATGAATATAAAAATTCTAATAAGATAAAAGGAGAAAAATGGACAGCCTATATTAAAGAACTTTATAATCCAGAAACGAATATACCTAGAAATGAATATACAGAGGAAGATGAAGAAGATGTCGAGGATGAACAAAACATAGATATAACAAAGGAAGAACTTAAAAATGGCATATAAAAATTAAAAAATAGAAAAGACCCAGGACCCGATGGTATACCGAATGAGCTATTAAAATACGGAGGAGAAACGATAATGGAAAACATAAGTACACTTTTCAGAAAATCTTAGACAGCAACCAGAACAATGGAAAATAGCATTACAATATCAATATATAAAAAAGGAAGCAAGAATAACCCTAGCAATTATCGAACCATTACCTTGCTAAACACAACACTCAAGCTATCAACGAAAATACTCGCCAATAAGATCAATAAAGAATATACGATATCAGAAGAGCAACTGGGCTTCCGACAAAACAGATCAACAATAGATGCCATTGTCATAGTCAGACAAATTGTTGAGAAAGCAATTGAATATAGTAATCCTGTATATATGTGCTTTATAGACCTGACCAAGGCCTTTAACCGTGTAAAATTAGAAGATGTGCTAAAATTCATAAAAGCAGAAAAAACACAATGGTAAATATAATTAAAGACGTGAACACAAACAACAAAACTAAAATTAAGGTCGAGAATGAATTAACATCGGAAGTAAATATTACATCAGGATTTCGACAGGGAGATAGTTTTTTAAGCTCATTACTATTCAATCTAGTAATGGAAAAAATAATAGAAGAAGTAAAAAACGTGGGACACGGATACGGGCTTGGGGGAAAACAAATAAAAAATTTCTGCTATGCAGACGATGCAATTCTGATATCAGACTATAAGAACAACCTACAATGTATGGTAAATGCCTTCAGAACATCGGCGAAAAAATATAACATGCAAATATCAACCACTAAGACCAAAACTATGGTAACGGCAAGAGAACCCAGACGATGCAAAATTGTAATTGACGATGAAATAATAGAGCAGGTTACAAGGTTCGAATACCTGGGTATAGAAATATGCAGCTACGGAGAGCTAAAACAAAGTGTACGAAAACAAGTAAATAAGGCATCTTACATATCAGGTTGTCTGAGGGATGTTATTTGGAAAAACAAAGACATAAGACTGGATGGGAAACTTCGTATATATAAAGCATGTGTTAGACCAATATTGACATATGTAATAGAAACGAGAGCCGACACAGCGGAAACAAAAAGAATAGTGAGAACAACAGAAATGAAAACTTTAAGATCAATCGCTGACAAAACATTGAAAGATAGAATTCCAAACAATCAGATAAGAGAACTATGCAAGGTACAAGATGTTGTACGATGGGGAAGACAGAGAAGACGGGAATGGAACCAGCATGTTACACGAATGAGCGCAAATAGGATAGCCCGAACAGCAAGAAATCTAAAACCATATAGCACCAGACCACCAGAAAGGCCCTTTAAAAGATGGCTAGACAGCTGGCAATCGACATCCCAAATAAGATTGCAGCACTAATCGGTATAGAACAGGCCCAAGAGCCTATATATATATATATATATATATATATATATATGAATAAGAAGAAGAAGATATCCCTATCTTTGGAATTTTTCAGTGAATGAGTAGAGAATTCAGTGCAAATCGTGCCAAAGGATCTTTCTTCATCAGCCACACTGACTGTTTCGGAAACTGAATTAGAAAAAATTTCTTTGTGCCTGCAATATATTACAGATCCACCATGTAGTACCACAAGAACCCAAGAAAGTTGTTATGGATTTATAGGACCCGTTGTACTGGCTCTGGTGAGCTTAAAATCAATAGGGTTCATCTGTGAGACCCCTTGAACAATATCCAATCGCAAAATTGGTCACTTGTATACACTCCGGAGGCTGTATATCTTGCTAACAAATCGAAATGTATCCAAAAATGACAAAAATGTGATATTTCAAGTACCATAGCACCGGTTGGACTGGCTCTGGTGAGCTGAAAATCAATAATATTCAATCATAAAATTGGCTACCTCTTGCACTCCAGAGGCTGTATCGTACTAACAAGACATGTTACGAAGAGTGGCCAACGATAACGACGACGACATTCACACGGGATTTTTTTCTAAAAACCGTTTTTTCGTCTTTTTCTTGTTGAAAAACGGAAAAATAGCTCAAAAAAATTCAAAATTCCAACTTTTTTTGGGGTAAACCAATACTTTTCTCGCATATTAGATAGAGTTGGGCGGAAAAGTAATACAATGTAATATCCACAAGAATAAAGAATATTGTCGAAAGTTATGGTACTGTAACGTTTTTATTTTCCCTATATTTCGCCCTACGAAATCGAATAATTTCTATCCCAGTACGGCCCTGGCGTAACAATATTTTCTTCGAACTGTACAGGATATCGTTTCAGATGACCTATAGACATAAAAGAAATTAGGAACAATATATCTCTGGATGTCGAAAAGGTTTGTTACGCCTCAATCTTGATTTTCAATTCAACCACATAACAATTGAATGTACAAAAATTTTAATATCGCCTCTAAAAAATGTGCGATGAGCAAACAATAGTTTTTAATATCGCCTTCGGACGAAATTCTGGGTAGACAGCGTAATTTGTGCATTTATGGTCTCGATTCGTTTTTATATGGTTCGTTATATGACTTTTTTAGAACTAATTTTACCGCTATTTTTCGAAAAGAATTTAAAAAAAAAAGATGTCTATCCCCAAAAATCACGAGAGGCGATCTACGAAGAATACTTGAGCGAATCAGTTGTCATTTTCTTAGGGTCTTAACGCTAGTTATCGTGTCGTTCTCACCGCTATCGGTGATTGAGTCTGTGATAAATACTTGAGCTAATGAGTTGTGATTTTCTTAGTTATTAAGACATCGTATCGTACAAAACTACCGATATAACCTGTGCTGAGTCGGCGAATTAAAACTATCGAAGTATCTGTTTATTGCGTTTATTACCGACATTAAGTTACCGAAGAATACCGAGTGTCTGTGATTTGTTCCATCACGCGGTGAGACTAGATTACTTATTACAAGTACTGTCCTAAATGTTTAAATCGACCTAATCGAGAAAACACGCCTCCGGCGTTAATGCAAGTGTCTTCACCTGAATAGTATTGTGGTGGTTGACTGGAAACTGGTATCGTAAATCATTATTTTGTATCTCTCCTAACTGGAGTAAATCGCACCTTTTCTGCGTTGATGGTGAAAAGACTAATTTAGTGTCACGCCATTTCTTTAGCGAAAGAACCATACGGTATCAGAACTATTTTATTATGATAACGAGTTTATTTATTACTACTATTGACATTGTTTTAGAGAACTTTTGTTTTATGCTGTTTTATAGAATAACCGTTAAGAAATTCGGTGTGCACGTCTAAATCTAGATTAAACTATTTTCCGATCCCTATTTTGACGTAACTTCCACAAAGACTGTGTGTTTTTTTGTTTCCGAGTAATTCAGTAATATTATATTATTCTACATTTTCTTTTTTGAATAAACGGAAAATAATTTCATTAATAAACTAATTTTTTTAAGTTCGCAAACTTCGCGACATTTATCGTTTGTGTATTTATATAATTATGATTTGTATATTTGTTGTTCCTTGAAGACGATTTATTCCTCGAACAATTACCGTGTAGTGTTGAGTGATGATTTGTTTTATTGTTTTTATGTATATATTAATATTTTTGCGGTACCCGGTTATGCATGTACCCATATTATTGTAAATTTTGTTGACGTTCTGTTCACTGACGCTAGTCAAACATGTTAATAAACTGGTTAACATAATAAACCGTGTTTTAGTGAGTACTTCCCTAACCTCCACAGACACATTACCGAAAATACTTCATTTTTTATAATTTCTCTCTCTTATCGCAGTTTTTGAAATTTTTCCTATGAATTAAAATTTCTGGCGCCCTTTAATTACCTTACCGGTTGATTAACTTTCCTAAAATAAACCCACGACTCTTAGCTCTCTAACCAAAACAAGAGTGCCGTTCGCATACGTCTTAATTTTTTATCGCCCAGTATCGTTTCAAATAATAATATGTCATCTTGGTCCCATCCAAGGAAACTTGGAGAAATTGGTACCGAACAATTAAGAAGGTAACAGTACAATAGATACCAAGGGTTACTTGCCACAATTTTAAGTTAAAAAAAATTGTAATTAAATATTATTTTCAAAATTATCCGCCTTTCTATATAACTGAATTTATTCTTTCGAGAGCGAAACATCTCGAAGCGAAATGGCGGGGGCCAATCGTCCCATAACCAATAAATTTATATTACTAAACAATACACTTCTAGATAATCCTGATTTTAGACTCTACCAGTTCATAATGAGGTGGTGGATAAAAAGGCTAACGCGTTCCTCATCGTGGATGTTACTGGGCCAACTGACAACAATATTCTAGACAAATACAACGATAAAATAGCGCAGTAACTGAACAGCTTTGAACTAGGACAGATGTGGGATGCGAAGAAGTAGAATGTGGTACCAAACATTGCACTTCAACTTTTAGGTTAATTATGCCCCTTATCAGAGCTACTTTTACAGCTCGCCTCCTATTTCCAGAGCTTTAGTGAACTCCAGTATTTGGGATGACTTCAAAGAGGTTACATCCGCGGCCCTACAAGTTTCTTATCCAAAGCACTTTTTGAGTTTGTAATGGCGAGGCATTCTAGAACTAGATGATCCGGAGTTTCTTCCTCCTCCCCACAGAATCTTCACTCATCAGCTCCTGCCAAATCTACTCTCATTAGGTGGTTCCTGAGGCCATTAGGAGATGTAGCTTGTTTTTGCTTAGATAAAAATTCTTTTTGGATCTAGCTAGACTTTCATACACATCTACATATACTAATTCACAGAAGACGACAAATCTGAACATATTTCATAAATTGAACATGTAAAGGCATAAAACTACTGGTATTTCATATACTGCCACGCTCTTTCTTTGTGCCTAATTAAAGAGAAGAGAGAGAAAAAAAGGAAATTATGAAGTTAAAGGAAATATTAATGAAGATGGACGAATTTGAAGGATTATGAAAAATATAAAATGAAAGTTGAACTGATAGATTGTAGCGAAGTGAGCGTGCAATTATGCCGAGCTATCTCAAATGCCGGAGAGTAGGGGTGAGTTAAAAAGGGCGCCACTGTTTTATTTACGCTGAGCCAAAACAGAAGCTCTCTCCTTGCCGTCCTGGAACTCCCTATCAGTTGACGTTTTATACAGGGTGTCCCACGACGTTTTGACAGTCCAATTTCTCGAAAACTGTTCATACGACATGTATGAAATTTGGCAGATATAAACAGTCGAAACTGATGCTTAAATTTATTATAAAATGACTCCCGTTTTTCCTGTCATTTCCGGTCACGTGGCCCCAACATACTTTTTTTAAATGGGACAACCGGTATAAGATTACAATTTTAGATATATAATTCAAAAAAAAATTCAACGATACCACACTTGTCATCATTGTATTGTGCAGTAATGATAATAGGGGCAATTAAATGAACATCTGTATACATCATTTTATTAAAAAACGTAACATAGGGAATTAAAAAGTAAAAGTAATTAAAATTGTTTTTAAAAATGTACAAATTGATGACCGTGTGCATTGACACAATGTTCAAACCTTATTTAAAGATTTCTTGTAAGTGCTGTAGTAATAATTTCTGGTGTTACGGGCCGACATGCCTGTTTTAATTTATCCTAATCATCTAAATCAATTTAGGGGTATGACATAAATTCGACCTGTTAAGTAACTCCAGAGAAAGATATCTAAGGGTGTAATAAACGAATAATGGGCTGGCCGCAGAATCCCACCATTTCTGCCAATCCATTTTTCAGGAAATGTGTTATCAAGATATTCTCTAACTGGCCCAAAAAAGTGAGGAGATGCTCCATTTTGCTGCCACCACGTTGTTTGCCTTTCATGTAAGGGAATATTTTCAAGAAATTCTGGAAAAGTATTTTAATCAAAATCTAAGTATCTTTGCCCCGTTAATATTGCTTCATAAAAATAGGAACCAATCAACCGACCGTTAAATAAACCGCACCAAAAATTGATTCCCCACATATTGTTTGACAATTGGTTTCGCGCATCCACTTTGGATTCTCCTGCGACGAATAATGACAATTATAGCGATTAACAATACCATTGTTATGAAATCTACTTTCATCACTCCATAATATTTTTTCTAAAAAAGAAGGGGCGTCATTACTTTGTACTAACGTTTCAGCAATAAAATGTATTCTCCTTTCAGGATCTGCAGGAACTAAACCTTGCGTTTAATGTATTTTATAAGGATGGTATTTGTAATTTTTTAATACTCTTTGTATTTAGCTTCTACTTATTTGTAATTCTTGTTCAAGAAATCGTATTGAGGTGTGTGGATAAGCCAAATATTAATGACATTATCATCTGACTGAGCCGTCTTTTGATGAGGAACTTGATTTTTACCGCTTGGAAAGGAACCAGTTCTTAGCTGTCGTTCGACATAGACAAAAGTATTTTTGCTTGGATTATTCTATGTGGAAAACGATTTCTGTACAAACCTTGAGCATGAGTTTTGTTTTTTCCACACTCTCCGTAAATAAGTAGCATATCAACATATTCGTTATTAGTAAAAATTGAAGGCATTATTTACTTATTATTTCAGTGTATTCACAAGGTTATGACTAATAATTAATGACAATTCTTGAATAAACTTCACCTAACAATAATGAATAACAACCTATTTTGATGCTACTATAGTTATTTCTCTCTTAGCCACATAAATTTTTGAGTGGAAAATATTGCTTTAATAAATTTAGTAAAAATAAATACCCCTTATTATCTTTACTACGCAATACAATGATGACAAGTGTGGTATCATTGAATTTGATTTTGAATGATATATCCAAAATTGTATTATTATACCTGCTGTCCCATTTAAAAAAATTATGTTGGGGTCACGTGACCCGAAATGACAGGAAAAACGGAAGTCATTTTATAATAAATATAAGCATCAGTCTCGTCTGTTTCTCTCTGCCAAATTTCATACATGTCATATAAACCGTTTTAGAGAATTTGGACTGTCAAAACGTCGTGAGACCCCCTGTATAAAAGGAAAATATGAATATTTACGTAAACTATATCAGTAAAATTAAAAAAAAGAGATTAACAATAATAAGTTTTAAACATCCATAAGCAGAGGTTTGGTGGTGAACAAATAAAACAAAGTAGTTGAAATATAGTGTGATCTATTTAACAACAACAAAAATAATATGAATATAATAATGTTTACGAATACACAGAAATGTTAGTAGCACAAAACCTAATTTTACATATATACAAAATAGTGAAGCTAAGACATAAAGCCAGAAAATTTTCACCAAGTTTCCGGTCGTAGCCGGGTAATGCCAACAGCTGGGAGCTGGTGAAACGTAGTGAAGTAGCTGAATTTTTACTCAGAAGCTACTTTTATTAAGGACTCGCTCAAAAGCCTTGTAGCCCGTGCTTAAAAACATTGTCGTCCGTGCTCGAAAAACAAACTTTGTGGTCCGTGCTCGAAAAAAAAATACTTTGTCGTCCGTGCTCAAAAAAACACTTTGTCGTCCGTGCTCAAAAAACCCTAAAATTACAACCAGTAATGAAGACATTGATAATTTTTAAACAGGGTATAGCAAATACATGGTTGAGCTACAGGTAAACGAGAAAGTAGGTAAAAATTATTAAATACTAAGAGGCTTGCATAAATTAAGACAACAAAAATTACAGGTACTCAAAGTATTGTGTGAATGATGTACGATAAATGAATTAAAAATAAAATAAACGGTTTTAAAGTTTAAAACTAGCTTTTCCGCATCTGTGGCCCTGAACAATATTCTATCATAAAATTGTTACTTGTATACACTTCGGGGGATGTATCGTGCTAACAAACCGAAATTTCTCCAAAAATAACCAAAAATTTAGTATATATAGTTTTATAGGACCCGCTGTACTCGCTCTAGTCAACTGAAAATCAATAGGGTACATCTGTGAGACACCTTGAACAATACTTATTCATAAAGTTGATCAATCGTATACTCTCTGGAGGCTGTATCGTGCTAACAAACTGAAAATTCTCCAAAAATGACAAAAATTTGGTACTTCAAGTACCACAGCATATAACTTGAAGGTATGAGTATGAGTATGATGTTCATGGATTAATTGACGTACAGGTTCTCGAACGTTTGATTCGTACATAAATACGAGTATGTTCACGAACGTTCACGTACTAACCAGAAGGTGGTTGTTGGAATAAACCTCATATTATGAAGTCAGTTATTGTAATTTCATTGCAGCCAACGTTAAAATAGTTATATTTGTTGTGTTAATTCAACGAATAATAAATCAATGGTTAAAGTCATTTACACTTCATTTGTTGAATAAGACCTCCTAATAAATTTATTTTCCTGTCATTTTATTCGCACTTGAAAAGACCGGGCCTAAAAACAACATTTACAATCTAGTATAATGTTAATTTTTTCAGGTCCCTATGATTATTGGAATTATGGGAGCGTGTAGAAAAAATGAACTCTACTCAATGAAAATACAGGATATTGAAGATTTGGGTTCTGCAGTAGTTATTAATGTTCCGGATACAAAAACCAAAATCCGCAGAAAATTCACGATCACCGGAAAGTTTTATCACTTATTCAAAAAATATATTTCTTTATGTCCTCCAGATATTGTGACAAACAATTTTTTAAATAATTTTCAAAAAGGACGTTGTACAAAACAAGTTATAAATACACTTGGGAATATGCCTAGACAAGTGGCACAATTTTTAAATTTATCTGTTTCAAAATTATACACAGGACAATGTTTCCGCAGGACCTCAGCAACAATGCTTATGGATTCTGGAGCAAACATAGAAACCTTAAAACGACACAGGGGTGAAGATTCACAGAACTTGCAGAAGGATATATAGATAAATCCTTACAGAACCGCCTAAATGTATCTACAGGCATAATGTGGCAAATTGATAAAAACCAAGAGCTATCAGTGAGCGAAACTAATTTTCATGAACAACATTCACATCTGGGGCCTTGTTGTTCCAACCAGCAGTTTCAAAATATATTTACCTCATTGCGCACCAAAAATATGAGATTGACCTAAACAAGTCACATTTAAATATTCTACAATTACTGGCGTAACTATAAATAATTATATATAACACTAATCCAGACAAGGAAAATGAAGAAACTAATATAAGCAGATATTTTCAATTTTTAATTATTAATAAAGTTATAGTTGTTCGTTTGTTTTTTATTTGATAGTCGTAGAAAAAGCATAGTCTAAAACACGGGTGGAATTCAAAATTCTACACTCGTAGAACCGTTTCTCTCGCCTACGGCTCGGGAAACAAATATTTCTACTCGTGTAGAATTTTGCTTATTCCACCCTTGTTATAGAATATACTATTCCCTAACAGAGCTTCGTAACATGATGCAATATCTCCATACTCTATTGAGTTCTAATTATTTTACTTTTTGTATACAGGGTGGACGGAAACGGGAATCTTTCATTTTCTTTCTTGTTTCAAATGGAACACCCTGTATTTTTTAGCGCAAATAGAATCGAGGATCATGTAACTTTAGTTTTTGTCAAGTATTCCCTATACCCAAAGTTTATAAAAACAAAGTAATTTGATATCTATTTTAAACCATAATTATTAACCTTGTAACGCTCTTGCGTCGTTACTTTTCGGATTGGCGCCTAACTACAGGTGACGGGTTGCCTCGGACGCCAGTTTATTAAAGTGGTATGCTCCACTCGCTGCGGGCAGCGTCAGTGAAGAATTAAAATACTCCAGGGGTCACTTATGGTGGTGACAAGAGTGTTGCGGCCGGTCGGGAAGATTTTACTTGCCTCCCCGGGTTCGTAACCTGGGTATTAGCTGCTTAACGTTATTACCTATTTGCGGAGGTTTAGTGGTAGTTGGAGTTGGAGAGAAGAGAAACCAAAAGTTACTTATTTCCAAAGAGTCTTTATTACACAAAGAGCGGAAAAGTTAATCAACTAAACGAAATGTCCTCTAATTCGGGAAGGCGGGGCAAATCACTAGTACTAATTATTATACTACCGGTTCAAACGGTCTCTCCTACGGTAAACTACTACGGTAAGTAAAACAAAGCTATGCAAGCGTAAGCTAAAATGGGGCGGGGGTGCAGTGGACGGTTATCGGATGCCGGGGGGGTGCGGTAGACGGTTAGCGGAAGCCAGGGGGTGCGGTGGACGGTCAGCGAAAGCGTGCAGAACTAATACGAATTGCAAGCGACCCTCTAGGTTAGTCAAAGCTCTACTTTCGGGGATACGCCTCTCGGTTTCCGCGGTATTGAAATCTCGGAGTCGCGACGGCTACTACTAGGATGTGACTTCTCAACTTTCTAGTAACGGACACGGTTTCCCTTGATAGGATGGCTGAAGGCCCAAGCACGGCCGCTACTAGGATGTGTGTACTCAACATTCTAGTAGCGGACACGGTCTCCCTTAACTTCCCCTGATCGGATTGTACGGGCGAGAACCATATACCCTAAGGTATAAAATGAAATAACACTCACCTCGGTTGACGGTACGGTTGATCGGTATCTATCGGTATCGGCTTTCTGAAAGAGAACGGGTTTGTGAGCACAATGATGTCTCTTAGATTTAATTCTCACCTGCGTATGCGGGCAAGGTATCGAGTCTACGGATAGACTGACGACTCTGAGAATCGTTCTGCTATACGGTATGGGTTGTTGGGTATACGTTGCGAAGAAGTAAGTGTCGCCGACTGTCGGTGCAGGTTAGAGAAATTATATTACATTGTACCGATGTGATTATACGGACGGAGAAATGCAGTGTTCGAACGCTTCATTTAATATTATACGGGAGATTGTGCTTTTGCCCGGTCTTTGAAAATGTAACTTCGTTACAACCTATTATGTGAAAGCTTTAAACGTTGAATGTAACAAAAAACCCTAAATAATGATAAATCTTAGTAAAGCATTTATTCTAAACAAAATAAGTTACCAAAAGTATAATCCTAACCGTAATATCAAACTAAATGTTCAAAGTGTTCACCGTTAACATCAATGCAATGCTGCAGTCTAAGTTCAAATGATTGACTAATATTTCTCAGCATAAAGACGTTAACAGATCTAAATGCCGCTCTGATTCTCTCTTTCATGTCCTCTCTAGTAGTTGAGGGAGTTTAATAAACCTCATTTTTTATAGAACCCCGAAAAAAGAAATCTAGATTTGTCAAATCGGGAGACCTAGTTGGCCAATTAGTTGGTTCCCCTCTTCCGATCCATCTGTTTTAGAATTCGGTATTGAGATGATTTTTTATAGGAGCAGTATTATGAACAGGCACACCAACATGCAAATACCACATTTGTCGCCGAATATTGAGTGGAACTTCTTCTAATAAAACTGGCAGGTGATTCTGAATAAAATTTAAATAAACCGTACCAGTTACTCTTTCATCAAAGAAGTATGGTCCTACCACATGATCACCTACAATTCCACCCCAAACATTTAATGACCACCTCCATTGGCTATTACGGGTTGAGACAACAATTGGATTAGAAGTTGAATAATAATGAGAATTATGTCGATTTACACATCCATTTTTATGAAAAGTCGCCTCATCTGCAAAAAGCACAAATGGCCCACTCACAAAACGTTACTTTTCTTTGAAAACCACGGTCAAGTACCTCTTGATGAAGTTGGATATGATAGGGATGCATTTTATGTTTTTTAAGGATTCTTTGAACCGTGCCATCACTTATGTCTTGCTGTTGTGAAATATTTCTCACACTGTATGCGGATTCTCTGCAATACTTTCATTAGTTTTTCAAATGCTCTTTTCTTGGATGCGTTCCGGTCTGGAAATCTTTGACGATAAACTTTAGACGCAAGCAAACAATTTTTGTTACAATACCCAAATCATGTTCACCATTTCTTGAGTAGTAAAAATGTACACTATTCATCGTCAATAATTGTTATTTTATTTAAGAAAATTATAAAATGCAGGCGACACTTAATTACTGCTATTTTTAAGAAATAAAATATAACGACTGACGTTTATGTCAAATTTTGTCAACGCTTACTGAGAAAATGTAATTAATGGTTTACAGCATTGCATTGATGTTAATGGTGAACACTTTGAACATTTAGTTTAATATTACGGTTAGGATTATACTTTTGGTGACTTGTTTTGTTTAGAATAAATAATTTATTAAGATTTATTATTATTTAGGATTTTTTGTTACTCTCAACGTGTATTGCTTTCACATAATAAGTTCATAATTATGGTTTACAATAGATATTACAAAATAACTCTGTTTTTATAATCTTTGGGTATAGGGAATACCTAACAAAAATTAAAATTACATGATCGAAGATTCCATTTTTGCTAAAAAATGCAAGGTGTTCCATTTGAAAGAAGAGAGGAAATGATGGGTTCGAGTTTCCGTCCACCCTGTATACAGAAGGGAAAATAACTAATATTTATTAGAATAAGGAGATATTGCATCATATTACGGAACTCTGCCAGGGAAAATAAAAAAAAATATTTTCAACGTACAATAAGCTACACAGCGTTGATTTACCTACGATTTTCACATAAACGTGTCCATACCTCTTGAATGACTCTGTATAACGTAGCAAAACCTTATATCAAAAGCTTCAAAAAACTGTGAGCAACCCGAATTCGGTATAATATACAGTGGTTCTCATTTAAAAATCATATGTTTGGTTTGTAACGGAGTTATGCAACACTCTGTATAGTTCGAGATAATTTCAAAATAAGGACCTTAAAGACATCTAATATTTTTGTTGATAACATTTTTTGATATTTCTTAAAATATCCCATATACCGAAGTTTGTCGTAAGATTGGTACACCCTGTATATCTATGAATAACTGAGAACAGAATACTCGTTAATATTATGTCGAAACCCAACCAGTTTTATGTGGATTCCGTTACACCCACTAAAATTACATTGCGATTTTGTTCATTGATTACATAGGTTAACACGAATTTTGACTCTGATAAGAAAGTATGAATGGTACTACGACTTTTTCCATACCATTTTTAATATCTATTGAATTTGTTCGGAAAATATGAACAATACTATGATCCAAACATTGAACATAACGAATGTGAGGAAAGAGAAGTAAACAAGCTATTAAACTTTGAAAATCATCATTTGAGAGCAAGTAGACTTCGTTTCACTTTATAATCTGACATTTTAGGATTATGTTTCTGGTTGTTTATTTGTAGAATATTTTTGATTTTGAATATTCTAAGACGTTTAGCTAGTTTATAAGTGAGTGTTGTGTGTTTTCTTTAATCTAAAACCATATTTTCTAAAAAACTTGTTGGTGTAAAAGCAAAAATTATCTGCAAAGAATTCGGGATAACATTTACAATTTCTACATCCTGGGTTCCTACTTTAAAATGTAGTTTGATAAAATTAAATAATAAAGATACTAAAATTAATTACAAGAAATGTCTGGCAGCTTACTTCGAGTGCGAGCTTTAGCTAGAATTACTTTTAATAGTATTAAGAGAAAAATAGTTTATGTTGAAATATACCTATTCATTTCTTTCTAGGTAGGGTACCAAAGTGCACATTGTTTTACCTGAGTTTACTATAAGTAGAACTTCTTTGTGGTGCCTGTTAAAATGTATAAGTTTTAGGTAAGTAGGTAGTTTTATTCTTTATTGAAGATGCAAGAGTTAAAATGAAAATTATTTTGTGAATGGGGAAAAATGTTGAACGAGTGGGACAAATTCATGATCAGAACAAAAATTAAGATAACACTACGATAAAAATTGAAAAATTAAAAATATTAATATGTAACATGCATAAGTATTTAATTAAAAACAATGCCTTTATTGTAGATGGCAAAGCACACAAGAAAACAGAAAAGTGATTTCGTATGATATTTGCCTCAAATATGGAATGTTGTTTATACTATTCTTTAGACATTTCCAGTCTTATCTAGACTATTCCAGGAAGGCGATTGTTTCTGTGTAAGCCGTAGTCTAGAAAGATCTAGAAAAAATGGCACTTAATATATAAGAGAGGACATACCTACCAGTGAGTTACTTTATAAAGTGATCTCGTGAGATAAACAAGTAAATAGTCTAAGAAAATAAACAGTAGTGAAGTGTATATATAAATTAGATTAAGTGCATATACTGTGTGTATAATATAAATTAGTAAATAGTTTAGTGAATTAATAAATTAAGTGAGTATATATACCGTGTGTATGAATGTATCCCACCCTTCGTATAAAAACGTTTAAATAAATAAGAAATACATTACATTGGTGTCAGAAGTGGGATAATATACATTAACAGTCGCGTAAATATGGCCAAGAGACTAAGTGACCTGAAAGTAGTGGAACTAATATCAGAATTGGAAACTCGTGAGTTGGAAACGTTCGGTAAGAAAAGTAAATTAGTAGAAACACTTAAAGTGGCACTAGAAAATGACGGCTTTGATCCAGAAACAGTTTTATTTAATTACGAGACTTCCACCTTAATCCCGTCAATTTCTGATATGAAGAACGATATTTCTGCCATGGAAGAGAATATTTGAACGAATGTGTAAAACGATATTTCTGCTATAAAGAACGATTTTTCTGCCATGGAAGAGAAGATTTGAAAGAATGTGAGAAACGATATTTCTGTTATGAAGATCGATATTTTTGCTAATATGGACGAGCAGATTTCTGCTATGAAGAACGATATATCTGCCGATATCTTATTAATGAAAAACGACATTGCCGCTGACGTTGAAAATGAAATTTCGTCTCGAAAATCTGATATTGAGAATAAAATGACAACGATGGACGAAAAAATCAAGGAGTTAGAGAGGAAGATGACAGATTCAAAAACACGACGTACGTCAGAGGAATAAAAGAAGATCAAACAAACAAAACATTGCAAGCCAGAAACGCGTCCTAAGTTAGAAGACATTGGCAGTTTTTCCCGAGTTAAGGCTCCAACGTTCGACGGAAATACATCGTGGACCAAATATGTGAAACAGTTTGAAGCAGCCGCTAGAGTGAATAATTGGTCCGACAGGGTGAAGGTAGTAAACTTCACCATCGCGCTTCGAGGAGATGCCTTAGATGTACTTCAGACGATATCTCTGGAAGAAACGGATGACTTCGAACAGCTTAAGAAGAGGTTGAATATGCGATATGATCACGAACATCTAGAACATTTGTACCAATCCCAGCTGAAGAACCGGAGGTAGAAACGTGACGAAGCTCTTCAAGGGTATGAAGTGGATATTGCGCGACTAGTTCAATTCGCATATCCATCAGCACCAGAAAACATGATGGAATGTCTGGACATCCAGGCCTTTATTGATGGCTTACGTGACCCCGATATGCAGAGGACGCTTCGTTTAGCCCATCCCAAAACATCAGTTGACGCATTGACGGCTGCACTTGAATATGAAGCAGCAAGGAAGGCTTCGGGTTATAACAAAGCTAGGACCATTGAGAGGAAGGCGACGAGGACAAATTTGACCAAATCGTAAATTTGATAAAAAGTATGATAGACAAAAAGCTGAGAAAGATCAGATGCTGGAATTGTGCCGAGCTACAGCAGGTACGTAGTTCGTGTAAGCGCCCCAAGTCTCCTGCAAACCAAGAACCCCAACCAGAGGAAAACTAGAACGGGACGGCTACAAGGGGGCAGCACCGACCCGTAATCTTTCCAAAGACCCTCTCATACTGATAGCTTATCTCAGATGTCGCAACGATACTGTGTATGTAGATGACGAAGTGAATGGCAAGAGATATACTCTGCTGGTAGACACTGGATCAACTAGAACCATTATACGACCCGACATAATAAACTCCAAGAAGAAGCTTTTACCAACGAGACTGCGACTGCCGACCGCCACAGATGAGAAAACCAACATTCACGGGGAGACACAAATTCAATTGTGAATTGGCGCACAAAAGTTCACGCATACAGTAATCGCAGCTGACATCGAAGAAGATTCTGGGAATGGACGTAATGAATCTACATGGATTCCAATTTGACTTTAGAAATAGAACAATTGAAGTGGGTTCCGAGGAGGTATTCCTTCCCCATATGAAGGCAGCACGGTGTTGGCAGCTGTACAGGAAGATACCCCTCTACCTGCACGAAGCGAAACCATGATAGTAGCGTGGCTACACGGAACCATGGAGAAAAGTACACCGGTTATGATGGAGCCAAAGAACCACGACGAAGAAGTTGGTTTGGAAAAGGATTGGTTACGTCGACGAAGGAGATCCCAGTACGCTTGATAAACGTGAACGATTACCCAATTACCATCAAGAAGGAAACCAAGATTGGATCCTGCGTACCAGTGACGTCTATAGTTCGCCAAACAACAGCAACTGACAATTCCAGTGCAGATTCGAATAGATGTTATCAGTAGCTGGTCAATCCTTAAATCAAGCTGAGAAAAGGAAAATGAGAGGATTTCTCTTGCAGTATCGAGACCTATTTGTACCAAAAGGAGGAAAGACTGGTAACATCAGCCTTCAAACACAAAATCGATACTGGCAGAAGAGAAAGTAATAGAACCATCCACCAAATCATGGATGTCTCCAGTAGTGCTCGTCAAGAAAAAGGATGGAACTACGAGATTCTGCGTGGATTATCGCCAGCTTAACAACGTGACGAAGAAAGACAGCTATCCTCTGCCTCGAATTGACGATACACTAGACACTTTGGCCGGCAGCAAACTGTTTTTTTCTACCTTGGACCTGAAGTCTGGTTATTGGCAACTAGAAATGGACCCAGAAGACAAAAAGAAGATTGCTTTTACCACCGGATCTGGATTATGGCAATTCAAGATCATGCCATTCGGGCTCTGTAATGCGCCCGCGACATTTGAAAGATTCTTAGACGACGAGCCTGGTTTATTTGGACGATATAGTAGTACTGGAAGGACATTTGACCAACACCCGAAGAATTTGGAAGACGTATTCAAACGACTCCAAGCTATCCAGCTCATGTTAAACCCGAAGAAATGTCAGCTATTTCCAAACCGAGTCAACTATGTAGGTCATGTAGTGAGCAATGAATGAGTGGCGGTGGATCCAGAGAAATTTGCTTCCATTCAGCAATGGCCGCAACCAACCGACAAATTAGGAGCTTTCTTGGACTTTGCACATACTATAGAAGATTCGTCAGGAGGTTTGGAGATATTGTCAAGCCTCTTACTCGACTCACTGAAGAAACAAGAGCTTTCCAATGGGGCGAAGTCTGTCAAACGGCTTTAAAACCTTGAAGAGGCATTTAACCACGGCGCCGATATTAGGATATCCATTACCAGAGGGAGACTTTATTCTTGACACTGACGCAAGCAACGTAGCATTTGGAGGAGTGCTCTCACAGATCCAAGGAGGACAAGAAGAGTGTTAGGATATTTCAGTAAACTCCTCTCCAAAGCAGAACGAAACTACTACGTCACAAGAAGAGAACTTTTGGCGGTAGTGAAGTCCGTGGACCAGTTCTACCAGGATCTCTATGGAAGGAAGTTCTTAATCTGGACTGATCACGCGGCACTCAAGTGGTTAATGTAGTTCAAGAACCCCGAGCGCCAGATCGCTAGATAGATAGAACGACTTCAAGAGTACGATTTCAACATCGAATATCGAGATGTTGTGAGTCACCAAAATACCGACTTCCTGTTTAGATCGCCGTGCCCAACAGACTATTGCCACTGCAACAAGGCGGAATCTAGGGAAGCTGCAGTTTTAAGAACTACTATAGTCAACGAAGAATGGTCACCCACCAAGATCAGAGAAGATCAGGAGAATGAATAAATAAGATTCGGCAATGGAAGGAAGAACATCGGCGACCTACATGGCAAGAAGTGTCAAGATTTTCACCGACACTCAAGGCATATTGGGCTCAGTGGGACTCCCTTGTCCCTTGCCACTGGAAGAAGGGCTGTTGAAAAGAGTCCTTGAAAGCGATGATGGTCTCGAGATGAGAAGACAGATAGTTATCACGAAAACGAGAGTAGCCGAGGTACTCATAAAGTTACACGACAGTCCACCGGGAGCTCATCTGGGAGTTAAGGAAACCCTTCCGCGAGTTCGTGAAAGGTTTTATTGGATAAACAGCTCCGACGATGTGAAGGACTGGTGTAAGAAATGTACGACTTGTGCTACGAATAATGGACCAAACGCAAAAGACAGGCACCCATGAAACAATATAATGTTGGAAGCCCTTTCGAAAGGATGGCTTTAGACATCGCTGGACCATTTCCGACGACAGAAAATGGTGGTAAATACATCCTGGTTGTAATGGATTATTTCACAAAGTGAGTGGAAGTTTACGCGATCCCGAATCAAGAGGCCACAACTGTCGCGGATGTATTGGTGAAAGAATTTATTAGCCGATTTGGATGCCCTTGGAAGTACACAGCGATCAAGGAAGAAATTTGTGACAAGCTGGGAATGAAGGAGACCAGGACAACTGCGTTGCATCCACAATCAGATGGAATGGTCGAAATAATGAACAGGACCATTGGAAAATACCTATCCATAGTAGTTTCCAGCCACCAGAGAGATTGGGACCAGCACTGCTATAAATGAGTCCACGGGTGAAACTCCTGGGAAAATCCTATTTGGACGTGAAATGAGGCTTTCTTGTGACCTGGAGTGTGACTGTCGGCCTGGCGAAGATCTAGCAGGAGAAGATTACGTGAACCAATTGAGAAGAAGGATGGACGATGTGCACGATTTCGTTGCCAGCGACATAATGAAAAAACGGCACGACACGCAGGCCACAGAAGGCAGTTTCAAAGAAGGGGACAAAGTATGGTTACACAACCCGACAAGGAGAACAGGATTTTCTCCAAAATTACAGAGATCATGGGAAGGTCCATACTTAATCACGAAGAGGATTAACATCATCTATCGTATAAGCAAGATCCCCAATGAAAACCAAGAATAGTCCACCGAAACCGACTGGCGCCATTTGAAGCAGACCATGACAAAGAGGAAGGTGTGAACGATCTACAACAAGAGTTTGACCCAGCCTTCGAAGAATTTATGGGCGCATACGGAGGTACTGGGAAAGCTAGATACGGAGTCACTACAGAACAAAAATCAGATTTGTTCACGCTCCCGGAAGAGTACTCACTGGCACATAACATCTCCGCCAGTAACAAACACGCAAAAGGGTTGGCAACCGTCTTTCGAATGAAGTTTGGACAATTATATAAACTTGAAGATCAGATGCCAGCTCCTGGCAAGACACTAAGACTCAAACACAATTCGGGGTACGTCTGTACCTGGTAACTAGAAACGAATTTCCAGATCGATCCACCTACCGGGATGTGTGGGAAGCGCTACTAAGCCTTCGAGATCATGTGCTGGAATCCCACGTGGAGAAACTAGCATTTCCCAGTGTAGAGAGCAACCAATTGGATTGGCGAGTCATCAGGAACATGATAGAGGTGATCTTCCAAGATAACGGTGTCCACATATTACCTTGCAGCTATATTCCTCGTTATCGGTACCCGTTGAAGACGCTGCCCTGTTATTTCCATACCACCGGAAAGTGCAAACATGGGTCCAGTTGCCGATTTAAACATTCAGTTCCGGCTACACAGAAGTTCCAGGAGGAACTTCCTTTTAAAGAGGGGGTAATGTTACGAAATCGCATGCTGGCGTAGTCCCTGAATCCGACTCTGCCTAAGCCAGGTATGAAAGTTAAAATTTTGGCGAATGCATCATTTTTGTGACTATTCTTATCTAGACATTTCCAGTCTTATCTAGATAATTCCAGGGAGGCGATTGTTTTTGTGTGAGCCGCAATCTAGAAAGATCTAGAAAAAAGGACACTTAATATATAAGAGAGGCCATACCTACCCGTGAGTTAGATTATAAAGTGATCGCGTGAGATAAACAAGTGAACAAGTAAATAGTCTAAGAAAATAAACAGTAGTGAAGTGTTTATTTACATTGGTTTAAGTGCATATACTGTGTATATAATATAAATTAGTGAACAAATAAATTAAGTGAGTAGACATACCGTGTGTATGAATTTATCCCACCCTTCGTATAAAAACTTTAAATAAATAAGAAAAACATTGAAACATGTTTTATATTTTAGGAATATGGAAGAGTTAACATCTTGCAGAGGATTACATGGACAGAAAAAAACTTGCAAATGGGAAAAAGACATATTGTATGAGTGAATAGTACTGTTTCAAATGGTACATCTTTTTTATTATAATTGTTTAGTTTTTATGAATGTATAAGTTTAGGAATTTTTTTCTTCGTATAAGAAACACAATCTGAGGAAGCATCCATAGTCGTAGAATGTATCCATCAAGAATTAAACTTTACATTACACTTTACTTATAAGACAACTATAATTTGAATATTATATTTTAATTTACTCGTTATTATAATGATACAAATCACGGAAACACATGTGGGACACAAAGATGAAATACGTGTCAAAAGATTAGAGGAAGAACTCAACATAGTAGGTATAGTAAATTAACAGAAGGTGTTACACCAGGCAGGATATTGTAGGACAGCGATTTTGTTTCAGATACTGCCAGCACTAAATCAGAAAATGATTTTTATATTGATGAGACATCTGTAACTTAATTGAATTATCAAAAAGAAGTGACCAATTTTATTGACGAATGGACCAGCGCACAAGCTTCACTTAGCTTAGAAGAAATAAGAAAGGTAATTGTAATTGAAATTTCATCAATATATTTTTTTTAAATACTTCAATTCAACAGGATTCCATTTCAAAAATTAATGATTGCATCAACAATTTAAATTCCGAACCATTGGCAAAATTCAATAAGGCAATAGGGAAAAAAATATACGAGTATGTCATGCAAATTCCAGAAGAAGAGTAAGTTTGTAAAATAATAAAAACATAGAAGCAGACATGCTATCCTAATGAAAAATATAATGTGTATTTAAATATTTGCTTAAGGGTATTTTGTTTATAATTAAAATTTGTGTTTGCATTATGGTAAATTCGAATTTTTCTACGATACTTTTCCATAAATTATTATAAACAATTTTATAACTTCCTATTTTGTTTTATTTTCGCCTTTTTTTATACCTAAATGATGTACCTATTTACGACTTGAGCAACTTAGCGATGAAACTTTAAATACACCAGCAATCTTCAAAGGAACTATCATATTATTATGATAAATAAATTATTATTAATATTCTATAACTATAAGTAAAAAGTCAAGGATCCTAGAGTTACTTATAATTTATAATAATCAAATGTCTTCCTTTTCACATATACAAAAATTAGTTAAGACTGCCAATCGTATAATGGGTTTAGTTTTCAGACAAGTCACTCTTTTTTCAAATATTGAGAGTAAAAATGTTGTTTAATACTTTAGGAAGACCTAAACTTGAGTTTGGATCTATTATTTGGGGTGATCAACCTCAAATGTACTTAGAAAATATCGAGAAAGTACAGAATAAATACTTACATTTCTTGTATTATAAAAAATATAATCGTGGGCCGGATTATAGAACAATTAGGACAACTAAATTACAGAAAGAACTTTAGGTTATCTCTATCACTAGTCAACGTAAATTGCATATGATGATTTTCTTGTATAAAATAATTAATTGTATATTGACATCTAGTAACTTATTGTACTTAATTCCTTTCAAAGTTCACTCAAGGTTAATAATAATAATAATTTATTGCTTCACAAACATGAGTTTACAGCAAGGGTGTATGTGTAGAAATTAAATAATACGCTATACACTAACAAACGATTTACAAAATAATAATCTATGACAATAAAACACATCTTATCTAGGTCTAGGTTCATTGTTAAGCTGATTCCTCTCCCCGCTCATGATGACAATGTATATCCCTCCCAACTTTGACATTCAGTTTCTCAATGTTCCTTTCACGTTATACTTGTCTATAATTATAGTTCTATTATGTTTTTTCGTTACTATCTCTCCAATATGAATTGCATTCATTTCTAATTTGAACCATTGCTCTATCACTCTGGATGATCCTCTCCTTATTGCACTCCTCAAACTTGGTACCTCAATCTTGTGATCTCCGGCGGGGGAGTATGTTGGGATTTGGGCCTAAAGGGTCCAACTCCCGACAGAGTTGCCTCAAAGGAAACGTCACATGAAAGAATTAAAATTAAATTATAAGTAATCTACACTAGCTCTATAGATAATAAGTTCGATGACAGAAGTGAGAAATATCATCGGAACGTCAGATAGAAAAACGATGTGTCTCCATATGCCGGTTGTTGCAATGGCATTTACATGTATTAAGTATTTGTTTGTTAGTGCATTTTTTATTGTTCCTCATGAATATACTTTACTATATTAATAAAGTCTTTACAGAGCCAGCGACTTTCATTGGCCCCAGCTATTGAAGGTCTCTTTGTTGTCCAACACAGTGGTGTCGGTACCCGATCATGGGGGATGCCTAGTAATTAAATGGTTTCTACCCAACTACCATTAGCGTTAGGGTAGTTGGTGTATTGATCCCACTGCGAATGTTTGCAGTTGAGATCACCAACTACCAATACCTTATTGTGTGTGTTGAATATGTTGTGAAAGTCTGTAAGTATGAGTTTCATTCCAGGCGGATTGTATGCTCCAACTATTTCAATTTTATTGATGTAATATTTTGTTGCAGGAATTTGAAATTTATGCCTTTTCTGATTAATAATACGATTCCACCACCGTCGGCATACTCATTGATAATAAATGACCGTAGTCTTATAATATTCGATACATATTGACAAATTTACCTGGCTTCAGCAAGTGTGATATTTTGCAGAGCTTTGATTAATGCTTCCAAAATCTGCAAATAAGAAATATTTTGTTTCATGACGACGTAAATTGGACAATCAAAAAGAAGATGCTGCAATGTTTCCTTTTCATTCCGATGACATGCGGAGCATTCAATATCGGGATATATATAACACGTAGTTCCGTTTAAGGTGAACTTAATTTTAAAAGCATTTGCCGTACGTAACTGAGCAATTGTGCGGGTGAACTGAATGGGCAATTTTACAAGTAAATACAAACTTGGACTCCTGGAAACAGCAAACAAACTATATAGATGATATTAAATAAACTTTATATTCGACTTGGTGGAGTGTTAAATTTGCTCTGGATTAAAGTCTATCTAAATCAGTGAATTTTCAGTTTTAAAATTCTAATAAGTGCATCATTGTATTCAGTGAACCTCTGTATGCTCCTGTTGCTAAAGGCAAGTAATAAAATCTAAGATTTGAGCTGTTCCATCGACATTTTTTGTGGGAAACCATTTAAATAATTTAATAACAAAAGATTTGCTGACCAGTTTTTTTACTGAAATACCGAATTTATTCCACCACGGCAAAATTTTTATTTAAAGTTCTTGAATAAAAGTGAATATAAATTCGAGAAAGTGTACTACCTAACATCATAGTGCACCATTGTGTGTAGTTGAGACTTGTAAGTCTCGATAAATCGCACGGGCCAGGACCGTACTCAGGTACACATGACCCGTGCCAAAAGTTTCAAATATTGAATTGAGTCCACCAAAATCGGGGATTTCTGACTACAGGAATCCCCAAACCACAACGATGGATACCAGAATAGAGAAATCTAACCAACAAACCGAAAGAAACATGTCATATTCTTCAGTACTTAGTAAACAACAGCCAACAAAATTTCCAGAGAAGAACCAAGCTATAATATTTCCTGCGATTGAAGGAACCAAAATCCAAGAATATCTCCTAGCCTTAGGAATACTCGTCAACCCTAAACACATTCTGTTCGCATCTAGAATTTCGAATAATAGAATTTGTATATACCTCGCCAGCCCAGAGTTAGTAACTACTTTTATGAATGACCACGGTGCAATTGGTGTCAACAACCAAATTATACGAGCCAGAAGATTGATAACTCCATCTGAACGTTTGATCCTATCTAACGTGAGCCCAACAATCCCACATTCACATTTAGAGCAAGCCCTACAACAACTTGGCCTCAGCCTATTATCCCCTATATTCTTTCTCAGAGTCAACATGACCAATCCAGATTTTGCACATATAATGAGTTTCAGAAGGCAAGTCTACATTAATCCTCCCGAAAATATTGTCATCCCGGAGTCTATGTTGGTCAACCATGAAAATACCTCCTATCGAATATTCTTATCATTAGATAATCTAACCTGCTTCAAATGCAAGCAAAATTGTCATATATCTTCTCAATGTACAACTGAGACACCTGAACATCTAAATGAACCCCCTGCAATGCCCCCTCCCGAAAATCCAGAAGAACCGCCAGAGTATACTACAACCTCCCTAATTCCAGAAGATTCCCCCCTCACTCCCGACCAAGACAAACTGACTAATGCATCGAATAAGAGGAACCTCTCAGAAATATTAACTCCTACGGAAGATACACCATCTGACCCATTCCGAAAACCATCGTCGAGTATAAGTAAGAAAAGTCGCCCTGAAACCACAAGTTTCGAAGAACACATGCAACCAACTAAAGCATACATTGATTCAGAAAATTTTGTAATCAACTACAATCAACTCAAAGACTTTTTTGAAAATGTATACGGCTCTAACGACCCTCTGAGTGTGGCGAAACAGTACACAACCGATGTGCATGGTCTAATTCATATGCTGAGTAGTGTGTACCCATATTTTAAAGACAGATGTATCAAAAGTAGGTGTACCAAAATTAAGAAAAAAATATCGAAACAGTTGCTAGCAGAAATATCGCTAACTTCAAATTCTGAAAGCGACGCATCGTCACAAGAAACACATTAATAATATCAACTTTCGAACTATCCA
Organism: Galeruca laticollis; assembly: GCA_963921935.1. Taxonomy (NCBI): domain Eukaryota; kingdom Metazoa; phylum Arthropoda; class Insecta; order Coleoptera; family Chrysomelidae; genus Galeruca; species Galeruca laticollis. The sequence continues at coordinate 53,469,789 of OY998182.1, read as the reverse complement.
TCTTTCAATGGAACCTTAATGGGTTCTTCACACAACAAGAAATGCTAAAACTGATTATCTCCGAAAACAAACCCTCGATCATATGTTTACAGGAGACCCATTTTAAACAACACTACTCACAAAATCTGAGGAACTATCTTTGTTTCCATAAAAACAGACCAGATCAAAACATAGCAAGCGGTGGCGTCGCTACTTACATACACCAAACTTACGGTGCAATCAAAATCCCTATAACAACCCACCTTGAAGTAGTTGCCATTAAAATTTTGGACCCTAAAGAGATAAATATTTGTAATATCTACATTCCACCAAATCGTGACGTGACATACGAGGAGCTGAATGATCTCTTTCAGCAAATACCCAAACCGAGATTATTATTAGGAGACTTCAATTGCCATAACACCCTATGGGGATGCGACTCCACACATACAAGAGGTCGTATATTAGAACATGTTATCGATGATAACAATATGACGTTACTTAACAACGGAGAAAAAACTCGTTTCAACTCGTTTTCAGTAAACTCCACTGTTATAGATCTCAGCATTAGCGACCTCTCACTCCACACTCAATTCAATTTTACCATCTTTCCCTATCTATATGGCAGTGACCACTTTCCCATCTTACTCACAAGTTCACAGCATGTTGTAGAAGAACCTATTGTGACAAAAAAATGGAAACTAAAAAGAGCTGACTGGAATCTTTTTGCAAATATTATAGAAACCAAGGTTAGTCACTTCCACATGCGAAATAGTATCGATGAATGTGTTGATGATATTACCAAAATCATAACGGATGCAGCCCAACTAGCAATAGGAAAGACAAAGCAACTGAACAACCACACTCCCGTTCCTTGGTGGAATCAAGAATGCGACCAGGCAATAAAATCCTCTAAACACGCTTTCAATAGACTAAAAAGGCACCACACACCAGGAAACCTGATAACTTTTAAGAGTCTGAGGGCAAAAGCTCGATGGATCATGAAAAAAAGTAGAAAAGAATCATGGGCAAGATATGTATCATCCATTAGCAGTTCAACACCACTAAGTACGAATTGGGACAAAGTGAAACGTATTAAATGTAATAAAACAGACCATGGAATCTCACGGAATGAATATCAGGGAAAATCAACTTCCAGTTGTACCGAAATTTCTCAAATTTTCTCAGACATCTATGAAAAGAATTCTAACAGTGCAAACTACACACCCGAATTTCTGAACTTCAAAAATAATTAACAATCTGAAGGGATTGATGTTTCCCAAGATGAAATGAACCCTTTGAATGTACCTATATCCTATGAAGAATTCGTCGAAGCTCTGGTTTCTTTCAAAAACTCCAGCCCAGGACCTGATGATATCCCGTTCATTTTACTACAAAACATGCCAGATACAGCTAAGCATATTCTCCTGAAAATATTTAATAAGATATGGACAGAAGGGGTCTTTCCTGAGAAGTGGTCAGAGGCAACCATAGTTCCGTTAATAAAACATGGTAAACCAAAGACAGATCCTCAATCATACAGACCAATATCCTTAACTTGTACAATGTGCAAGCTGATGGAAAAAACTGTTAACAATCGACTCACTTGGTTCCTGGAGAAAAACCACCTGCTCACACCAAAACAAAGTGGTTTTAGGAAAGGTAAATCAACATCAGACAATCTAATTAACTTAGAATCATATATTCACGAAGGGTATGCTAACAAACAAAACACCATAGCAATCTTCTTCGATATAAGTAAAGCTTATGACATGACCTGGAGATATAACATTCTTAGAAAGCTGAGCTCCTGGGGTATAAATGGCAATCTTCTAAAATTTGCGGAAAACTTCGTGGGAGAAAGATTCTTCAGAGTTAAAGTTAATGGAACACTTTCCGTGAAAAGAGTGCAACAGAATGGTACCCCTCAAGGTTCGGTTTTGAGCGTCACCCTCTTTCTAATTGCGATAAATGAAGCTGTGAAGAATATCAAACAACCTGTAGAAGCTAGCCTTTATGCTGACGATCTTGTGGTATACTCGCGAGGAAAAAATCTTTCCACAATCCAAAATAACTTGCAGGAGGCAGTGATTTCGATTGAGAATTGGCTGAAATGCACTGGTTTCAAAATGTGCTCAGAAAAAACTAAGTGCATGTTTTTTACTAAAAAAAGAGATCTAGCACTGCCTAATCTGAAACTATGTGGCCGGAATATCCAAGTGGTGGAACAGATGCGTTACCTAGGAATGATTTTCGACAGAAAGTTAAACTGGAATGCCCATCTTAACCATCTCAGAACATCATGTCAGAGCGGCATCAATCGACTGAGAATTCTGTCAAACCAAAATTGGGGTTCCGACAGACAACCGCTCTTACTTCTCTATCGAGCTCTAGTAAGATCCAAAATCGATTATGGCTCTATAATATATGCCTCAGCAAGTAAATCAGTTCTGAAAATTGTTAACACGGTACACAATACAGCAATACGGCTGACCCTTGGAGCATACAGGACAACGCCCGCTGAGAGTCTCTACAGTGAAGCTGGGGAGCCATCATTGCAGCTGCGACGACAGCAGCTGAGCTTAGCGTATGCATCTTTAGTCTCTACTGATATTCAGCATCCAGTATATCATAACACCTTTTCAAACCGTTTTCGCAATCTGTATGAAAACCGAAGAAGACTAACATACCCTTTCTATCAGAGGATCAACAAGTTCAGTTCCGAATTGAATGTGACTTTCCCAGTTACCCTTCCCAACAACAACTCAGACACGCCACCTTGACTTATTGCCTTGCCACCATGCAACCTATACCTCTCCAAATTCAACAAATCTGAAATTATTCCTAGTCTGCTTCACAATCATTTCCTCTCATCAATAAATTAATATTGTGATTATACTCACATCTACACAGACGCTTCCAAGTCAAACCAAGGAGTAGCATCAGCTTTTTTAAGCCCGAATACATCCAGTGGATTCAAACTACCTCCACAATGCAGCATTTATAGTGGTGAACTTTTTGCAATCCTTCAAGCAATCAAATACGCTGCTCATGAAGATATCCACAATACTTTAATTCTTACAGATTCGTTAAGCTCGTTACAAGGTATACAACTCATTTATTCAGATCATCCTCTGACAAGACTCATCAAAGAGTATGTTCACACAATTAGGGAAAAATCCAGACGATTGGTCTTCATGTGGGTCCCGTCACATGTTGGGATCTCTGGCAATGAGCGGGTTGATAAAATTGCACGTGAAACCATGAATGAACCAATCTTTCAAAAGCAAGAGGGAGTACCGTATACTGATCTGAAAAAATATATGAAATATGTGGTCTCTAACTACTGGTCATCTGTCTGGGCAGTATCTGGAATGAAACTTAAAGAAATTAAAGATGATATCAAACCATGGAGAAACATCCCTAGCCAAAGAAGACACCAAATAATAATCACCCGTTTGCGCACTGGTCATACAAAGTATACCCATGAACACTTGCTGAAAGGAGAAGAAGACAAAATCTGTGATATGTGTCAGGTGCCAATGTCAGTTAAACATTTCATGGTCGAGTGTCCGAGGTTCGCGGAACAACGCCGGACGTACAGTATAAGTGCAGATTTAAAATCAACTCTTGGTGTGTACTGTAATTTTGAAAACACAATCGGATTCCTCTCTGAAATAGGTTTAGTCAACAAAATGTAAATTACTAAGCTCGTTACCATGTTGCTTATTACTGATTCCTATCTTTGATATTATGCTATTCAAATATTATTGTATGTTATAGTGACGTTACCAGCCTAAATGTTATTTCATGTTACTGTTATGTTATGTTGCTAATAACCCTAGTGGTGGATGCAACTATTATTTTCTAAATAAAAAAAAACTATATAGATATTAATAGGAATACTTATAAACCAAAGACAAGTCAGATTCATACAACTGTGTGTAATACGTCTCAAGTAATTTTTTTCTATTCCTAATTAATGTATGATAGCTCAAGTTGTTCCACATTTCTATCTGATTTATTTTAATAAAAAAAATTTCATTTGTACCGCCCAGTTGAACTTGGAATCAGTACTACCGGATGTACGAATTTGTTGTCTAAAGCAAAGAACAGAATATCTAGTATCATCCATAGCCAGAATGTTGAGCAAACAATTGAGAGATAATTTGAAGACTGTATATTCAAGTTTTACTCTTCCCACGTCTAAACGTACTATGGCGTCAGGTGTGCTGATAGAAACAAGGAGAACTCTTTTGATAAATTGTACGTGGACTTTTTCTAGTACATCCAAATACATGAGACCCGAAACAACATACCACTCACGGCCAATGTCTCAAACAACTTAATTCTTGGATACCAGGAGTCTGTCTTCGCTTTAACCAAAATTGGCAATATAGGTCCAACGGCTTGCTTTCCTTTGTTTGCAGTAACTACCGACATTTCATGATCACCAGAAGATGACATTGTTACACCTAGGTAATTATATTGAAATTCAAATTTAGATTTTTGAAATCCCCCTTTTGAAAATTGCATAACGTTGGTCTTTTGTATATTAATTGTTAGGTTTTTTCTGCCGCATACTTCTCTAATATTTTCAATTTTCTAACAACATCAATTTCAGAATTGCAAGAATAACAATATCTTCCGCATATAGTAATGCCAGAGCTTCGTTCACATGATCAGTATTTACACCCCGAGCTCCACTTCGTAGAAAAATGATTCAATATCAGCAATGCATAAAGTAACTAAAAGTGGACTTAGCGGTTCACCCTGTAGAACACCCATTGTTACATTATATTTTCTAGTAAATCCATCGGAGGCTTTTATTTGAATTGTGGCTTGAGAGTATAATGTTATTATAACGCGAAGAATTTTTGCTGATATTCTAAGTTTAAATAATTTAGTCCACAATAACTTAAGGTCTGTTGAGTCGAATGCTCTCTTTAAATCAACAAAAATAGCAAATAGCTTGCGTTTTTGATATCTGATATGTAGCTGAATCACAGAACTCAAAGTGTAAACACTATCAATACAGCCACGACCTTCCCGAAAACCGGATTGGGATTCAGGCTTTCGGGGTTATTAACTGGGCTGCCTTTATGCAGCATAGTGAGTAAAATATTAGCCCAGCTTTTAGGAATAAGAGAAGTGTCAAATATGGTATTAAATAATGACATCAAGTATATAACCCAATTATGTGGTAGATTCTTGTAAAGCTCGTAGTAAATGCCATCTGATCCTGAAGACTTATTATTTCTAGTTTTACTAATTACATCATATACTTCCTCTTGAGAAATAGTTGAGTCAAGGTATCGATCTTGAAAACTATTCAAGAGAACTAATTTAGGCGGATAAAAATCTTCATAATAATTCTCCCAGCTTTCAACAGATAAATATTTGGATGTAAAACTGCCTCTAATCTGCCTAACCGTTGCCCAGAATTCCATTGTATTACTTATATTTGAGAATTTTTTAATAATATCTTAGATATATATTAGATTTTTGTAACTACATTTTAGTTTTATGTATACATCTTTTAATTCATCGTCAAAACTATTTTGCTTGCAGTTTTTAAGTGCATTATTCATAGATGTCTTAGCTTGGATACAAGATTCATCAAACCATGGTTTATTTTATCGGATTCTAGTGGTATTCAGTAGAATTGTTGTTTTGTCTCTAAACCCTATATTATGAGCAGTTTCAGTAATAGCTGCATATAGGTTATTATAAGACTTGTCAGGGTCGGGGATAAAAAATACTCGACTAGAGTGTTGCATATTTTGCTTATAATTGAAAGACATGTTATCATTCCAAATCAATGACGAATACATTCGTGAAGAATTTAAGGTAACAGTACCAGAACCTTCTGCGGAGTTGTGATGTTCTAAAACCAAATTTATAGGGAAATCATCCGACAGAAAATCATTATCAGTGACGAAAAAATCATTCTCTTTTGTAAGTAATACGTTGTTTACCCACACCATATCCACAACACTGCTGCATTGTGTACCCATGTACGTAAATTGACCAGGTCGGTCCAAAGAAGTTCTGCCGTTTAATTCAGAAACTGAATTGTTCTCCATAAAATCAATAAGTTGCCTACCCCTTGTATTCAAATTACTATCCAAACTCAACCTTTCATCTAATAAATTAGTACCTTCAAAAATTTCAGAAACATTACCACATAATCCGATTCTACAGTTAAAGTCGCCAGCAATTACAATCATTATATCATTATATTTCTCCTATATTTCTGTCAACAGAATCTGGAAAGCATCAAGTATGTGACTTAATTCTAGAGACGGTTTAAAGTAAACACCACAAACAATAAACATATAATAATGAACAGAAAACAAACAAATAAGAATCGAGTTAGATTTATGAAGTACAGTAACATTAAAATAATATAAATGCATAAACCACCGCTTGGCCAACCAAACGACTTTTCTTTAGTTGCAGATGAAGTAATATACTTATAATCACATAAACAATTAGGTATGGGTATGGTAAATCTATCGCTAGTCAACCAAGTTTCACTAACAAACAATATATCAAATGTTAGGTATTAATTACATAAATTGAAGATATTTTGGTGGCCATGACAATTCCAGAACATTAGGTGAAGTTTTTTGAAGAAGCTAGTTGGACATTACTAATCTTAGCGTAGTTCTTATTAGGTGATTCACCTTCGTCACGTTGTCTTTTGTGTGTTTCAGGAACAATTGTAGGTTTTCCCATAATAAACTTCACACGTAGTTTTTCTCCTTTAGCTTTCCTACTATTAATTTCTTGGTAGATTTTAGAAAGTTCGTCCTGTTGTTTTGCCTTCTAGTCATTTTTTATTTTTATATGTGAGTATTTTCTAATTGATAGCTTATACTTATTCTTTAAGATAGTAACTGCTCCCTGACGGGAAGAAAACTCAACCTTCAAAGTACGAGGTCTCAAGCTGCTTATTTTACCTATTCTAGTGATATTAACAGACTTCGGAGTATTTGTTGAAAAAAGGTTAGTTAAAATCTCGGACGTTATCTTTTGAATATCAACTGATTCATCGACACCGTGCATAATAATGTTTCGCTCTCTTATGATGTAACAAGCTCTTCTCAACCTTATCAATACAACTAGATTTTAAAAAAAATTGGTTATCTTCTTAAACTGAGTTACAAAAGCTAACGGCAGCTTTTCATCGGAGAGAATTGATGGGAGTGAATCAAGAACACATCACATAACCCGTGGCGCCATGCAATTTTGTCTTATATAATAAAAAATGGAAAAAATAAGTAATTTGAAGATTACAGATTTTACCAAATTGCAAAACATAAAAAATCTAAAGTAAGAGGTGAGGCCAAACAATAAAAATTTATTTTAAAAAAAGACAAAGATCATCTTTTCATACAAATTTGAATATAGTAATTTTTATGACAATGGGAATAATACTTAATAGGTTCTTGATAAAATATTCAAATAAGAAATAGAAGTCACTTAATTCTTAATTGGTAAGTTATTCAAGACCTTAGATATGTTTTTTTTAGTGAGGAAACTCATGTTCTCCCGTTAAGGGGTGTGTGGGACTCGGAGCTCTCAAGGTGCCAGTCTCTGCCTACCCACCAAACCTCACGTTACTCGTTGTACCAGTCACCGGAACCCACCTCGGTTGAGGTGATAACTTCATGTGCCTGGCACTGCCTGAAAAATTTTACTCTCATCTAATTCGTTCGTCAATCTCTTTTGTTTTCATTATTTTCCCCATACTTTTCATAAAAATATGCCAGTTTTTTGCTACTCGTGTCATGCACTGAATTAGGTTATTTGGTGTTAGATGTGTTTCCAGTTCTATCCCAGACAACATTAGATATTCTATAAATCTCCGTGGAATATTCATTTTGGCATATTGGAATATTCTTTAAAAATGCCAAGAATATCTTTATGCTTTTTGGAATATTCCTAGAAAATGAAAATGGGAATATCCTAAATATTCAGAGAATATTCCCAAATGAATATTCTTTTTCGTATTATAAATAAGCTAGGATTATTCTGAGAATATTCAGAAAAGCATTATCTAAGAATGTTCTTCAATGAACGTTTCCAGAATATTCAATATATACTATGAATATTCGTGGTAGATTCATTTGGAATTTTGTAGAATTATTTCAAATTGTATATTCAGGGGATATTCTTTGTATATTCAGAATATTGCAGGAATATCCTCAGAATGTTCAGAACTATACATTTAATGGGGGGAGAGGGAAGGATGCATGTAAATGCACTTTTTACAAATTTTTGTAAATCAATAAATTTTCATAGCCTGATGGGATTCTCTACCATTCACTGGATGGTGGCTTCTAACGTGAATAAAGCGGCACAGGCACAAATTAGATTTAGAACATGAGGTCAATAACATTAGTGCTTAATTCTGGTTACACCTAACAAAAACATATATTTTAACTTCCTAAGAATAATAAAATAAAATGCAATATTAAATTATCCAAGTTTTTATTAGACAAACATAAACTTCATAACTCTCTATAAACTTTTAAAATTTATAAATGTTTAATTATAATATCAAGTGTTCAACAAAATTTTCACTCAAGTTGGCTTTGAAAAAACAAAATTGACCAAATACTTGTTTCTATCAAAAAATCTAGGGTTAATCTTTTAAAATTTATAAGTATTTATACGGCCCACACTGCGAGCTTTTAGCATTCGTTTTACCCAAATGGATAAAACTGTCCGGTTAAGGCTACATAACCGAGGTATAACTGAAAAACATCCTTATTGTTGACGTTTTCAATCAGATATATCAATTTTACCCGTTCGGGTAAGGCGGTGTTAAAAGCTGGCAGCGTGTGGATTCATAAACTTGTGTTATATCGTCACAGTCACTAGAATGTATTGTGACGGCTTGAGATGAACCTGCCGGTTGCTGTAATGGTGTGGTATCTGCAATTATAAAAGTAATTGTAGTAATCATTTGTTGGAATTTTACAAATATAAGTATAAAAAATATCATATTTGCTTAAATTTGTCACTATGCAGAATACATTACATTGACACTGGTATTCTGTAATGTTGCCTAAATACAAAGCATATGGTGATTAATTATTGTATGTTCTTTTCATGTAAGTTTTTACCAGCCTCAAGTTCTTAAGATAATTTACTTGTTTAAATGAATGTTGACTTAGTTTTATCAACAGATATAAATGTTTTAATTTTTTTGTTTCCATTATCTTAGCACCAGGATATTCCCTTACACAAATTCCAAGAAGGTATTAATCCCGTCAGAAAGCATTATGCGGCCAGATGACAAAAAATAAATATCAATAACAGCTGATTATAATGTCTACTTAAATTTAATATTTACCAGACTGAGTAACTATTTTTGTTGGTGGATCATTCAATAAAATGTGAGCTTTGCGTTTTAACCATGGAAATAGGGTAGGCACAGCTAGCTGAAACAAATACTTGGGATACCCTGTTTTGGAAACAAATTTTTTCTGAAAGTGAAGATCACACAACCTATAATTCTTTTGTAAAGCATCTGTAGTCTTTCCAAACAAATCTGCATAGTTACAATCTTCCAACCATAAGTGTACCCTAAAAAGTAAATAAATGTAGGTATATTTTTATATTTTCACATGTCTATAAAATAAATCAACTACTAATTTATATTGAATATTATGTATTATTATTCAGCATATTTTTTTGCAGAACAGGGCTCGTCAGCAGAAAGCTTATTGTAGTACGTATTATTATTTCATGTTATTAAAGGCAGAGGGACAGATCAATGTTAAAAATCGAAAACATAGAATTACACAACTTACAATACATAGGAACATGTAAAGTACAATGTAAAATATTAAAAAAGTAATATATACCTATAATATATTGCATATTATAGAAACAATTTCTCTTACCTCACAGGATCTTTGGGAAATCCAAACAGAATTATTCCTTCTCCTGTTCTTGAGTGGCATCCACGAACTGCACAAGTTGTTCATCCCATAACAAATACAATAATTCCCCACTAATAGTTCCACTAGTCACAATATTGTTGAAAACAAAATCAAAAGAAACTTTAATAAAAGCGTATGCTTGTTTAATAACGAAGAATATTTTTTGGTTAGCATGAAATATGACATTGACATATAACTTATTCGAAACATGTGTCACACGTCACACCTGCCCATTCAGAAAAAGAACTGTCTAAAAGTCGAAGCAAAGAATACACCATGGTGTATTCTTTGGTCGAAGTTTCGCCAGTTTGAGTTGGCGTATTCTTTGCTAAACGTTAAAATGGTGGATATTCTATTTTTAATATATATTTAAGCTATGGGTGGATGTCAATCCACTCCAGTTCATAGGTTAATATTAGATAAAACGGAAGAGAAACGAACCTATCGACACTTCACTTTGAGCATGCCAAGCTTAAGCCCATCACAGACACATGATATAAGAAATTAACCAATAAACATGTGTATAGAGAACGCCAGTTGCATTTTAATTGGCTGGCTGCTTTTGGTTGACGCGACTGCGTATCTGTCTTGATTTGGCTTTACGGTGAATGTTATAATTATGATTTATATATTTGTTCTCTTTTTATCACACGACGAATAACATTTATAACCACACCGTATCAACCGTTTATATAGTGTTCATATTGAGCATATTTTTATATCTTTTTCTTATTTTATAATCTATATCTGAACTTCAATGAGTTTAATACATGGTTAATAGTTTATTATTTGATATATTATATTTATTATTTGTATGAAGGTTATTTTAACTATTTACACCTATGTAGGGTTTAATATCCGGATAAATATTTGAACTATAACTTTCGTCCCATATGAAAAATAATATTAATTTTCTTTAATTATAAGTAAATATCCTTAAAAGAATATGCTAGGCATATTCAGTTTGGTAATATTCTAAAATGAATATTTTAAGAATATTCATCAGGCTTGTTCTGTGAATATTCACTAAGGAATATTAATAGAATATTCAAAAATAATATTAATATTATAAGAATATTCTTAGTTGATTCGGAATATTCTCATACTTTTTGGTGTATTTAAAGATTATTCTATGAATATCCCATGTTGTCTGGGATGTAGATTCGATATCTTATATCTTCCCACTTTGGACATTCAAATAAGGTATGCTGGGCATTATCAATGTATTTGCATCTAGACGTTCTGCTTTTCTTAAATCTGTGTGCGTATTTTTTTAAAATTCCATGTCCTGATAGTACTTGCGTCAGGTAGTAGTTAGTAGTTCTGTGCTTACATGCAATCGATGTCTCTAAGTTGAGTATTAACCGTTTGGTCCATTGGTAACTCTAGTTTCCTGATTCCACTCGTCCTGCCATTCTTGTATCATCTGTGCTCTTATTTTCCCTATTCTTCACGATGGGTCTTCTCTATGTTCCCAATTTAGAGCCCTTTCTCTTACTGGCAAATATATTGGCAGTTCTCCGGCTATAACTTGTAGGGCCTTTGTGGAGGTTGTCTTAAAGGCTGAACAAGTTCTCAGAAGCATTTTCCGTTGCACTTTTTCCAGGATATCTTTATATTTGGCTAGTCTCAGGATATTAACCCATATTGAGGACCCATATAGTATAGTCGAATTCACTACTCCATTCAATAGTCTTCTTTTACCATAACTTGGTCCTTTAACATTTGGCATTATTTTTTGAAGGTTGCTTACAACTTTTGTAGCCTTTTCGGCCGTTTTTTCTACATCGACTCCACCGGATTTATAGATGAGTTTTCCATTTTAAAAATGACATTGCTCTTGTCTCGTTTGCCTTTTGGAATAATCGCCACGGTTTTCTCTGGAGCTATGTTCAGTTTATTGGTTTTCATCCAATTGGCAATGAGTTGCAGTGTGATATTTGCCTTTCGTATTAGCTCATCCGCAGTGGTTGCTGTTACTATTATGGCGAGATTGTCAGCATACGCTACGGTGCAGCAACCTGTCGCAACTTCAATTTCAAGAACTGAATTGTACATAACATTCCATAGGATTGGACAAATTACGGAACCGTGAGGTACTCCCATAAATGTCTTAATCTTCTTTGTCCGGTTAATTATTAATTCCCTTCCTTGGAAGTAATTCTCGATCAGTCGAATGATGTACTGACTGACCCCTATCTCCTCAAGTCGGTGAATAATTATTCTCCATGTGGCTGTGTTGAAAGCATTTTTCACGTCGATGGCAATAAGTGTGGTCCACTTTTTGCTAGATAACTTATGGACTACGTATTCTACCACCCGTATCGTTGATTTCTCTCTACGAAATCCAAACTGCCTATCAGATTGACCGTGCTTTTCCTCCAATTCCCTCTCTAGTCTGTCCCTGAGAATTATCTCGAAGATTTTACAGAAGGTATCTATTAGGCAAATTGGCCGGAATGTTGGGTTGCCTTTTTCATCTAATTTTCCCTTTGGTATTAGACTAACCTTAGTAGTTTTCCATGATTTGGGCATACTTTGTTGTATTAAAATGGTGTTCATGATGTTCTTGGCCGTATTAGCATTCCATTTAATTACTTATTTAACAGCTTCTGGAGTCATGCCATCTGGACCTGGTGATTTCTTTGGTTTTAGTTTCTCTCCCGCGGACACAATTTCCATATCAGTGATTGGCGGACAATTCTGGACAGGAGTTCGGATTATTAGTGTTTCATTGCTCTCCGGAAATAATTTTCGAATTTGCTTCTCCTTTTCCTCATCTGCCAGAGTGTAGGGGCTTTCAAAATGTTTTAGCGTTTTCATGGCTATTTTATATCCAGCACCCCAGATATCGTTCTCTAGATCGGCGCAATGATTCCGCCAACATTCCCTTTTTGATTTTATGATTTCCTTTTTGAGTATTTTCCGGACTTCTTTAAGATTGCTTTGGAGGTGTATGATTTCGCCTGCCTTCTCGTCCGAATTAATTGCCCTGAGTCTAACTATTTGTCGTCTAATTTGATTTGCTCTGCTTCTGGTTTCCTGTATGTCTTCATTCCACCAATATGGCTGGATTTTCCTCACGTTACGATACCTTCTACTTTGTTCTTGTGCCGCTTTTACACTGGAAATGAGAGTTTCTGTGTTTCTGATATAATCTCTCCTTTTGTCGAGTTCTTTGTGGAATTCCTTCTTATTGAACCAGCATCTACCTGGTTCTGGAAGTCTTGGTCTAATTTTGGTGTTCTCAATTTCAAAGGTGATATATTTGTGTACACTAAGACTTTCCTCATCCAGAATCTTCCAGTCTTTAATGTTTCTAATCACGTTCTCTGTTGCAAATGTAACATCAATATGTGAACGGGATTCACCTCTTACAAAAATTGGAGTATTTACTTCATTTGCCGCTTGTAGATTTAGACTTGCGGTCCATTCTGTAAGAATTTCACCTCGTGCGTCTGTAACCGGCGCGCCTCACAAAAGAGATTTGGCATTTAGGTCTCCTGTCAGAATAACTTTCTTTCCAGATTTCCTCACTTCTTCCATAACTGTGTCTAGTCTCAGACTATACTCATTATTCGTCAAATTTGGTGAAATGTAACAGCTGAAAATTACTATTTTTTCCAGAGTAAGTTTAACATAGCCGTTACCCTTGCTGTAGCCAATGGCTTTGACGTTGTTGTTTACACAGAGTATAGCACTATCCTTACGTCTGTCCACCATCCATCTAGGATTTTCGACTTCCTTCTTATTAGATTCCGATACCAGAATAACTTTAGATATGTTTAAAAAAATTAAATACAGTGACCTTTCGGCACTATAGTACTATAGTTTACCTTTTTAAAAAATTATAAATTTACATATTGTATTGTATGAACGTAACGTAAATTATTTCTGTAGGGATTTTAATTAATGTCCGTTACTAAAAATTAAAAAAATATCACAATAAATTTCTCCGCAATTTTACAATTGCGGAGGCGGTTCTGGAAGTAAGTTCTGCGTAAATTGTAAATTGAGCTTTCAGATGTAGTATCTAGCCTTTTCTCCAGATCCTCTATTTTTATTTTCAACAGTTCATTATCTCTAGTTAGATGAGCCATATTAACCATACAATCATCAATCTTCTTGTTCTGCCCAGCAAGGAGTGACCTAATTTCATTCATTCCAACTGTTAATGATGACAACTGCTCCATTATCAACTGAAACTGTAATTCTTGCATCGGAGTTGCACTACCAGACTGACCGTCCATAATTATTAGTAAATAATATAATAACAATAATAATGTTTATTTATACAATACAAAAAAATATAATTACATAAATAATCGGACAAATAAACAAAAAGAAACCGCAAAGCCTAATTGGCTGTCTGCGGATAGTGTATACAATAAAAACGTGTTTAGACTAATCATCATAATACTATCTCAAAACATATCAAGAATGTTCAGCATAAATCCGCAAAACCGCAAAGCCAAAGGGCTGTCTGTGTTGGACTTTTGCGAACTATGCGGAACATCATTAAAGAGTTGGCAACAATTTCGGTGTAGTACATTATGTTTTCTTAACTAACAGTAAGTGTATGCTTATTAGTGACATATTAACAAAGCCTAGAGGCTGTCCGCTAAAAAAATTGTTACGAGTAATATGAACATCAAGTTCCAATTTTCAATTTCAATACCAATAAAGACGGGACTACTAAACATAAGCAGAAAGTCAAATGTGAAATTATAAGTGCTACTCTATACATTCAGTTTATTCTCTATTATATGGTGTATTTTGCTTCTATCTTCCTTCAAAATAAACTGCTTAAGCTTCGATTTGAACAAATTATAATTAACTATACTTTTCAATTGCTGGGGAAGGTAGTTGAAGACTCTAGGGGCAAGAAAGGTGTAACATTTTTGACCAACAGTTTTATTTGAAGTTGATAGGACAAATCTTTTATTGGTTTTATTTCTGGTCTCATGAAAATGGGAAACAAGCAAGAACTTAGTCTTGTTTTTTTGACAACACAATGCTATTTTATAAAAATAAATCTGACGTAGGTCAAGTATTCTGCTTTCTTCATAGAGAGCATCACTTGAAAAGTTACGGTCCTTTTTCAAAATAATTTTCAGAAAAAATTTTTGCAGTACATTGATCCTCTCCAGATTTGATGAAGCGAGTCCTCCCCACCCTAATATACCATAACTTATCCTAGAGTCAACAAGGGCGAAATATACCATTTTCAATTGAGGTACTTTCATTACATTAGCAAGATATTTGAATTTATATATCATTGTCCGAAGCGTATTACTGACTTGTTCAATGTGAATATCCCATCTCAAGTGGCGATCTATTGTGACACCTAAATATTTCATTTTATCTGTCAGTTCAATTTCAATAATTTGGTTGTCATATGTAATATCTAGTGTATCGAAGTCAGGCAATCCATTCACGTAGCTTGAAAGTGGAAGTGCCACGGTTTTTTTGAAATTGATCGTCAACAACTTGTGATTGAACCAGTTTCTGAATTTAGTGAAATCATTCTCAGCATTCCGTTTCAGATCATTCCATGTGTCAGCGGTATAAAGCACTGCAGTATCGTCAGCAAAACTGAAGATTTCTCCGCTGGTATGGATATTAAGCAAGCTATTTATGTACATTATAAATAATAGTGGACTTAAAACGGTACCTTGTGGTACTCCGCATTCCACTTCCTTAACATTACTGATATTGTTATTGATTTTGACAATTTGTTGGCGGTTTGAGATATAACTTCTAAAAAGCTCATGAACACGCCCTCTACAACCCATATTTTGCAAGGCCCCCATTAATTGTGCTTGGTCTACGGTGTCAAATGCCTTAGCAAGGTCAAGAAAAATACATAATGCTGGTTTGGTGTTATCGAGGGCTTCATATATTCTAGACGTCAAGGCTAAAATTGCATCCTCCGTTGACCGGTTCTTTTGAAATCCAAATTGATTTTCGTTCAACAGTCCGAATTTCTTCATAAATGACTCCAGGCGTGATTTTATCGCTTTTTCAAAAACTTTTGCAAAACTATTAATCAAAGATAGTGGTCTGTAGTTTGATATTATTTGTTTATTACCCGATTTATGGAGTGGTTTAGTGACAGATATTTTATGTTCGGGAGGACAAACACCTTTTTCAAAACAGAGGTTAATGATAAATGACAATGGGGATGAAATTTCCCACGCTATTTCTTTTAGGGTTTCGGATGTGATGCAGTCGACTCCAGGCGCCTTATGATTTTTCAAAGTGTTTATTATGTCAAATATTTCTTCTTCCGTGGTAGGTGTCAAGAACATGGAGTTGGGATTAATTTTTATGGATGGAGGGGGTGATAATGGTTTTTTTTATGTTTTTTGGTAAAAAAATTTGCGAATGCTTCTGCCATTTCGAAATCTGTTTTGGTGAGGCTATTATCCTCTTTCATCACACTATTTATAACAGTATTTTTATTTTTGTGTCCTGTTATACAATTGATAACTTTCCATAGCTGGTTGGGATTATTTTTACTTTTTTCTATTTCAGCACTCTGATAATTTTGTTTGGTTATTTTTATTAATGTATTGAGTTTATTCCTATGAGTAATAAATCTCTGTTTCAGTTCCAAATTGTTTTTGTTCCTTTGATATTGTGTGTGTGTGGCTTTAGTGTTAACAGGCTAGTAGTTAATCACTCCAACATTATTGCAAATCAAAGTACCATCTATAAAAATTTTATTTTCATATAGTCATCAAGTTAAATCCAATCATCAACATTTAGTAGAAAATCATTGATTTATTTTAAGGATTCACGTATCAAATCCACAATTCGTAGGAATTCATTCATTAAACTGATAGTATAAAAACGTACAGTCAAACTTTCTTATCAATATAAGAAATACCAGCTATAAAGGAGGTCACACACGTTTGAAATTTGTTTCCATATGATGAGTGATATCACAATTAAGCAACTTATGGAAGAAATTATCAAAAACAGGATTGAAATCAAGAGTTCAATCGAAGCCAGTGAGGCTAGACTATCACTGAATTTCGAAGAACTGAAAAATAGAGTGTTACATCTTGAAAAAGAAAATCAAGACCTGAAAAAAGAAATTGAAGAAATCGGGAAAGAAAAATAACGTGATTATTTTTGGGCTGACTAAAAAGAGCGAAACCCCTACTGGTGATATTATATGCAAGAAAATAAATTCATCATTCTCCACCTCTGTCACCCACGGAGATATCAACGATTTTTATTTTCTCGGGAACAACGATACCAGCCCCCTGAAAGTCGAATTCAAAACATTCCTAATAAAAAAGGAAGTACTACAAAAAAGGCAGCACCTGAAAGGCACAAATAGCATTGTGCACGATCAAACACAGAAACAGAGAGAGGAAAGTAAGTTACTCCGAAAGTACCTTCTGAAGGCTAGGCAAGAAGAAAATAATACTTACTATATAAAAAACAACAAACTACATGTGAATACAGAAGTATACCGAGTTTCAGGTCTACTAGCCCTTGAAAATCAAACTGTAGAAGAACCGAAATAAATTAGTGCTTCATCGACTCCAACTCCCGAAACACAGCCAGAAACCAGACAACAGCAGAAAATAAGAAAAAATTCTATTACAAGCAACCAGCAAAGATCTTCCAGTGCCAGATTACAAGAAAAGAAGAAATAATTGCAGTAATCACGTACCTACCTCACACTTGTAACAAAATCTTTCATTCATGACCTAATTTATATTTATAATAATTCAATCCAGCTTTGTCTTTTTCCCAAACGAGGAATGGATCAGTTCATTAGAGATTACAGTTATAGGGAGTTCGCAACAAAAATTTTGGATAGTGCAAATAATTTCAACACTTTGAGGTTTGGAAATGATTACTTAAAAGTCTGTCAACAAAATGTACGAAGCATATCCAAAAACTTTGAAAAATTGGAAGTTTTTTTAAATCAATTCAAAGAGCCTTTCGACTGTATTATTTTAACAGAAACGTGGAAAATTCAGAACAAGCATTTTTTCGATTTAGACGGATATGAGTCAGTTTATAATCAGGGAACAATAAACCAAAATGATGGCGTTATAGTTTATATAAGGAACTCTAGGAAATATAAAACGAACATCGTTAAGTTAGGTCCGTGCAAATTAATTGAAGTTTTGATCGATATGGGCGAATGTATAAAAATTGCCTGTATTTACAGGCCTCCTTCCACCAACGAAAAAGAATTCGTTTTGGAACTCCAAAAATACCTGGGTCAGCAACGGTACAATGAAGATTACTTCGCAATATTAGGCGATATAAATATAAATCTCTTTTCAGACAATAACCTGACTAATGATTACCTTGAAATCCTTAGTGAATTCAATTTCACATCAACAATAAATATCAGTGCAAGGATGAATCGAGTACCTGCATCGACCATATATTTGTTAGGGCTCAAGATGGCGATTTAGAAAACAAATGTTCTGCCTTTGTTTTAGATAGTCACATATCCGACCATAAAGCCACTATAATGTCTTTAAAACCAGCAAATGAAAATGTTCAAACTGAAAACCATCATCAGGCCATCGTCTCAAAACGTATTGATTATAAAAAATTAAAAATAAACTTAAGAGAATTAAATTGGAATACTTTGTACGAAATGAATGACCCCATACTTATTAATTCATTTTTCTCAACAAAAATCTCTGAAATTATAAAAGACAGCACTGTGACATTCAAGAAGAGTAAATTAAACAAAAAAAAAAGATTGGATTACAAAAGGAATTATGAATTCAATTATCAGTAGAGACCGCTTCCTTTACTTTTATTTAATTTTAAATGTTTCTGATTTTTTTCGGTTAATTATCAGAAAAAAAATGCTAGAATTCACTAACCTCCGTTGTTTGACCATTGTTAGCTGGCTATTTTATAAAATTTTCTTCTTAAAACTCTTAAAGAAAAATGCAATACATTCATTTGTTTATCCCAGTGGAATTTGAGGACTATTACCTTTACTCGTGTAAAAGTATTTCTTTAAACTATTTATTTATACACGAGAAATCGTATATTTCCGTGGAACGATCTTTTATGTAGTTACTTTACTTACATGTACCACCACTCAAGGTTAACTCGATCCTCTTTATTGTTTGGGAGACTAAGAAGATTAGTTTGTTCTCCTCTTGAGGCCATGCTAAAACTTGCCAATAATGTAAATGATGTTACGGAAGTAGATTGGACAATGTTAATTAGACAATTTAAAATCAGTATTTATGAATATATTAAGAAATTTTGTTTATGAAGGAACAATTCTAGAAATTAGTCGTCTGCCTTGTTTTTAATTCTCTTCATTAATCAATATAATACTGTTATATTTATCAATAGCCATACTATAAAATGTTAGGAAAAAAATCTATGTAAAATCAATTCTAATTCCATATAATTAGGTTATAAAACCTGTTTTGAATAAATAAATTATTAATATTCTAATTTTGTGTTAACTTATAAAATGGGAAATCGTTACGCTACTGATTTTCAATTTTACAATATGGCGGTGGTTTTGACAAGTTGGCGCATATGGGTTATCTGTGCATATGACTGCAACTTCAGGTGGTCGTGAAACAGACTCTACTGCCTAGTAGAGATGGGAAGTACGCGTGGGTGTCGTACAACATTTGCGGTAGACTTCGTTTCACGAAAGCTGAAGCCAAATGAAGTTGGAACATTGACAATCGCAAAAACCAAATTCTGTCTTGTTTATCTACGTCGCTTAGTAACGATCACTGGCGTAGGACGATGATTTATACCGATAGCCACTTTATAATTTGACATTTGAGGGTTATGTTTCTGGTTGTTTATTTGTTGAATCTTTTTGATTTTCAATATTTTAAGACGTTTAGCTAGTGAGGGTTGTGTGTTTTATTTAATCTAAAACCATATTTTCTAAAAAACTTGTTAATGTAAAAGCAAAAATTATCATAGTCAATGCACTAAAATTTGAAGAAGTCGAAAGGATTTGGGATATCATTTACAATTTCTATATCCTGGAGAAAAAGGCTCCTACTTTAAAATGTAAGTTTGATAAAATTAAATAATAAATATACTAATATTAATTATAAGAAATTTCTGTCACTTTACTGCTAGCACAGTTTTTTAAGCTAGAATTACTTTTAATAGTGTCTAGAGAAAAAAAGTTTGAAATTGAAGTACTCTTCACACAGTGCACATTGTTTTACCCGAGTTTACTATAACTAGAACTTCTTTCTTCTTTGTGGCGGCTTCTAAAATGTATAAGTTGTAGGTAGGTAGGGAGTTTTGATCAGTTATTGAAGATGCAAGTGTTAAAGTGAATGGGGAAAAATGTTGAACGAGTGGAACACATTCATGATCAGAAGAAAAATTAAGATAAAACTTTCTGTTCCAGGAAGGATGAAGTCAAGGATCTTAATAGAGTTACTTATAATAGTCAAATTTATTTATTTTCACATATAAAAAAATCAGTTAAGAGTGCCAATCGTATAATGGGTTTAGCTTTCAGATAAACCACCCATTTTTCAAATATTGAGACTAAAAATGTTGTTTAATACTTTAGTAAGACCTAAACTTGAGTTTGGATCTATTATTTATTTATTTATTTGTTTATTTATATAAAAACAGGCCTTACGGCCTAATTACATTGATAACATAATATATACTATATATTTCACTTATAATAATAATATAAACTTAACTATACCTATTGTACCAGTATTAATTTGATAAAATATGTACGAGGTGTATTTACTTTTAAGTTGATAGAGTGATAATTTGCCTTAATATTGTTTTTCGATAAACGTCTACTGACATTGTCCAGTCTAAATCGATCAATTCATTAAATTCATTTGCTAGACGACACATGGTCACAAGCGGGGAGCGAGTGATTGTATGTAAAAGCGGAATATTAAATAATGACTTAGTACGGGTTCTTCTGGATGGAACATTAAATCTAAGTAATGACAAAATTTCCGGAGAGTTAATTTTATTATTTACTATTTTAAACAAAAAAATCAAAGCAGCTAATTTTCGCCTGTCTTCTAACGATAAGATCTTGAATTCATTTCTTAGTTGGATAGTTCTAACAATGTTATAATCTGGTCGTACATGATATTTTTTTAAATGAAGATATCTCAAAAATTTATTTTGAATTTTTTCTAAAATAGATAGCGTAGTATGGTACTCAGTGAACCAAATTTGATTTCCAAATTCTAATTTAGTTCTTTAGTGTAAAATAAAGGATTTTCATGGCATCTATGTTAGAGAAATTGACAGTTTGTCTAATTATGTATCCCAATAACCGATTTGCAGACATTGCAATATTTTTAATGTGTTTAGCAAAAGATAGTGAACTGTCATAAGTTATACCCAAATCTTTTACTTCTGTACAACGTTTTAGGGGTTCGGTATCAATGCGATATTCAAAAATAATGGGATCTTTGGAACGTGTCACAGTAAGAGTAAAGCATTTTTTCACGTTAAAATATAATTTGCTCATTAAACTCCACTCATAAATGCTATTTAAATCTTTCTGTAGTAGAACACAAACTCTAACAGTTTCTACACGTTTGAAATTTTTTAAATCATCCGCAAATAGCAAGCATTCCAAGTATTCAAGTTTCGAGGGTAAGTCATTAATGAAAATCAGAAATAGAAGGGGACCCAAATTAGATCCCTCAGGAACCCCTGAGTTAGCTTCAAATTTGCCAGAAGTATTTCCATTGTGTTTTACCATTAAATATCTGTTTTGCAAATAATCACTAATTAATTTAATAAAACTATGTGATACACCAAACCCACTGAGCTTCCATAAAAGAACGTCATGATCAACCGTGTCAAACGCTTTTCTAAACTCTGTAAATATAGTGTCGAGTTGTATTCTATTCTCCAATGCCCCATACGCATAATTACCAAAAATGAGCATGTGTGAACTAATAGATTTATTAGCGACGAAACCATGTTGTTGTGATACTAAATTTTTTTTTCAACATACTGATACATATTTGAATAAATAATTTGATCAAATAACTTGGCTGGTGCACACATTATTGATATTGGTCTATAGTTTTCAATATCCATTTTGTTACCAGAGTTAAAGATAGGAGTAACCACACCTGTTTTCCATATGGATGGAAAACTACTGGATGCTAGGATTAAATTAAAAATATGCATTAAGGGTAGTTTCAGCCAATCACTACAAGCCTTAAGGATATAGGGCGGGATTCCATCTGCCCCAGCTGCTTTTTTAGATTTTATTTTTTTTATCGCATTATGAAAATCCAATTCCGTAACAATATCAAATACAAAAGTGTCATTACTTACCATGCTTTCACATGGAAATTTCAAATCATATGAGGCTTCAACTGACGAATAGACAGATGAAAAGACATCCGCAAAAGCGTTTGCGGTTTCATTTTCATCCACTTGTCTTTCATTGTAATAATAATTACCAAGGTTTGATCTGCTACTTCTTTTATTGTTAACATAATTCCAGAAATAATTAACGTCTGTAGTTAAATTTTGTTCTATATTTTTAATATATTTATGTTTCTCCAACTTGGTTAAGGATTTAACTTTTTTCCTCAGTACCTTGAATTTTTCATCGAATACATTAGACACTATCCTTAGTATTCTAAGTCTTTCTTTTTCTTTTAATAGATCCCTAATTTCTTTTGTAAACCAAACAGGAAAAGTTTTGGATTTTTCACAAAAAACAAATTTAGGTACACAATTATAAATTATTTTATTCCATATATTGTAGAATTCATGTAATGCTACATTCACATTAATTTTTTCATCCAAAACTTTCTTCCAATCTGCATCCCTAATACTTTCGCTTAACCTAAGAAAATCTGCTTTTTTAAAATCATATCTAGACTCTTTTATATTGGGTATATTTATTTTTGTATCGGACTTAACTGTAATCATAATTTCCAATGCAGGATGATATAGATCTTCCTTAACAAACGGTAGACCGTCCCTAACTACTGTACAATTAATGTTAATATTACTTTCCGAACTAATAACTAGGTCCAGTGTTCTACCTTGAAAATTTTTAATATCATTATACAAACTAAATCCATTAACATACATGAAGTCTTGAAATGTTTCTACTATGCCATTATAAATATTGCTTTCATAATTAATACCGGTTATACTTGGTATATTGAAATCTCCAAATATAAATGTTTTGTCATTATTCACTATATGCCTTTGCAGAAGTTCAAATGCTGTTTCATATACCTTAGTTTGACTCCCCGAAGGAATATATATACAACAAAGGGTGTATTTAGTACTATTTACTTTAATTTCTATTGCAGTCGCCTCAAAATAGGAACTAATTTTAAAAACTTCTAAGATTTTATATGTTTTCTTAACAGCTATAAAAACTCCCCTACCTTTTGATTTTCCTGTAAATTCAATATTCCTATCAGCTCTTATCAGATTGTAATATCCAGCGTTTACTATCTCTCCATCAAGAGTTCCCTCCTGCAACCAAGTCTCGACTGCAATAACTATATCAAAATCCTCACTCAAACAACTTGTATAAAACTCGTTAATTTTCGTATTAAGTCCTCGACAATTTTGAAAGTAAATGCTAAGGGTAGTTGACATAATTGTGGCAACCGAATAAGCTCTTAAGCAAACAGAAAATCATTATTTTTCGGCAATGCAAAATGCCAATAACAAAAATATATTCATATATAGGTATCCTACAATAATTCAGCTTCAATAATACATAGATACATATTTATACTTGCATAATCAACTCAACTAATCATTATTATAACAATTATAAAATGAAACAAATTTTGCATAATAATCTTGCTAATAGTAGAATTACCATATACAAATAAAGCAATAAAAAAAGAAAGAAATACTAAATTATAAGTACATATAACTATTAGAACATATATTAATTATTGCAAGACAAAAAATAAACAACATAGGTATCCGATACCATATAATAATATCAATCAAACAAATCTCGCCTTTACCCAAAAATATCGAAATTGAAACAAAAAGGTCAAAGCAAAATTTATCAAATTCACATGTTTTTGTATAAACCAATATTACTTGCTAATTTGGCGATTGAGGATACGATGTTGTCACGTCTGACAAAAATTCTGCCATTTATTGACCATGCCGCCTGTTTGCCAAACTTTAGATTAGCAGCTCGCAAAAGTTGATACGATGTAGTAGTCAAATTCTCATTTATATAAATATTTGAACTTAGTAGTGACTTTCGACCCATTATAATTTCAGTTCTTTTTAGAATTGTAGTGAATTCGACAATAATAGTCCTACGCTTAGTACTTCCTTCATCAAATTTGCCGATTCTAAATATATTGTAAATCTCCCAATGAGAACACTTTATTTTCATGGCGTCGTAAAAATAGTGAGAATCTTGGCAAGCAAATTTTCATCCCGCTCATCCTTCACTCCCATCAAACTTATTGTATTTGCCTTAAACTTTTGATCGTAGACTTCCAATTTGTTGTTAATTATATTTAATTCCTTATCATTGGATTGGACAACCGCTACCAACGATGAAAATTGCATAATTGCCCCATTTATTTTCTCTTCCAAATAATCAATCCTTTTACACATATTCTCAAAATGTTCATCAATTCTGGCAGTTAGTTTCGGTAACAATTCGTTAATTACAGATTTTATCAAATTATCATCAATTGAAACGGAATTACTTCTGGTTTTATTCATTTTACAATACCAGCTGGCAACAATGTACTCAAGAAATAATGGAATTTACCTTGGAAAATTCTAAAGCTTCTTACAATAGATAAGTAACACAAAAAAACTTTCTGTTTATAATTATTCTAATCAAATAATCGTACCTTCTGAGACCATAACACAGAGCTTTCTACATAAAAATATCACTTAAAAACTTTTAAATAAGTTGGAGCTTGTCGGCACGATGTTCACATTACCATGTCATTACTACTGTATTCTGTATATTATCTGGGGATATCAACCTCAAATGTATAGAATAAATACTTGTATCTTGTATTATAAAAAATATAATCGTTTGTTACAGTTCATAGATCTCTACCACTCATATTCAACAAACTTTATTTTTCATTTAAGTATTTGTAGATATTTAATATTTATTGGGCAGATATCGTTTGGGGTTAACTTGTACGTTGTTTATAAAGTGAAGAAATAGTAATAGATGCGTCATGGAAACATAAAAGATTTATTTATCACCTTAATACATATTGATATTTAAACTATTAAAATATACATTAGCAAGTTGATTAAATTATATCGAAGAACTTTTTTTCCTTAAACGGTACGGCTATGTTTACATGGGTACTATCACTCTGGCCTCCTTATCAAAAACGCCTTATGTTCGTGAAATATCCAGTCAACCCTCCTGACCTTGATTTTATTTGTCCAGATGGTCAAGTCCTCTTCTTCGCTCATAAACGATTGGAACAGGTTTTGTTGGAGATACCTCGATATTGGTTTTGGTTATGAACTCGAAAAGCACATGGTGATACTGTAGGTATTTATTACGTTGTTTTACGGCTCTGCGGTTTCGAGGAATATCAAACGAATCTGTGATAATCTGGTGCAAGATTTCATGATAGTTCATGGATGTGAGCACTGATTCGTCAAACCCCACATTAGGTCACCCACCATCTAAGGTAAGTCTTGATCTAGTATCTATCTCCCCCCTCAAAATGTTCCAATCGCTCTTACAAATCGTGATTTCTTTTCAGACCTTCTTTTTCCCATCTTATATTCTGTAACTGGCTTGCTGATATTGGCGTAATTCGCTGTCCCACTGCCACCAAAATCAAGTAAGATTAGCTCAATTAATTCAATCGTTGAAAACTACAGTTTGAGGGACCTTCAGTGTCAATTGGTAGAGAATGCTTGTCGTACCTGATGTATAAGGATCCGGATGCCTTGTTTTTAATTCTCTACATTAATCAATACATTACTGTTATATTTATTAATGGCCATACTACACAATGTTACGATACAATTTATGTATTATCAATTCTTATTCCATGTAATCAAAAATAAATCCTGTTTGGAATAAGTTATTAATATTCTAATTTTGTGTTAACTCACAAAATGTGAAATCGTTACGCTACTGATTTTTCAATTTTACAATATGGCGGTCGTTTCGACAACAAGTTGTGACGCGAATGATATTTCGT
This sequence comes from Galeruca laticollis, assembly GCA_963921935.1. Taxonomy (NCBI): domain Eukaryota; kingdom Metazoa; phylum Arthropoda; class Insecta; order Coleoptera; family Chrysomelidae; genus Galeruca; species Galeruca laticollis. The sequence continues at coordinate 53,443,652 of OY998182.1, read as the reverse complement.
CACTCCGCAAAATACTTTTTAAAAAACGAAAAAATTACTGTTTAAGACTTTTATTGTATGCAAGTTACAAACAATCTTTCTCTTTATTACATGATTATTCATTTATATAGTTTTAAAAAAAAATACAACGTAAGCGCATATTATACATGGGTCAGCCATTGTCGTTTCTTAACTTATCCGGCCAAAGAGAAAACTATGGGGTTTCTCCAGAGTTTGAGAAAATTTTTGAAATCCCTTTTTCCTTGTTTCTTCTCATTTTTCTTCTTAATCCTCTTCTGTTTTCTTTTGTAAATTTTGAAGGCTACTAGGATTATGCTTAAAAAGACAATAACATATAATAATATTTTGTAACAACTGATTTTTTTGAAATTAACAGGAGCCAAGTCCAATCTTGCTAATTTCGATTTGTCTTCTTGGAGTATGTTTTGAATGTTACTTAATTCATCTAAATTCACTGAATCTATTTGCACTTTATTTAAATGAAAAGAGTCTGTTTTAGAGTCTTCGTTCGAAAATTGCAATTTAAGAAGTTCTACACTTTTATATTTTGGTATATTAGTTGAAAAAGTTTTTAATGTAAAATTGTTTATTGGGACTACGCATTGGTTATTCAATTCAATTATAAAACTACCGTTTAATGGAATGTTGTTAATGTTTTTACCACATTTATTTTTGGATGGCCACTGTGTTAAATGGAGATATTACGATCCCTTGATTGTCTTCTATCTTCTGAATTTTTACATTATTGATAATCACTGGAATTTGTTTAGATAATAAATCTCTTGACTGAGAGTACTTAAGTAGTTGTACTTCGCAAGGAGTGTGTTGAGTAATCGGTAACTTTTGGAGATCACTACACAGGAAATCTTCTTGAGATATTTCTTCGCAGCTTTCTTCTGAGAAGGTGTAATGTTGATCGTTTAAAAGGATAAATTTGGATTGTGGTATAATCGTTTTAAAACGAATAGAGATGATAGTAATTATATTCTGAATTTTCGACACTTGGTATTTCTAGTATGAAAATTATATTGTTACCTTTACTATAGCTTTTGATTTCAATTATTTTCTCAAGCAATAAAATGTTTTGCAGAGACAAATTGATTGGAAATTTGTTATTTTTGTCTATGTTTTTACTGACTTCTAATATTTCAGAAAACAGATCAACTATTGAATTGTGAAAAGTATTAAGCTTGGCAAAACTGATTGCCGTTTCAATTTTTTCAAGTATATCATATGTTATTTGAAAACTTATAGAAAATTGTGAAACAAGTTGTTCTATTGCAAAATAGTGATAAGTTTCTACTTTATCTAAATTCAAGTGTGTAATTATTTTTTGTAAATCATTGATACGTGAATTTAGTATTAATTGCTTATGATCTAATATTTTGGTATTATTCTCAAAGTTGTTGATAGACGATTGGAGTAAAGTTATTTGATTGTGAATAAGAGATTTCAACTTCTTTTGACTGTTAGATAAAGATGTAATGGCTTCGTCATAACGCTTTGCATCATTTTGATCTAAATTTCCGGTTATAAATTTTGTTGCAGATCCTAATCCGTCAAGTAATGATCTCTTTGATTTTGTGTTCCAAAATGGATTTAACTGGTTCAATTGAAGAGTAATCTTTTGTTCAATTAATTTGATCAGGTGATATGAATTTTGAAAATGTTTATAAAATTATAAATTTCAGGTGATTTCGATGAAGAGTTATAGAGATTATTATATTGTTCCTTTAAAGCAAGAAATTCTTTGTTAATATTTGTAATATCAAATATATGTATAAACGTCCAATAGTTTATTTTATTTTTGCTGTTCCTAAATGAAGAGGAAAAAGACCGGGATTATCATTTAGGTTATGCTACTGAGGTGTGTCTGGTTCTGCGTTGGCGATCCAGAGGAAGAATCTGTAATAAGAGGTTTCCTTAATTCTTTAATATGTACTATTTGTTTGTCTATTATTTGTTTCTTATGTTTTAATGATTTTCTGGAAATTTCTACTCTATTTCTATCTAATATTTTTGTTATGTTATAAGTTCCTAAAAATCTTTTATTTTTTTTATTTCGATTTTTGGGGTTTCGTTTGAATACAGTTTAACCTATTTTAAATTGTATGTTTGTGTCACCTTGTATATTTGTTTTCTCTATAATTTTTTGTTTATTTTTATTCATATTTTCTCGAACATCTTCATAAATATGTTCTAATTTTTCTTTATGGTTATTAACGTAATCTGTATAAAATGAATGAGTCATAAAAATTTCGTTAGGTTTTCTAGAATGTGTATGTCCAAAGGTAAGTTCAAAAGGTGTGAAATTCGTGGCACTGTGTATTGAATTATTGTTAGCAATTATGGCATAGTCCATTAAGACATTTTCATTGGGATAAATTTCTCTTAAAATTCTTAAACGTTCTGTTAAGGTGGAATGTAATCTTTCAACTATTGCATTTGACTCGTGATGACCAGGAGTTGTGAAGTGAACTTTTATTTTATGTAATGCCAGGAGATTTTTAACTGTTTCATTGTTAAATTCTGTACCTTTATCGACTGTTATTGATTGGGGAATTCCAAAAGAAACAAAATATTTTATAAGTGCTTTGCTTTTAATAACTGCAGATTTGCCTGGAATGAATATTGCTTGTGCAAATTTTGTGAATGCGTCAATTAATGTTAAATAACTTTTTCCGTCAAAAACGAAAACATCCATGTGAACAATTTGGAATGGGCTAGAAGCTGTTTCTGTCAACATGAGAGGAACATAAGGATTGTGTCTTGAATATTTATTTTTTTTGACAAATGGTACAATTATTAATGTAGTTTGTGACTGTATTTTTCAAATTTTTCCAATAATAAAGTTTACGTAGTTGTTCTAAAGTTTCATTGATTCCTCGATGGTTGTTTTTTCCTTCATGGTAGTTTTTAACAAAAAAAATTGTTCTTCCTGATCTTTTATAGTATTAAGTAATTTAGTACATTTAATTAATTTCGGTCCGTTCGCAGAAAAATGTTTTAGATAAACATTATTAAAATCACGATATAAATTATCATTATGAAAGTACATATAAGATGTATTATTTAAATCTGTATATTTAGCTATAAAACAGAAAATGAATTTTTCGTTATCTATCTCGGGAATTTTAATTTTCATTATTTTTTTATTTTCATATGTTTCATGAGAAACATCTGTTTTTGAATATGTATTTGTATGAACAAGAATTTGATGTACTTTATTATTTATCATTTCGTCTAAAATGGGTATACCGTTACTGTTGTTATCTTTTGCTGAATGGTTTGTTATATTGTCAGAGTCGTCTGAGTCAGATTTTGTCCAGAAGGGTTCAGGAGTGTTTAAATCATTACCATCATCATTTTCTTGTAGTATTGGGGGTTGTATTTGTACGTCAGATATAATGTTAACTTTTGATTGATTAATGTTACTTGTAGAAGGTTGTGGATCTATAGGAATATTTTCAGCAAACTGCTGTAAGAAATCTAGAATATCGTCTTGGGAATCTCCGGGTTTATTTACTATTGATTCTGTTTCTAATGCATTGATAGGAATTCGAGATAAGCAATCGGCATTGGAATTTAATTTTCCCTTTTTATAGAAGATTTTATAATAATATTCTTCCAACTTTAAACGCCATCGGACTAATTTGGAATTTGGTTCTTTAAGACTAAATAACCAAGAAAGAGGTTTGTGATCTGTGTAAATATGAAATTGTCTGCCGTATAAATAAGGCCTGAAATGTTTACATGCCCACACAATAGCAAGCAACTCTTTTTCTATAACCGAATAGTTAATTTCAGATTGATTTAGAGTTCTAGAAGCATACGCTATGGGTTTGTCATTGGGTACATTTCTTTGGGATAAAACTGCACCTATTGCATATTTACTAGCATCGGTTGTGAGAATAAAAGTTTTTGAAAAATCAGGATATTGCAAAATGGGGTCATTGGTTAATATCTCCTTACAAGTTTGAAATGAATTAAGAAACTCTTCGTTATGAATAATTTTTGAACCTTTTTTCAAACATTTGGTCATGGGATTTGTTATTTTAGCAAAGTCTGCTATGAAACGTCGGTAGTAACCTAAGAGACCTAAGAAACTTACACTTTTGGGAACTGGATAATTTTTAATGATTGAAATTTTGTCTGGGTTAGGCTTTACGCCATTGGGTGTGATTATATGCCCTAAATACATAATTGTTTTCTTTAAAAATTCAGATTTGTCAAGTTGAACTTTTAGATTGTGTAGTCTAACTCTTTCAAAAACAGATTTTAATTTTTCTAAGTGTTCCTGAAGGGATGTACTATATATTAAGATATCGTCTAAATAAACTATGCACGTTTCGTCAGTTAAAGCACGCAACACATTGTCCATTACGTTTTGGAAAGTTGATGGGCCGTTTTTAAGTCCGAAACTCATACATTTGATATGAAAATGTCCCTGGGGAGTACTGAAAGCTGTCTTGTCAATGTCTTGAGGGTCTATTTCAATTTGGTGAAAACCACTTGCGAGATCAAGTGTTGTGAAGTAATTTGCTCTACCTAGTCTGTCTAGTATTTCGTGTATTCTAGGAATTGGGTATCGATTTTGAACTTTTCTCATTTAATTTTTTATAATCAATAACTAAACGCCATTTCTTTTTGCCTGATGCATCTAGTTTTTTGGGAAGAATCCAAATTTGCGAGGAGAATGCAGATGTAGACGGTTCAATAATACCTTCGTCTAACATTTTTGTAATTTGTCTATTAGCTTCTTCCCTATGTATTTCGGGAAGCCTATAAGATTTTGTATATATAGGGCTATCATCAGTCAAAGTGATTTTATGTTTTATTTGATTGGTAAAACTTAATGGTATTCCATCACAATAAAATATGTCTTTATAATTAAAACACAAATTTCTAATGGCTTGTTTTTCTTCTTTATTGCAGTGATCAAGTCTGAGATTTTTTAAGTTTTCTTTAAGCTTATTTTGTTGAATAATTGTTAATTTTGAATCAGATTCACATTCCATGTTTTCAAGAAAATTCACTTCTAGTAAGTTTAGAATTTCAATTTCGAAAGGTTCTTTTATATCTAATTTTATTGGATTTTCGTTACTATTTATGATGGTTGTAATTGCAAAATTATTATAAATATTGACTAATGCTTTAGGCATTTCTAAACCTTATCCTAAGTTTTCGTATTCCAGTATACCTATGCCATTTGTTTCAGTTACAGGGATTTTAACAACTTGTTGGCAACGGCCAGGAATGATAATCGAATAATTCTTTATTACATTATTATCAGTATATATATTTGAATAAAAAATTAAAGGGATAATTGCTGTGGGTGTTTCAATTTGTTTTTGGTGAACATTTATATTTGCATTTAATTGTTTTAATAAATCGACGCCAATGATACTATCAAATTTGTCGCTAAATTTGAATAAATAAAATTTATGAGATTCTTTCAAGTTAAAAGTTTTAAATAACGGAATATGAGCTATTTCATTGTGATAAGAAATTCCGTGTGCTGTATGTATATTAAATGGCTCTTCAAAAATGCAGTGTTTATAAAATTTAATCGGGATTTATCAGAGACTTAGAATTGCCGGTGTCGACTAAGAAGTTTGCATTTATTTCTTGAATTTTGATATAAGGTAAATTTACTTTTAAAGCGTTTACTAATATTAGTCTGGTTGTGAGTAAAATCCTGAGTTGCATTTTGAGGATTGTTACATGAGAAAATATATTGGTTGTCTGTTACATCATTGTTAACATGTGTAGAGAGATAATTATTATAATCATAAGAATATTGAGTTTCAAGTTCAGATAAATATGTGTCAATGTTTTCTAGAAATTCTGTTGGGAACTCATTTTGATATTCAAATAAATTTTCAGTTTGATTATTACTTCATTGTTGAATTTCATTTGGATCACTAATGGTTTGATTATAAAGTTCGTTAGAAATATATTTTTGTTGTTTAGGCTGGAATCTTGTATTACCAGAAGATGTGTCCATGGGTTCTGGTTTATAGTTTTGGGAATTATTGGGTGAATTAAATTGTCTTGAATTATTTTGAGAAACTGGTTCACGATTTTGTTTCTGGCATATTGTTTGACGATTTTGGTTTTGAAAAATGGGGTGATGATTTTGGTTTTGAAAAGTTGGGCGATGATTTTGGTTTTGAAAAATTGGAGGACGTTGGGCTGAAAAATTGTTATTGGGACGCCAATTATAAGAATTGTTATTTGGCTGGAAATTTGGTCTGAACTGTGATGAATTCATAAGAGGTGTTGAGTTTTGTCGAAAAACTGTGGGGAATGATTGATTATTTCCGAAATTTGATGAAAAGTTAGGTGTTAGTTGTCTATAATTATGATTTTTAGCTGGTGTAATCCTTAAACTAGGTCTAAAAGTAGTGTATGAATTTAATTGATTACTCATTGAGTTAAATACATGAAGTTTTCTTCCTCAATAACTAAGATCATTGCTTTTTCTAAACTATCAGGTACTCTTAATCTAACATTTATTTGAATAGGTAAAGGTAAACCTCCTATATAGGTTTTTAAAGCTAAATTATTATACTTTTCAAGTTGAAGTCTCCGTTCAATATCACTAATATTACTAAATGAATTTAATTTTGAAATAATTAAACTACGAGCGTCTTGACAACGCATGCCAAAGTTATAGGGTGATTCATTTTTAAAAGATTTTAAATTAATTAAATCTTGAATAAGACAATCAATATTACTTTGATCGCCAAAACTTAAATTTAAAGCATCTTTAACATATTTCCATGTTTTTAACTCTATTCTAGAACCAATTAATATTTGTGCACGTCCTGCAAGTTTGCTCAAGATAGCTTTTAATAGAAACGTGTTTAAAGCTATGTCAGTTTCACTAGCAAATACTGATATTAAACTTTCACAATTTCCAATAAATATTGTTAAAGTATGACGGTTTCCATCATAATAAGGAATAGAATCTAAATATAATTTTAGCAATTGGTAATTTACTGAAGAAGTACACATTTCTAAGTTTAGAGTATTATTTAAACTGTTTTCTATAGGACCATCTGGTTCGCTTAATGCTAAACTTTTTTCTAATAATATTTCTAAAGTACTAATATCTATATCACTCATAAATTACTATCAAAAGGAAATTAAGGAAAGAAAAGTACTTACAAAGGAAAACTTTGATCATCTTCTTATTTCTAGCTTAATTCTAGTTCTTCTAGGTTCAGTCGATGCGGTACCAAACCCAAGATCTTCTTACTCTAACTTATTCCTAATTCTTACAGATTCGATCGATGTTAGACCAAACCCAAGATGTAATCTTCGTTTTTCTTTTCTTCTTCGAAGTTGACGATTGATCGGTTCAGAACTATCGGATTGTATTCGATATTCGCTCGAACAAGTCAAATAGTTCGAAGTTCGATATTCACTCGAAAGGAACCGGTCACTAAAGTTCGAAATTTTTGGCAAATCGTTGATACGAAAAGCTCACGTATTATACGTTAAAACTCCGAAAATCCTACTACGACTGCGCCAATGATATTTCGACACTCCGAAAAATACTTTTTAAAAAACGAAAAAATTACTGTTTAAGACGTTTATTGTATGCAAGTTCCAAACAATCTCTCTCTTTATTACATGATTATTCATTTATATAGTTTTTAAAAAAATACAACATAAGCGAATATTATACATGAGTCAGCCATTGTCGTTTCTTAACTCGCGCTTTCCTCGCCGCTTCGTCCTCCTTCGCCTCTCGCAGGTTCTTACCAACTGACGCGTCACTTGGACACTCTCGATGCAAAGTTTTGAAACAAATGATTGAGCGCTAGATTATTTTACGTGGTTTACTCCACGGCCCCTTGACCCTTCGCGTCAAGAGTTCCAGGTAGCCTCGGATGGAGGTTACGGAAAATTCCAGGGGTCTCGTTGAATTTAACACATCTACAAAACCTATAAACCTCAGACAGTGATGCTACGGGATATGAAGAAAACAATGATCGTATTGATTTGTATATTACAAGTCCTATTTAAAATATATACATACAAAATAACATTCAACAATTTCTAATTATTTCCAAGCGGTACCGAATCAGTTAAATATATACAGTAAGCAAATGTGTTCAAGCCTTATGCTATTAGGCACCATGCGAAATTTGCCGGTACTAAGGAATGTGAGCAATGACACAATAAACCAGGTGTAAGCAAGCAAATGCAATTGTTAATAACAGCGGAAGCGGTATAAGCAGTTTTGTAATTATGCGGTAAGCACCAGTAAAACCATAATTACCTATCACGGTAGTCAGCGGGATAAAACTATCTTCGCGGTAGGGATGGTCAATCGGGATAGGTGGGAAAATGTGACCAGACCAGTTTATAACACAAAAAATTAAGAATTTAAACTAGATTATCAATCAATCAGTGGCAACAGCCTCATACTTGGTTGAGAATCTAATTGTTATAGGAGAATTTACACTTTAAATTTTCAAATTATCGGTTGAAATTATTTGAAAATATTGGACGGAGGATAGGACAGCGGTTACCCAAATACAAGCAAAATAAAAGCTGTGTCTTAGAATAGATAAATATGAAACGAAATTAATACCGGCTGAGAGTGGAACAGCTGGTGGCAACAGCCTCTGATCCGCCCCACACTCAGTTTTGACTTTTCCAAATTGCCGCTCAGACAAAACTATATACAATTTTGAACTAAAATAAATCAAGGTAATCTAGAGAAAATTATGCCCGTTCCGAAAGGGAAACGGCTGGTGGCAACAGCCTCTGATCCGTTTCACAGTCGGTTTCCAATTTTTCAAATTTCCGGTCAGTTAAAACTATATATAATTCTAAACTAAAATAAATCTAAGTAATCTAAAGAAAATTATCCGCGTTCCCAAAGGGAAACGGCTGGTGCAACAGCCTCTGATCCGTTTCACAGTCGGTCTTTAGTTTTTAAAATTTCCGGTCAGCTAAAACTATATATAATTCTGAACTAAAATAAATCTAAGTATTCTAGAGAAAATTATGCGCGTTCCGAAAGGGAAACGGCTGGTGGCAACAGCCTTTGATCCGTTTCACAGTCGGTCTTTAGTTTTTCAAATTTCCGGTCAGTCAAAACTATATATAATTCTGAACTAAAATTAATCTAAATAATCTAGAGAAAATTATGCTTTCTAATTTCCGGTCAGTTATAATTGTATAACAGAGAGGTTAATTCCTGAATAAAAAAACAAAATGTTACTTCAATGTATTGAAGGCTCGGACCTTAATTCCAAAGAAACAATATACAAAACGCGGTGATAAAAACTGTAAATAAGTTTTGTTATTATCGTTTCAAAAAAAATACCGGCTTACCGGCTCTATCAAAATACGGAATTATATTCTTAAATAGCCGAACTACTAAATCGTTTATGGAAATTGAATATAAAACTTAAGACCCCGGTGAAATATTTTATTCGGTTTTCAAAATAAATTTCCACTTACTCAGAAAATACTGGATGGTCGGACACTTCACAACTATCAATTTTATATCTGCTTACTGCCAAATTATCTCTCGATTCTACTAACTCTAACCCTTTTAAAACGCTCGGTTTTCGAATTTATAATTTACTTCCTACCTAAAAATTTTGGCGATAACGGTGGTGAGGGAACCAACTTGAATCGGTTTAATTACAACAAGAAATATTTCTGTTATACTGAACGGCTTCGGTTTTAATTAAAATAATTTATATACCGTGCGTCCTCGATAATTTAAATTTTGAAAAGCGGAATTTAATAAGTTTTACATATTCTTTAGGTGATATTTCATGGCTTTTGAATTACTATAAAATAAATACTTAAATTAATATTACGGGACTGAAACGGTACCAGAAATCAAAGTTGGATAGTAAGTAACGAGTTATATCCACTTATTAAAATTAAAATATCATCGGAAAAATCAATCAAAAATGCTTCAAAAAAAGTAACTCGTTACAAAGTTAGCGCATACGTCAGCAACTTCAAGTGGCTTCAACTTCCGTGAAACGGATTTTACATTTTAATGTACCATGTACAATTTTACTGTACTGACAGTACAATCAAACATTAGCCCGCACCCAACCAGCAGCCAACAACACACTCACAGCTAAATAGATAAATACGTTCGTAATATGAATATAGTATATAGTGATCCGATGGATATAATTTTGAACTGATTGCGTACGAAATTTTAGTGAAGTATTTGTATACATTTCTTTAATTTGCTTGACAATAGTTAAGACAATAAATGTAATAACCTTAGCACACAAATAACTGAAACTTATTTTGATGCACATATTTGAAATATTGGAATGTTTCAAAGTTTGAACAGTAATAAAAAACAGTATTGTAATGTTTTTCTTATTTATTTGAAAGTTTTTTTACGGGAGGGGGGCGAGGGGGATAAATTCATATATACGGTAGGTCTACTCACTAAATTTATTTATTCACTAAACTATTTACTAATTTGTATTAAATACACAGTATATTCAATTACACTAACTTATATAAACACTTCACTACTGTTCAGTTACTTATCACTGTTTGTCTCTCGAGATCAATTTATAAACTAACTCCGCTGGTAGGTAGCCTCGCTTATATACTAAGTGCCTTTTTTCTGGATCCTTCCAGATTGCGGCTCACAAATACAATAGGTCTTAGTGGAAATGTCTAGATAAGAATAGTCACAAAAAATAATGGTTAACAGTTCGGAAAAATCCCCGCGCCTCCGCCAACATTTTTACTTTCATTCATAGCATAGACAGAGTCGGATTCAGGGACTACACCAGTGTGCGATTTCGTAACATTACCCCCTCCTTAAAAGGAAGTTCCTCCTGGAACTTCTGTGTAGCCGAAACTGGATGTTTAAATCGGCAACTGGACACATGTCTGCACTTTCCAGTCGTCGCATGGAAATAACAGGGCACCGGCTTCAACGGGTACCGATAACGAGGGGTATAGCTGCAAATTAATATGTGTACACCGGTATCTTGGAAGATCACCTCTATCATGTTCCGGATGACTCGCCAATCCAACTGGTTGCTCTCTATCCTGGGCATTGCTAGTTTCTCCACGTATGATTCCAGCACGTGATCTCGAAGGCTTCGTAGCGCTTCCCACACATCCCAGTAGGTGGATCTATCTGGAAATTCGTTTCTAGTTACCAGGAGGAAGACTTACCGCGAATTGGTTTTGTCTCAGTGTCTTGCCAGGGACTGGCATCTGATGTTTAAGTTTATCCAATTGTCCAAACTTCTTTCGAAAGACGGTGGCCATCCCAGGTGCTTGTTTTTTACTGGTGGACATGTTATGTGCCAGTGAGTACTCGTCCGGGAGCGTGAACAAATCTTGTCTTTGTTTTCTGTATCTAGCTTTCCCGGCACCTCCGTATACCCCCATAAGTTCTTCAAAGGCTGGGTCAGACTCTTGTTGTAGATAGTTCACCAATTCCTCTTTGTCATGTTCTCCTACGAATGGCGCTAGTCGGGTTTGGTGAACTGCTCTCGGTTTTCCATTGGAGATCTTGCTTACGCGATAGATGACGTCGTTGATCCTCTTCTTTATTACGTACGGACCTTCCCATGATTTCTGTAATTTTGGAGAAAATCCTTTTCTCCTTATCGGGTTGTCTAACCATACTTTGTCCTCTTCGTTGAAACTGCCTTATGTGGCCTGCGTATCGTACCGTTTTTTGATTCTGTCACTGGTAACTTGAAGATTCGTTCGAACCAATTCGTGCACATCGTCCATCGTTCTTCTCAATTGGATCACATAATCTTCTCCTGCTATATCTTCGCCAGGGCGACAGCCAAACTCCAGCTCACGAGGAAGTCTCGTTTCACGTCCGAATAGAATTTAAGCAGGTGTTTCACCCGTGGACTCATTTATGATCGATCGATAAGCCAACGCAAATAGGGAAAGGTATTGGTCCCAATCTCTCTGGTGGCTGGAAACTACTTTGGACAGGTATTTTCCAATGGTCCTGTTCATTCTTTCCACCATTCCATCTAACTGTGGATGCAACGCTGTTGGCCTCGTCTTCTTCATTCCCAGCTTGTCACAAATTTCCTGGAATACCTGGCTCTCGAAATTTCTTCCTTGATCGCTGTGGATTTCCAAGGGCACTCCATATCGGCTGATAAATTCTTTCACCAGTACATCCGCGACAGTTGTGGCCTCTTGATTCGGGATCGAATGAATGTCCACCCACTTTGTGAAATAATCCATTACTACCAGGATGTATTTACCACCATTTTCTGTCGTCGAAAATGGTCCAGCGATGTCTAAAGCAATCATTTCGAAAGGGCTTCCAATATTATATTGTTTCATAGATGCCTTTCTCTTGCGATGTGGTCCATAACTCGTATCACAAGTCGTACATTTCTTACACTAATCCATTATATCGTCGGAGCTGTTCATGCAATAAAACCTTTCACAGACTCGCTGAAGGGCTTCCTTCAGTCCCAGATGACCTCCCGATGGACTGTCGTGTACCTTTCTCATTATTTGTACTACTCTCGTTCTCGGGATAACTATCTGTCTTCTCTTCTCGGAACCACCATCGTTGTCAAGGATTCTTTTGAACAGGCCTTCTTCCAGGACAAGGGAGTCGCACTGAGACCAATATGCCTTGAGTGTCGGTGAAAATCTTGACACTTCTTGCTAGATAGGCCGCTGATTTTCTTTAAGCGATGATAATAATAATAATAGTTTATTCAATAAAATGTTTATATAGGTTATAGTAACAATTTCGTAAATATTATGAAGAAACTTTACGTTGCCCATAAGACCGTAAATGGTTGAAGATTGGTTTAGCTCAGTGATTGACAATAATAAAAAAAAATTACCATCGTATTAAAAAAATTACCATCGTATTAAAAAATTACCATCGTATTCTCCTGATCTTCTCTGATCCTGGTGGGCGATCATTCTTCAGTCAATGAAGTAGTTCTTGAAACGGCACCTTCCCTAGATTCCGCCTTGTTGCAGTGGGAACAGTCTGTTGGGCACGGCCGTCTGGACAAGGAGTGTCGGCATTTCGGTGACTCACATCAGCTCTATGTTCGATGTTGAAATCGTACTCTTGAAATCGTTCAATCCATCTAGCGATCTGGCCCTCTGGGTTCTTGAACTGCATTAACCACTTGAGTGCTGCGTGATTAGCCCAGATTGAGAGCTTCCTTCAATAGAGATCCTGCTAAAAGTGTTCCACGGACTTCACTACAGCCAAAAGTTCTCTTCTTGTCACGCAGTAGTTTCGTTCTGGTTTGGAGAGGACTTTACTGACGTATGCCAGCACTCTTTCTTGCCCTCCTTGGATCTGTGAGAGCACTCCTTCAATTTCTACGTTGCTTGCGCCAGTGTCAAGAATAAAGGCTCCCTCTGGTAATGGGTATCCTAATATCGGCGCCGTGGATAAATGCCTCTTCAAGATTTCAAAACCCGTTTGACAGCTCTCGTCCTATTGGAAAGTTCTTGTTTCTTCTGTGTGTCGAGTTAGGGGCTTGGCAATATTTCCAAACTTCCCGATAAATCTTCTATAATATGTGCAAAGTTCAAGGAAACTCCTTATTTGGTGTTTGTCGGCTGGTTGCGGCCTTTGCTGAATGGGAGCAATTTTCTCTGGATCCACCGCCACTCCTTCATTGCTCATTATATTACCCAGATAATTGACTCGGTTTTGGAATAGCTGACATTTCTTCGGGTTTAACATGAGCTGGGCAGCATGGAGTCGTTTGAATACATCTTCCAAATTCTTCTGGTGTTCGTTAAATGTCTTCCCCAGTACTACGATGTCGTCCAAATCGACCAGGCATGTGTTCCAAGACAACCCTCTCAAGACATTTTCCATGAGTCTTTCAAATGTCGCGGGTGCATTGCAGAGCTCGAATGGCAATAAGTTGAATTGCTATAATTCAGATCAGATTTCTACTTGTCAATAACCAGACTTCAGGTCCAAGGTGGAAAACAGTTTGCTGCCGGCCAAAGTGTCTAGCGTATCGTCGATACGAGGCAGAGGATAGCTGTCTTTCTTCGTCACGTTGTTTAGCTGGCGATAGTCCACGAAGAATCTCGTAGTTCCATCTGGCATTGGAATTGTCAGCGGCCGTTATTTGGCAAACTATAGACGTCACTGGTACGCAGGATCCAATCCGGGTTTCCTTCTTGATGCTAATTGGGTAATCGTTCACGTTTATCACACACAATAGGATCTCCTTCACTGACGTAACCAATCCTTTTCCAATTAGTACTCTTTTGCCAACCTTTTCGTCGTGGTTCCTTGGCTTCATCATAACCGCGCTACTATCATGGTTTCGCTTCGTGCCGGTAGAACGATACCTTCCTGTACAGCTGCGAACACCGTGCTGCCTTCATATGGATGAAGGAATACCTCATCGGAACCTACTTTAATGGTTCTGTTTCTAAAGTCCAACTGGAAACCATGTAGATTAATCACGTCCATTCCCAGAATCACGTCTTTTTCAATGTCAGCTATGATTAGCGTATGCGTGAACTTTTCTGCGCTAGTTCCCAATTAGATTTGCGTCTCCCCGTGAACGTTGGTACTCTCATATGTGGCCGTCCGCATTCGCAGTATCGTTGGTAAAAGCTTCTTCTTGTAGTTTATCATCTCTGGTCGTATAATTGTTCTAGTTGCTCCAGTGTCGACCAGCAGAGTATATCTCATTCCATTGACTTCGTTATCTACATACACACTGTCGCTGCAACATCTGAAAGAAGCTATCAGTATGAGAGGGTCTTTTGAACGATCACGGGTCGGTGCTGCCCCCTCGTAGCCGACCCTTTCTTGTTTTCCTGTGACTGGGGTTCTTCGTTGCAGGAGTTCTGGGGCGCTTACACGAACTGCGTATATGCCCTAGCTCGCCACAATTCCAGCATCTGATCTTTCTCGGCTTCTTATCCATCATACTTTTTATCAAACTGACGATCTGGTCAAATCTGTCCTCGTCGCCTTTCTCTCAGATAGTCCTAACTTTGTTATAACCTGAAACATTCGTTGCTGCTTCATATTCAAAAGCAGCTGTTGGGATGCTTTGAACAAAGCGTCCTCTGCTTATCGGGGTCACGTAAGTCATCAATGAAGGCTTGGATGCCCCTATATTCCTCCACGTTCTTTGGTGCTGATGGATAAATCGAACTAATCGGGCAATATCCACTTCATACTCTTGAAGGGGTTCGTCACTTTTCTGTCTACGGTTCTTTAGCTGGGATTGGTACAAATGTTTCAGATGTTTGTGACCAGATCGGATGTCCAAGCTCTTCTTCAGCTGCTCGAAGTCATCCATTTCTTCCAGAGGTATCGTCTGAGGTACATCTAAAGTTCACTGCCTGCTCTATGCCAGACCAATTATTCACTCTAGCAGCTGCTTCAAACTGTTTTACATAATTGGTCGACGACTTTTTTCCATCAAACGTTGGGGCCTTGACTCTGGTAAAACTGTCAATATCTTCTAACTTAGGGCGCGTTTCTGGCTTGCAAGATTTTATTTGTTCGATCTTCTTTTCTTCTGCTGTCGTGTCTTCTGTTCTTAAATCGGCAATCTTTGTCTCTAACTCCTTGATTTTCTCGTCCATCTGATTTTCCATCGTTGTCATCTTATTCTCCGTATCTGATTTTAAAGACGAAATTTTATTTTCGACGTCAGCGGAAATGTCGTTTTTCATTGATAAGATATCAGTAGAAATATCGTTCTTCATAGTTGAAATCTTCTCGTCCATATTAGCAGACATCTTGTCCATGTTAGCAGAAATACCGTTTTTCACACTTTTTGAAATCTTCCCCTCCATGGCAGAAATATCGTCATTCACATTAGTTGAAATCTTCTCTTCCATGGCAGAAATATTCTCCTCCATGTTAGAAATTGACGAGATTAACGTGGCAGCCTCGTCTTTGAATAAAAATGTTTCTGGATCGAAGCCATCACTTACCAGTGCCACTTTAAGTATTTCGACTAATTCACTTTTCTTTCCGGACTTTTCGAACTCACGATTTTCCAATTCTACCTTTAGCTCTGTCACTTTCAGGTCACTTAGTCTCTTAGCGTTTTTTACGTAGCTATTTATTTATATTACCCCACTTCTGACACCAATGTAATGTTTTTCTTATTTATTTAAAAGTTTTTAATACGACGGGTGGGATAAATTCACACATATTATAGGTCTACACACTTAATTTATTTATTCACTAAACTATTCACTAATTTCTATTAAATACACAGTATATTCACGTACACTAATTTATATAAACACTTCACTACTATTTAGTTACTTAGACTATTTATTTGATCACTGTTTATCTCTCGAGATCAATTTATAAACTAACTCCGTTGCTAGGTAGCCTCTCTTATATATTAAGTGCCTTTTTTCTGGATCCTTCTAGATTGCGGCTCATAAAAACAATGGGCCTTACTGAAAATGTCTAGATAAGAATAGTCACAAAGAATAATGGTAAACAGTTCGGAGAAATCCCCGCGCATTCACCAAAATTTCAACTTTCATACATAGCTTAAGCAGAATCGGATTCAGGGACTATACCAGTGTGCGATTTCGTAACAATATTCTTAATTCATTAAAAATAAATGGTTCAAAAAATAATTCAATATTTATCTTGCAATTTAAAATAAAAACTTTCAAATTCACATTCACTAATTCAAGTAATTTATTATAACAAATAACAGATTGTAGTGAATTATTTTATGAATATAATAATTATAATAAATAGTTATTTATGCAACAAGTGCAAAAAGTGAGTGTTTTTTGCACGTGACGTGAAATTGTCAAACGAGGCCTTTAGGCCGAGTTGGACAACACGTCGAGTACAAAAAACACGTTTTGCACGAGCTGCATATAATATTTTTTCTACATTCATGCAAAAACTGGAAAATTAGAATATAATATGTTAGGAACTCAAACTTAACCGTTCTTCTTTTTTTTTTGTATCTTTATGCCCCCCACCTTGTCAGTACTTAATCATAGCTGGTTTTCGCTTTGACCATTTAAATTTTAAATAATCAAAGTTGTTTGCAATAATTGTAACTCGTTGAGACTAAGTAGTAAAATATACATATATTATTGCTGTATTAGAGCAGGATCAGACACTTGCTCTAAATTTTTATTTTATTTAAATGTTTATGTTTGTCATAAATCAACACAAAACTGACAAGAATGACAGATGAGTGCAACAAAGATTTTGTTGCACTAGTACAAAAAAGAACCTCTTTTTCCATTAAATGTGTTTCACAAAAGTGTTGTTTTTTGCATGAATGTGGAAAAATAATATTTAGAGACATTATTATTTTGTAGACTGTATCACACCAGAAATTATTGTGTGTGTATTGTAATCGCAACAGAATAGAACCCAACAAGTGCCTAAAACTGCTCTCACTTGCTCAGTACGAGATACGGGTCACGCCATTCCCTTGCTCGGTCCCGTTGTACGATTGTACGGCTCGGTACTGTACAGTACAGTTTGATGTACTGTTGGGTGTGTGCTAGTACAACCAAGTGTACTGGTTTTGCCCATCATTACTGCGTAGCACTGCCACTGATACCCTATTTCCTATTATGGAAATGACGTATGGATCTAAAGGGCTGAAAAATACTATATAATCTAATAAGCTTAACAATAGTAACGATGTTACTTTTTATTGTTTTCATTTCCAGATACCATCCAGTATACATTTCATTTTATTTAATAATTAAATCGCCTCTCTTTCAAGATTTACCTATGAGTATTTATTTTTATATAAATGTACTACTTTTGAGACATCCGGTATATTCTTTTGTCGAGTTCACTTAAACCAGTCTGCTAATGTGCGCGCATTTTTCAAAATTTTAAGAAGGGGATCTCGTAAGTGGGGTCGGAGAAATAAATAAAAGGACCTAGCATCCAGGTAAAAGAGGCTTTTTCTTTCTTTTCCGGCTTTTAAATTTTAGTCTAGTTCACTTCTCTTTTTCGGCTTTTGAAGTTTTAATCTAGTTTTTATTTTCTCTATTCGGTTCTAATTTCTTTTTTTTATTCTCTTGACTATATTCATTTTGTTTACAACGAATATTGTGACTGGTTTTTGTGGATCAGGTAAGTGGATATAAAAATTGTTCTGTGAATAACTATTATCATCCAACACTTAGCCGCTTTTATTTTTAACGTTTGAATTCAGAGTATTTGTGTACAATTCCGAAGTAAAATATTTTAGAGTCTATTTCATCTGAGTATTCAATCCCGCCCAATAGGCCGTTGTACTGTTAAAAAAATGTAGTTCATTTGCATTTGCTTAGAAAAATCTCGTTTGTATTCGCTGCTGAGCAGGAATCAATTCGAGAGGCCTCTAAGGCAGATTTGATTTAAGGGATACGAAATAATCTCAAAAGTATTCGCTGCTGAGCAGGAGTACGAAGGAGAGGTTTTCGGATTATACTGTTAATCTATTTTATCTGGAAATTTGATTTCGTACAATAGGCTGTTGTTTTGTCAGTAAAACCTTAATTAGACCATTTAGAGTCTATTTTATCTGAGTATTTAATCCCGCCCAATAGGCCGTTGTACTGTTAAGAAAATTTAGTTCATTTGCAGGTGCTTAGAAAAATCTCGTTTGGATTCGCTGCTGAGCAGGGATCAATTCGAGAGGCCTCTAAGGCAGATTTGATTTAAGGGATACGAAATAATCTCAAAAGTATTCGCTGCTGAGCAGGAGTACGAAGGAGAGGTTTTCGGATTATACTGTTAATCTATTTTATCTGGAAATTTGATTTCGTACAATAGGCTGTTGTTTTGTCAGTAAAACCTTAATTAGACCATTTAGAGTCTATTTTATCTGAGTATTTAATCCCGCCCAATAGGCCGTTGTACTGTTAAGAAAATTTAGTTCATTTGCAGGTGCTTAGAAAAATCTCGTTTGGATTCGCTGCTGAGCAGGGATCAATTCGAGAGGCCTCTAGGCAGCTTTGATTTAAAGGATACGAAATAATCTCAAAAGTATTCGCTGCCGAGCAGGGATACCAAGGAGAGGTTTTCGCATTCTGCTGGTAGTTTTCTTTATCTGGAATATTTGATTTCGTACGATAGGCCGTTGTGTTGATTAGTAAAAGCTAGTTTAGTTGAATCTAGTGGATTCGCTAAGAAATTCCGGTGGCTATTGAGATTAAACCGGCAGCCGAGACTAGTTAATTGATTATTTTCCTCTGCTTTATTTAACAAGTACACAAATACTAGGAAACGATTTATTACTCTCTGTTAGTGCAACCATAACGCTTTCTCTGTGCATTTTGTCATATTATCACTAGGAACTTTGTATTGTTTTCACCTGCTACGTACTAGTAGAATTCTGCACGTTATTTTCCGCCTCAGTTGTAAAATAGCTAGAATATTTATTGCTTAGTGTCAGGCCGCTTTTGGTTTTATTAATAACGTAGATCTTTAGTAGTAGATTCTGATATTTTTGTAAAACACTAAAATTTGTTTAATTTCTCATTTATGTAAAATTATTTTTTTTGTTGAATTAAAATTTATAATTTCTCCAGTAGCGAGTAGTTTCATTTTCTGATAGTGGTAAGCAATTAAAGCCTGTTTTCACACTACGTATCCCGGCAAGGTCATTAACAACAGACCCCTGGAATTACTGAACCTCCATCTGTAGCTACCTTGATAACTCTCGACGCCGCATTTTCGAGAGTTCGGTGGAGTAAACCACCCCAAAAATCTAGCGCCCGAGGAAATCTAGGAAATACCGAAGCCATGGGTGTCATAGTGACGTCCGTAATTCTTTTGAGAAAAGAAAGCACGTCACACAATTGATGACAACGATCCAGTTATGGGATTATTCAAACATTCATATGAATAAATCTTACTAACGTCAAAAGAACCGTAACAGTGGTAAAAAGAATAATATAACCACATGTGGGCCACGGCTATTCGTCTCAATTATCATATGAATGATCCATCAATTACGAAAAAATAAAAGATTGCTACGTTGTCGTCGCACCCGAAAGCAGTACCGCCAATATCGCAGAATGTTGTGCAATTACCTAGTTAAATTCGCGTACATTCATCGGCATAGGCAGAGTCGGCTCAAGTTATCCAATAAAATTATTATTTAGAAATCCAAGGAATTCATATTAACGATAAAATTTGAAATTTGAAGATAATATCAAGTACCATAAATTGTAACACCAAATCAGTTGTTGATGCAATTTGAGACTAACATTGTCGCCACACAGGATATACAGGGTGGTTCAAAAAAAGGTGGCCGTGAAAAAAAAATTATACACAGTACCAAAAAGGTATTCTTGGTAAAACTCGATACGGGTACCGGTTTCGGTATATTTTAATTTCAAAATTATGAAGTAGTAACTGATTTTGGAATAAAGTAAGTATTTTTAGAAAACAATTACCTATTCATTAACAACCAAAAACAATCACATTATTCTAATGCTATTAATTATATCTTTAAATGAAATTAACTGTCTCGACCCTTACTTCGTGAAATCTACTCATATTAGTGTTTTAAAAGAAACTTACTGTTTCTAGATAATTCCACATATTGTAATGTTTTTCTTACTTATTCAAACAGTAAACAGGTGAGATAAACTCTAAACACACGGTAGGTTCACTTACTCAATGTATTTAAACACTAAACTACTCACTAACACTTAATTTATATACACACAACCTTAATTATTAATTTATCTCAACACTTTACTTTCGCTATTTCGGTGCAATCTTGTTTATTTGTCAAGATCACTTTATCAACTAAACTGACTCTCCCTGGTCGGTCCTTTATATATTAGTGACTTTTTACTAGATAATTCCAGATTGCGGCTTACACAAAAACAATTGGCTCTGCCATTTTCTAGATAAGACTGGTCACAAAAACAATGTCTAGATAAGATAGTCACAATCGCAAACATTTCTAAGAAATCCTTGCGCATCCGCCATCATTTTAACTTTCATACATGGCTTAGACAGAGTCGGATTCAGGGACTATACCAGCGTACTGTTTAGTAACTATATATTTAAAAAATGTTAAAAACTCTAAGAAATTGACAATTGTTTCGATATTAAATATCATCGTCAGAATGACAGCAGTTACGTTTCATTTAATGCCTACCTGATGTTTAATAATTATTTTTGGCTAAACCAAGAAGTGATTAACTTAATATATGTTAATAGAAAAAAGAAGAAGATATGATATTACAAATATTAAAGCTTAGATATTATTAGCCCTATGTGGATATCCTGGATATCTTTTCCCAATTAAGATCAGTATAACTGTGCAATGATATAGAGAACCAGGAAAACTATATCTGCTGATCTTTACAATTATCACTTAAGAAGACAGTTTAAAAGTGGAGAACTCCCTAGATTTAACTGTTCATTGACGGCTTTATATTGTAGGTTTCTTAAGTATCTCCTAATTTCCAATTCTTCAAAGAAATGCAGTTCTTGTTTCTTATCACAAATGTGTAGTACTTTCAGTTCTGTGTTAGGTGTCAATGAATGATTGGTGTCAGATAGATGTTTTGCGTAGTGGGATTTATCTCTTATCTGGTTGTTTTAATCTGTATGCTCGTAAGTTTATATATGCCAGATTTCTTTAATGGGGATATTTTTGATTTTACATTTAACAATTTTGTACTTACGCTACTTTCTGTTTTAAAAGACATTGTTGCATTTGTTGCTACAGATATTATCTTTGAAATATTATTAGAAATATTTCCTGCATATGTTATGGTTTTATAACTTTTTATTCCTTTAGTTTGTTTAGGAAATTTTAGTTGTAATGCCACTATTTCCTCTTTTTTATTAATTAGTTTATTTATCATATGTAATTGCTTACCATTGGATGTTGCTATTTGTTTAATTGTATTATTCCTCTATCAAAATTACATCATTTGTTCATAAGAACTGAAAATGCTCTATGTATGTATCATTGAATTATATGCTGCTAATTTATGTGACAACGGGTGATTGGAACTATATGAAATAGTCATATCAGTGTGTGTTGGTTATCTGTTAATTGAATAATCAAATACCCAAGCTACAAGAGCCTCAAGAGCAGCAGCATACCTAAATGACACAATCTGGAGAAATAAAACATTCGAACTGAATCCAAAGCCCGCATATACAAGACCGCAATCAGACCTATATTATCTTATGCAGCAGAGACCCGACCTGAGACCTCTAAAACGAAACGGATACTGGAGAAAATAGAAATGAAAATAGTTCGAAGAATAGCGGGAAGAACACTAATGGATAGAGAAAGAAAACATAAGACGAACATGCGGGATAGAGAACATCAATGACTGGGTACTGGATAGAAAGATAAAATGGAATGAGCACATTGACCGCATGACGGAAGAACGAATTGTGAAAATATCAAGGGACAAATCACCAGCAGGACAAAGAAGCTATTATTTGTTTAACATTATTCATTGACACCTAACACAGAACTAGAAGTACTACATATTTGTGATAAGAAACAAGAACTGGATTTTCTTGAAGAATTGGAAATTAGAAGACACTCAAGAAACCCACAATATGAAGTCGTCAATGAACAGATAAATCTAGGGAGTTATCCACTTTTGAACTGTCTTCTTAAGTGATAATTGTAAAGATCAGCAGATATAGTTTCCCTGGTTTTCTATATCATTGCACAGTGATACTGATCTTAATTGGGAAAAATGATATCGAGGATATCCCCATAGGGCTAATAATATCTAAATTTTATTATTTGTAATATCATATCTTCTTCTTTTTTCTATTAACATATATTAAGTCAATCACTTGTTGGTCTAGCCAAAAATAATTATCAAACATCAGGTAGGCATTACATGAAATGTAACTTCTGTTATTCTGACGATGATATTTAATATCGAAACAATTGTCTATATCTTAGAGTTATTAACATTTTTTAAATGTATTGTGGAGTTATCTAGAAGCAGTAAGTTCCATTTAAAACACTAATTATATATTTTATGACTATTTATCGGTTCTGTAGGTTAATAACAAAACAGATTTTCCTATATGCTGACGTTTCGGATTTATTTGAATCCTTTATGAAGGCTACACAGATATGCATCTGGTGATTATGAATATTAAATAATCAATAAAAACTTTGAAAACTTCAAAAACCTTAAAAACTTGAAATCTTCAAAAACCTTTAAAACTCCTGTTCATGTAAAAATATAAAATTTAAAAATTTTCAAGAAAATTAAAAAAAAACAAACTAAAAACATCCCTGAAAATTGTCTCTAAGAAACATCATTAAATAAAATTAAAATTGGTAACAATTCGAAATTTCTTAAGCTGTCACTCTTACCTAGTGAGGTTTTTTCTCTGTTGAGCACAAATGATTTTTCCGACGACCACTATGAAATATGGCACATTTCATACAGTTTTCTCTTAGTGAAAATTTAAAATTGTAAACAATTTCAACACGGAAACGAACGAACGGCATACCCGTGTGAAATGAAAAATTTGAGAAATCTGATTGACCGACGGCTGTGCGTTTTTATTTTGCACACAGGGCGATGATTACCGATGTATACATTTCCACACAATGGCATAATTATTATGTTCGCAGTTAGAGCGCTTTGCCGACGACATTTTAAATTTGACTTTTAAACCGTTAGCAAGTGACAGAGCGAATTTGAGAGAATTATAGAATTTTCTGTAAGTTTAAATATAGTAATTTATATATTGAATAATAATAAATATTAGTTCATTGCAGTAAAATTGAGAAACTTGCAAAGGGATGGATTTCTGCGGAACACAAAATTGTCAACAACGGTTTTAAAGCATCAGTTTATTTTTAAAATTGTAGTAACCTTACCATAACCTTTTATTTAAAGAATAATTACTAACTCTGCATTTTTGTGGTCCTTGGAAAAATATCGTGTATAACATGTGTTGAAAATTCGTTTTCACACTCGTTTGCTTAAGCCACAATTCGGCAAACTCGTTTGAAATATTTCATTTTCTTATCAAATTCAAAATAAACGAGAATTATGAAAAATTTTTAGAAAGTTCTGGCACGTCATATAAATCAATGCAAACAAAATCTTTATTGAGAGTCTATACACAAACTGTACCTAGATATTTGGATGTTAAGAGGAACGTTTTAGGAACCTGAAAACAGTTGGCACCCGTGATTTACAACAAAATTTAGGTCATTTTGTACACAACAAATCTAAAGAACGCAGGGAAATTAAGTGTTGAAATTTTAACACAATATAACTTGGACCTTTGTCTTGGGGATCAGGTATTTTGGTTGAGTTTTATATTGTTATAAAAAAGATATGAGCCATTAAGTGATGGTGTGATTTTGATAGTTTTGACAATTTGTGGTCACCAATCTGGACACCAAAACCTGATCCCCAAAAGGAAGCCTAGAGAATTTGATTCTGAATATATGAAATCTCAAATCATTGTATTTTTTGAGATTTGTTGTGCGTAAATTTTTGCAAACGAACATCTTTTTACTTTAGTTCCACCGCTCCACCGTCTTGATGCATGGCGCTGTATAGAACAATATAGAACTATGACAGAAGACGACGGTCAATTCATAGACAAATAATATTACTTTCTCTATGGGTCAAATGCTGTTGTCATATGTTTTGCGTTCATAAAAATATCCCAAATTTATAGTTTAGTGTGTATTGTATTTGTAAGTGATTATAATTAAGTAATTTTCATGCTAAATAAGTGAATTTGTGCTTCGTAAATGCTATTTATATTTATTCCACAAGATTGTGTTTAGTGTAGCCTAGACATAAAATAATCCACAAACATTTTTAGCTGTTGCTAGTGATTCCGAAAGTGCATTATATTTATTTATCCCCATATCAGGGCCTTTTGGTTCCTCCAAGAACCTGTACACTGCCTTCTGAGTTAGTGAAAAAAACTACATTGGTAATAGTATTAATCGCTTTCTACCAATTTAACAAAATATACATATCTTATTCTATTCAAAAAGTAACACAATATGTAATCTTTTATTTTCGAAATGCAGGAATAAAAATGTTATATATTTTTTATCTTCAATTTTTCCAGGTTATGTATTGAAATGTTATACTTTTTGCATTTTCCTCCAGTTTGTAATAAACGGACATGCCTGTTTTTCCATTGACTCTTCTCAATTATTCAAGTAAATGATAGCAAAAGTGTTTTCTTTTATTGAAAACAAAATCAAATCAATTATGCAATATGTTTGTTTAATAGTATTACAAATTTAAGTACAGAGCAAGTAAGTAGGTAGTTTTCATATTTATTATAATACAGAATGTCTGCTTTTCCACTGACTCCTCTTAATAATTCAAATGAATAGTAGCAAAGAAATGCCAATTAATTAGGTAAACTATAAAAATGTTTATTATAGCAATAAACAGACATGTCCGCTTTTTCATTGACCCTTATTAATTATTCAAAAAAATTAAAGGAAAAATTGTGTATGTTTTTATTGAAAAGAAACAAATAAAAAATATTTTATAAAAATATCAATAAAATTATTATTACAAATTTAATTTATTTGTCTTCATATTTATTAATACATGGCAACTGAAGTTCATCTTCTCTACCATTTCTCCTCATAACAAAAAGAAAATAAAAAGTTTATAAAAATATCCATTTTTTACGATTCTATACTCACAAAGGGGTGGTGACCCCCCATCCACATTATTGAAGTCTGGATCCACGTAGTTATAAAGACTGAAAAAATATACTTTACATATTTCCTTTAAATAAATAATATTTTTACTTACAAAATTATTTTCCCCCAATTCAGCAAAAGTATACAAGTAATCCATTTTTTCTTGGAATCCATATTACAAATTTGATATACATAAGTACTGAATATATTTTCTTTATTTTTATGCATACATGGCAACTGAGCTGCATCTTCTATTTTCATAATCCTCAGACAAAAAAACAAAAAGTATATAAACTATCCCTTAGAATTACATCAGGCTACATTTTAGTTTTAGTTTTTACTTACTGAATAGCTATAGAGAGCATGCTATAAGAAAATTATTTGGACCTGTGCGGGCTGTTACATCAGGTTCTATTTTAGTGAAATTGTCAGTTCTGAAAATGAATAGAAATTTGATTTTTGTAAATAAGCCTTGTTAGTGTTTTTACTTACGGAATGGTATAAGGAAACTCTATTTTATGAAATATTAATGGATCTGCGGGGCAGTTACATCGGGATTAGTTTTAGTTATATAATCAGAACTGTAAATGAAATAAGAAAATCAGATGCTTCTTTTAAGTAGGCTTTGTCATTTTTTTACTTACAGTATAGTTGTAGCGAAAACTGCTATATGAAAATTATTTGGACCTGTTACATCAGGTTCCGTTTTAATGAAATTGTCAGTTCTGAAAATGAATAGAAATTTGATTTTTGTAAATAAGTCTTGTTAGTGTTTTTACTTACGGAATGGTATAAGGAAACTCTGTTTTATGAAATCTTAATGGATCTATGGGGCAGTTACATCGGGCTTAGTTTTAGTTACATAATCAGAACTGTAAATGAAATAAGAAAATTTGATGCTTCTTCTAAGTAGGTTTTGCAATTTTTTTACTTACAGTATAGTCTTGTTAGTGTTTGTACTTTCGGATTAGTATCAGGAAACTTTTATTAAAGATTAATGGAGCTGAGGGGCAGTTGCAGCAGGTTTCATATTAGTGAAATTGTCAGTTCTGAAAATGTAAAGAAATTCGATTTTTTGTAAATAAGTTTTGTTACTCTTTTTACTTACGGAGTAGTATCAGCTTCCACATCTAGATTCTGTCATGCCAGACTTTTCTTTTTCTTATATTCTGATATTGCTTGCTTGATATAAGGGGGGTCAATACATTTCTGCCCTTTTCCTATTTGATTTCTGATTATTTCAGGGGCTATACATTCTGTATAGAATTGCTTAAGTTTCGGAAGCATTTTTTCGGCCCATATTTTTCTATCTATCTCAATTTCTTCTATATACAGATCTATATTATCGCAGACATACACAACAAAGTAACATCTGCTCCTATTAGTTATATTCAATTGCCCCTGGATCTAAAAACACACATTTTAAATAGTCCCCATAATATTTTTATCTGTGAAAGTGCCTTTTTGCTCTATCTACTGTGTCAAAACTTTCTTTTCTGCACTGGTGCAAAGAAGTTGTTACTTTTTATCATAGACAAAACGAATGTTTGTTGCACTCAGCATGATTGTAGCTCTTGACTTTGTCTCGAGCTACAAGCTTCATGCTTCGTTGCAACAAAAATGCACTTTTTGCACCTATTACACAAATAACTACTTTTTAATGTTATTCTTATTTATTGTTGGTAAGTACATCAAAGTGATTAAATATATTATGTGAAAATGATTTTGAGTTTTTGTTCTTTGGAATAAATATTTCATGTTTATACCTGATAATAGTAATTGTGATTCCACTTAAGTTGAATTTTATTGTTGTGTTTTTCTAGACAAATTTTGTTCTTCATGAGGTCAATTATTACGCTTATTGTATTTGTTTGTAAATTTGATGCAGAGTGGAGGCATTTTATTTCAAGTAGTGCATCATCACCTACAAGCCCTAAAATATTTTATCAATAAATGTATGTCATTTAATATGCAAAAAGAATTTATAACACATGGTAATTATTTGTAATGTTAAATATATTTACCATCAGGAGAAGCACCTAGAAAACCGTGTTGAACATCTACCCACAATCCTGAATCAACCACCACAACATTTTGTACTTGTTCAAAAATGCTCTTAGCCACTTTTTCCTTAAGAATTCCATACTCCATTGCCTCTGTCATACAATAAGTCTTTTTAAGAACAGTTTTAACAAGAGAATGACAAGGTGTATTTGTTTTTATCTTAACAACCTGTCCAAAGAGAGAAGCAGTCAATCTTAATTTTCTTTGATTTTCATATTCATCATTTCCAAACTGCCCTACAGATTCTGCTTGTATGCGGTCTCTTTGGCAAACTGTTACCTAAAAAAATGTTCAATGTTGTTTTCACCTTACAGGCAATAAAAAACTAAGTATAACACTAACGAAGTATGCTGAAACAATCCGTAACGACCAAATAAATACTCCCTCTGTGTTGTGCTATCTTGAGCCAGTCGAATTTGTTCGTTTTTTGCACAAAAAACGTAAATGTTTAGAATTTACATAATTGCCAGAGCTAGAAACATAATGTTTAATTTAGTAATCTAGTTACGGTAACGAGAAAATAATAATGAAAAACCTACAATTATCTGAAATAAAACAACAACAAAATATAAGCACATATTTACCTGATATATCTCTATTTTGGACACCCAAAAATTAGTCACAATTTACCTTATGGCTAATACACAAATACACTACGAAGTCGAAAATCGCATTTTGAAAACATAAGATACCTAACATACAGGTAAAATGCTCACTATATAGATATTGCAAGTTCCTGAATATACCTAATAATCTTATGACGTGCATAGTTTTTCTTGTTAAAAAATATTGTTTTTTGCTTTTCTCTCTTTGTTTGAGGATTTTCGTATAACTTGGCAACATCGGTTATAAATGTCGCAATAATATCCAATCATGAAATTGGTCATTTATATACACTCCAGAGGCTGTATCGTGCTAACAAACTGAAATTTCTCCAAAAATGTGATACTTCAAGTACCATAGCACTCGTTCTACTGGCTCTGGGGAGCTGAAAATCAAAAAGGTTCATCTGTGAGATATCCTGATAATTCAGGGAAAACTTAGTTGAAATATTCTAGGAGTCAAAAACGTTCCAAGGTACAAAGTTGTTATAGGCAGTGAAAATTAGTGGATATTACAGCAGTAAGGAGCTACACAACCAATCATCAGGACACACACTACTGGGAGAAAAATGGCCAGAACATCGGCATTGATATCTTAGACATGATATGTATTTTTCAACTATGTAGTTAGGGGATTATTAATTGTAAATAAAGAACATATTTACCATAACATAACATATCCTGAATAATATTCAGTCATAAAATTGGTGACTTGTTGCACTTCGGGGGCTGTATCCAGTTATACAAATAGGATTTTTTTTCTAAAAACCATTTTTTTGTGTTGTTCTCGCTGAAAAACGTAAAAACAACTCAAAAAAATCCACAATTCTAACGTTTTTTTGGGTAAACCAATACTTTTCTCGAATATTAGATGGGTTGGATGGAAAAGTAATAATACCAATAATGTATTATATAAAAACAAAAAAAATATTTACCATTCAGGTGATCACAAATATGTGTATCTGTCATGGAAAAAAGAAAATGAACCAACTATTTTTTTGTATAATGAAGGGAAAATGTTTCAGTTCCAATCTCCACAACACATATGATCAATCTTTGCAAACAAGGTAGAAGCAAACTTGTACATGTTGATTGTATGTTTGATTTTGTACTGTATATATGGATCTCCCCACAATATATACTATTATTTGTCATTACAGATCTTTCGCTTTAAATTTTTTATTAGTTGTTATTGCATTGCATGGTGTATTACAAGTAAATATTTCTTTGTATAATAAATTTGGAAACTCTTTGTTTATATTATTTGTTTCTAGATAAAATTGAATATATTTACACATGTAGTTGAAAAAAGAGCCTACATGTCAAATACAATTTGAAAGCAACCAACAGAAACTCTGAATATGATTAGATTGAGGCAAAAGTTGCAAATTTTAAATCATGTAAATTTGCAACTTCTCCGCAGTTTAATTTTCTTAGCATGAAACAAACAGAAATGTATAATTATGAAAACATTTTATTATGTTAATATAAATGGTACAAATTTTGAAAGGAATGTTTTTAAATATGAATATTTACATTTATGAAACTCTTAAATAATCAAAAAGCTACACTCAAATTGAAATTTTGTTTGGATCCGTGTATATAATATTCTCTTATCTATGCACAGCTGGGCTGTGGTTTGAATGCAACATAAAAAACAGAGATAAGCATAAATCACCCATGGAGATAAGGTTTCTGTGCTCACAACCAGTCGAAATATATCAAAACATTCGAACAGAGATGCGTTTCTTTGAACCGTCAAGAGTGGAAAGACAGAGAGAGAAAATATGTTGGATAAGTAAAAGCCGATTCAGTACTAGTATCGACATCTATCGTAAATATTTTGAACCAAATAATTATTAAATTAGTAACTAGTATTGTGTAGGTTTTTAGGTTTATATACCTGTGAGGAGGCCCCTCTTAAAAGTAAATTATACGTATTCACTGATAAACAAAAACAAAAACTACTAATGATGTTGGTCTGGGACAGCTCTTTGAATACAGTGTGTCCTCGAAAAATTTTTAGCGAAATTGTTAAATAACCATATATATATATATATATATATATATATATATATTATATATTGAGTTAGTATCAATTGTTTTTTAATTTGATATAATTGGTAATTATGTGTTTGTAAATTTTATTTAAGTTGTCGGTATCTGATTTTTTGTTTACCGTATTCTCACTTTTAATAAATATCATTTCGCTTAAAAGACGTTTGTGATAGTTAGTCCCTTTATCTAGGATGTTGACGGCTTCAAAGTAAAATTTGTGATTTTGTTCAAATGTATGTGTTGCTGATACTGTTTTTTCTGAATTGCCCCTATATTTTTCTTCACATGAGTTCTTGTGGGCATATATTCTGTTTTTTAACCTTTAATTGGTTTGACCAATATAAGATCTATCGCATTCCAAACAATTTATTTTGTAAATAAGGTTTGATTCATAGTATCTCGGTAATTTGTCCTTCATATAGGAACAAAAACAATTTACCGTTTTTGTATGGTGAAATACGATTTTTGTTCTTTAAGTTTGTAATATGTGTTCAATTTTTTTCGAAAGACCCTTAACATAAGGAATCTTAAAATATATACATAAATTTCCAGTCAATACTGGTATTAAAATTTTCTCAATATATTTATTATTTATAATATTACATATATTAAGGAGATAATCATTCAACAGCAATTTATCTTTGACTTCAACCGTATCTTCCTGTAAATTTTCAAGGCTACTGAGTTCTATTTTTGATGGCAGTCGTGATATTTAATTTTTGAGTAAGTGAATGATGTGAATAATAATTTGAAACTCTGGCGAAACTAATGGTTTTTTCATAATGATTAAGTTTAATTCTTTGATCTTCAGTTCAAACCAATAACACATCCAAAAATGGAATGGAGTTATTTTCTGTTTGTGTTGTGAACTGTAAGCCCGAATGATAGGAATTGAAAGCTATTAGTATAGAATTAATTTTTGATTTTGGAACAGCTCAAATAATGTCGTCAACATATACTTTAAGCAATGGTATGTCATAATCTAACTTTGAAATTACCGTAGAAATCAAATCTTCCATTAATAGGGCTGCTAATATGGAGCTTACTGAGTTTCCCATTGCTGACCCGTCCTTCTGTTTATAAAAAATATTATCAAAACTAAAGTAAGTGGTATCAAATATAACTTTGACAATATTTAAAAAAATTTGTAATGAAAGATTAGTGAATTCCTTAATTTCATCCCATCTTTTTGAAATAATTTCTAAAACGCTTTGTTTTGGGACACTTGTATCAAACTTATTACATTCAAACTAATCGATTCATAATCTTTAGGTAATTTTAAATTTTGAATGAAATCTATGAGTTCTTCAGAATTTTTCAAATTGAAAATGAAAATGGCCAAAAATTCCCTAAAATGTTTACTACAAAACTTGATACGATGGAGATTGAATGCAAGGCACCACTGGTCTCGAAGAATTATTTTTATGAATTTTTACTAAACCATAAATTCTCGGTGGTTATGAGTTATAGATCTTTAAGACTTTTTCTACTTCCGCTACTAAAGCCGCACTTTGAACACGGGTTTGACATGCACAAAACGACTCTTTAAACACTAGTGTTTAAAATGCGAAAAGTCACATCTCGTTTATCTTTTGTTTTTTAAACGTCAAATCAAGTGTATCTTAAATGTTAAATTTCATGCTCCTTGATAATTTTGTTATTCTGCGTCATTTGATTTATCAGTCAGCTGTCAGTCATCGTCCGTCATGTAATGAATATAATATAATGTTTTCCTTTCCGCGGGCGAAGAAAAAGTATAGTAAGCACCTCGTGTTAAAAACGTCTTCAGTCACTCGTTTCACACGGAACTCGTTTCGCTTCGCTTCACTCGTGCCTAGTGAAACTCGTGACTAAAGTAACCGTTTCGACACTTAGTACTTAATATACTATTGTATATCTCTTCATCTATTAAGTTGTAATGTAACCTCCTTCAATAGAGCTGTTTATTAATAAAAAACACTGTCACCACTGTAACAACTGCTGTAATAAAGTTCTAGACCTTTTTTCGGTATATTGATCCCGACCATTCGAGTCACCAATTTCTTTCTCCAATGTGCGGCTGAGCGTGTAAGGCAAATCCAGTCTGATTTGAGCTGGGTACGCCTGGTCTTAAAACGGTTTGATACTCCTTTGCCAGGACAGGATTGTTCTGTCTCACATCCAAGGTTGTTACGCTCTCTAGCGGAAATTTCGGGGTAGGGATGATAAATAAAATATGGTGGAACCACAACGTTGTAATAAGAAATATAATAAAAATTTCTCTGAGTATATAAATATATGTAAATATAACACAAAATCCCAATATTACCCAAATAAATAAAGTCCCCTGGTATAAGCCTACCTATACATCTATCTATAAATTGTGCATCCTAACCTACCCCTGTATAACATATAACTATTCCACAAAAACAAAGTTATGCCAGAGCCCTCGCTTTGCGTTAGAACAACTAAGCTACCCCCTTATCGTTTTGGTATTTCCAAAGTTCATGAGAGGCGTATGTTTTCTTTTTTCCTAAATTTGCTATTCACCGGTGTCGAGACGATAAATAAAATATTATGTGTTTACCTTTTAACCGAAATATTATTCCAGCTTACGTTGGTTTTTTCGCCATTGACCTTGAGAAAATAATGAAATAGAAAGGAATTCTTACAGAATACTGCTGAGCTAAGAACAATAAAATATTTATCGACACTGGCGTTTCGAGTTGCGAAATTCCAAGTCGTGGAATCACCTACAATATTTATGTGTTTTATTAATAAATGAGCAATTTCGGATGATGTCTGAACTAAGAAACAATTTTTCTATATTATACTAGTTATCCGAACAAGTTCGCTGAAACCTAAGGAAAAGGGAAAAACATACGCTCCGGCCTTTTTTTTATACCACGTACAAATTAACCTCGCATAAATTTCTATCTCCGTCCTACCTACGAGGTGGAAGCGAATTATGTGGCGCAACAAAATAATAACTACTAATTAAAAAAAACCTAACTCTTGTCAGGTTGGCGAAACTCTGCAAAATTTGATTATATCAGCACACACGGTAAATTATATATATTACAGAACGAGCTGTGCCCCCTAAATTTGTGAGCCTGGACATGCAATATTTAACTGAGAACGACCAGATGTGTCCAGTCCCCTTGAAAGATCAGAAAATCAACTAAATATATTTGTTATCGCTACTCCCTATGTATAACAATTGAATTATAACTCCCAAGTTCAGAATATAGCGCAAATAATAACGAATAAATGTCTCAAAAATGAAAAAAAAACGTTCAAATCTCAATTTTGTTCAAACTTCCCTTCTCTGGTCTGGATACAACTTATTCTTCGCTATCTTTATAGCCGCCGCGGGTAGTGCCAAATAACCGGAATCGTGCTATGTTGAAAAAAACTTAGCGTAGAGGGTAATTCTACCGTTTTGTGTCTCGAAACGGGGGACAGTGTTCACCGTCAAGGATATCTTAGTATCCCTAT
The DNA here is from genome assembly GCA_963921935.1 of Galeruca laticollis. Classification (NCBI taxonomy): domain Eukaryota; kingdom Metazoa; phylum Arthropoda; class Insecta; order Coleoptera; family Chrysomelidae; genus Galeruca; species Galeruca laticollis. The sequence goes on along the minus strand of OY998182.1, from coordinate 53,409,766 downwards.
TACACCCTGACACAACGGAGAGAACGTTACCTCTGATACCGCTAACACAAAAAAACTACTACCGTTACCGTGACAGGGAAAGGACTTTTCCCTTCGCGTTTTCGGCCGGCACTCCCTTGCTGCCGCTCTCTGCACCTCGTTTTTGCTTTTCCCCCTAATTAGGTTTGGGTTTTTTTTATCGAATTGCAAAATCAACTTTTTGTGTTTTGAAGCGTGCTAATTTTCGTTATCAAAATAATTGTATTCAAAACAATTATTTTGCTTTGGCCCAGTAAAACGTTTTTGTTTGTTCTAATCTGTTTTGACTTTGTATTATTTTTCTAAACAAAATGTGGGTCGCATTCCATTTTTTTTATTTTGATTTAAAATAAAAATATGTTTTACCGTGTGTTCTGAAATTTTCTACAATAAATTTATCTTTTTGTTATTCGCATTTATTACAAAGTTTAGTGCCTTCAAATTGTTTACAATATTATTGCAAATGTCTTGATATTCAGCTGTCGGATCCCTTTTTAACTTTTCATACACATTTTCATCACTTACTAAGTCTTTCATTTTTTGCATATATTCATTTTTGAACATTACTACTGCCTTGCTTCATTTATACGATCTGGTAATAAAAATATTAGGACGTTATTGTAAAAAACATTTTTTACTGTTACAGTTATCAGTCAAAATATTCGTTTGATGGGTTTTCAACCGGATTTTGTATAAAATTTGTCAGAACATTTTATCAAGTATATGAAAAATCAAGTACATCTATCAAGCTACTTGATTTTTAGCAGTTTTATAAATGATAAAAATAATGAGAATGAATGTTGCAAAATTTGCTACTCCTACAGAGCCCGAAATGTCACCGCTACCTGATTATCGTCTTGCTACATTTACACCTCCATTTACTCACACTGGCGTTGATTACTTTGGGCCAATTAATGTTGTGGTAGGGAAAAGAATAGAGAAAATATGGGGAGCACTCTTTAATTCTCTCACAACAAGGGCAGTAGGGGAGAGGTAGTAACAGTGAGACGGCTGGAACACTGAGACATGATAGTTTTGTCAAAGTGTATCTGTATTTGGATGATGCAGACCATTGAATACCAACCAACAGAGGGCTCTTAATACATCAGATGCAATTTAGTTGATAAAGTAAAAAAGCAGTAACAAATGATCAGTTTAGAGTGTGACAAAGGAAATTTATCAGCCCTCTTTGAATTAGAATTTTTCCTGGTTAATAAACAATTTAAACGAGGTAAGTCTACTAGAAGTGTTTATTACTGTCATGGTAGCACATGACTATAGTTTTTAGCTCGTAAATTCAAGATTTAATATTTTGTGAAAAGTATTTATAAAAAATATGGTTTAGGAACACTGAGACTAGTCATAACTGGAACAGTGAGACGTGTCTCAGTGTTCCTAAGGCATGTCTTAGTGTTACTTATTGCATAGCGGCATTACTGACCAGGTATAATTTTCATTACAGAGAATAGTAATGCCAAGAAAGAATATAACAGATAGGGTAGTGGGGCGATTTAGCGACACAGCAATGAGAGAAGCTGTTCTGTTAGTCCAATAAGGAATGATTATCCGTCAAGCCGCTAGAGAAAAAGGCTTGCCTTTTCAGACTCTTGCCAGATATGTTCAAAAGTTTAGAAACGATTCTGATGTTAGAATGTGTCCAAACTATACAGTCAATCAGTTTTTCACTTCAGAGCAAGAGAATGAAATTTGTGATTATATTATTACATGTTCAAAAATGTTTTATGGACTCTCTCGAGATGACGCCCGTCGGTTAGTGTATGAATGCGCAATCCGAAATAAAATAAATATTCCTGAGAAATGGCATGCGTGCCAATCAGCATCCCTTGCCTAGGTAAAGAGCTTTCAAAAAAGACACCCCATCTTAGCGCTCAGAACCTCAGAAGGCTGCAGTTTATCAAGAGCCACTGAATTTAATAAATTTAATGTGGAGTCTTTTTTTAATACATTAGAAGAAGTCTTACAGCGTCATCCTGCATTTGGAGATAGAACCAGATTTTTCAATTTAGATGAAACCGGGACGCAAACAGTACAGAATTCACAAAAGGTGTTTGCTTGTAAAGGTGTTCGGCAAGTCAGTGAGGCAACCAGTGTTGAACGTGGAACTCTTGTAACAACCTGTTGTATAGTTGGCGCCTCAGGTGTAGCTATTCCCCCAGCTATGATTTTCCCGCGTGTCCATTTTAAAGACTTTATGACAAACGGAGCTCCACCAGGAACCCTAGGGTTAGCTGCTAAGGGAGGCTGGATGAACACCGAATGTTTTGTGCAGGCTATAAATCACTTTATCCGACATACTTCTAGTTGCAAAGAAAATCCATCTCTGCTAATAATGGATAACCATGTTAGCCATCTATCCATAGATGCCATAGACATTTGCAAAGAAAACGGGGTGACTATATTAACTGTACCACCCCGTTGCACAAATAAGTTGCAGCCCCTGGATGTTGGAGTTCTAAAGCCATTCCAGACATTTTACAGCTCGGCGATCGATAGCTGGATGATGAGCCATCCAGGACAAACTTTTAGCATTTATAATGTTGCATCATGCGTGGGCATTGCTTATCCTAGAGCGATGACTCCGGTAAACATTACCAATGCGTTTGAGAAATGCGGGATATTTCCTTTTGATAGACATATTTTCAATGTGGAAGACTTTATGCCAAGTTCAGTAACTGATAGAGAATATACCCCATCACCTTCAATACCGACTTTGCCTTTCCCAGGTCGGTCATTATCGACACAGGCCTCTCCAGGTCCTTCCACATCGACTAAGATCCACGGAAATAATTCTGAGACTATGACAAATGACACTTCTGAAGCAACATTCCTGAGCTCGAACATTTTTAGAGGTTTCCCGGAAGCTAAACCAAGAACAACCACTCAAACAACAAAACGGCGCGAAGGAAAAACCATGATAGCAACTGACACTCCTGAACGCGAGGAATTACTAAGAAAGAAACAGAATAAAATAAAACCAGACAAAGAAAGAGTAAAGAAAAATATATTTAAAAATGAAATAAAAAGTGGTGGCAATGAAATGAACCTTGCAAAAAAAAGCCAGAGAAGAAATGACGAAGAAAGTGAATCAGAAGATGACAGTTTTGATATAGAATTGCCAGACTCAAGTGGTGGTGAGGATTATGTAAGCGAAGATGGAGAAATAAATGTGAATATGGGATTAGAACGAATGCCAGTTCCAGAACAATATGTTTTAGTGGAGTTTGAAAGTAGAGGAAAGTCTGTTTACTATGTAGGAGAAGTTTTGTCTACAGCAGGCGATGATGCTGAAATAAAATTCCTCCGAAAAAGTACAAAATGTTATGGAACTTTCATGAAACCTGATGTTGAAGACATATCACTTGTTCAAAAACATAAAATTAAAATGATATTGCCACCTCCAAAGCTTCAAGGGAAGACTAAGCGTCAACAAAACCTCTTGAAATTTGAAATAACCTTCGATTCCTTAGATATTCGTTAAATGTCTCACTGTTCAGTTTTTTTATCGGAACAGTGAGACACTAGCCAACTAAAAAAAAAATTAAGAAACCAGAATGTGTTTCTAGATTTTCATATTTTTTAAATGAATATATGTTCTACTATATAAGAGAGTAAGTTTACTTGTTTATAGAGTTTTACATTTCAATTTTTTTAGTACAAATTCTGGTGTAAACATTTTGTGTCTCACTGTTACTACTTCTCCCCTACATCTAGAGGTAGCATATAAATTAGATGTTAATGATTTGTTTTTCGAATTTTATGAACAGAAGAGGAAGGCCGCGATCTGTATTTTGTGATCAAGGAGATAATTTTATAGTCACAGAACGTCTTTTACGTGAAGAGTTGAAGAAAGTTGTTGATACTAGTTTGATCGCTAAATCGTTTATTAGCCCTGAAATATCATTTCACTTTAACCCACCTTTATCTCCTCATATGGGTGGTGCCTAGGAGCATCTTGTTAAGGCTGTAAAAATTTCATGGTATTCAGCATTACATTCTAGAACACCTTCCGACCCCGTACAGTAGAGCTGTCTCATTGCGGCAGAAAATATAGTTAATTCGAGACCACTTAGGTACTTATTTCCCCTTGGACACTGATGAATCAGAGGCACTAACACCCAATCATTTCCTGATTGGAAATTCTAATGACAATAAACCGATTGGACAACTGAACGATGATGATAAAATACTGAACCCCAATTATACAAAGAACAATTCGCAAATAAATGTTGGCGAAGGTTTGTATCAAAATACATTCCAAAACTATTGTTGCGAAGTAAATGGCATAAACAAGTTTTTCCTGTAAAAGTGGGAGACATCGTGATAATCTGTGATAAAGATTTTCCACGCTGGAATTGGCCAAAGGGCAGAGTAGTTAAAGTGAAAAAAGGTCCAGACGGTCAGGTCAGAAGAGCAAAAGTTCAAACTGTTACAGTTATATTCGAAAGGCCTGTGGTTACCTGTCAAAGGAAAACGATTAGAAGATGGTACAGCGCCTTCAGTCCAAAAAACCTGTACCGGGCGGGAGTCTGAAGAATAGTACGTTAACTAACTGTTTTAAATGCAATTGTAAATTTATTGTTTTATATTATTCCATATTGTAGATATAATACGTTCATTTATACTGTAAGACTAAGTTGTCTTTATCTACTAATATTACTACTACTACTACTGCTACTATTGCTGCATTGTAACAATTACAATAATAAAGAGTGTACTGCAAGTTCAGCCAACACCAATTTTTAACAGAGGTCGAATTCAAATAAGCAAGTTACTCTGGCCCACTCTGTATATGTATATAACAAAATTTTGAATAGATGAAGCAATTTATATTATCGTATAATGTGTTTTGGTGGCATAATGAACCGGTTGTGTATTGTTGTATTATATAAATGTCCGCAACCAGGTTTGGTTCATTATATTATAATATTGGAATCAAAGCAATTTTCTTAATCGGTTTAAAAATGAGCGGAGTTCAGGGACAATGTTATTTATAGGAGAATTTGAGAGTAATTTAATTCGCGAATATTGAACTATGTCCTATTTTTTAATACACTGCCTTGAAAGTTTAAATTTAATGGGAAAGAACTACGTAAGTAGTTTCAAGAAGTACAGTAAATGACCATGAATGAAAATTAACCGCGGATGATCTAACTATAATGGCACGAATCAGAAAGGAGTTGCAATGAGTAAGATTTTAATTAGGCCCATAACAAAACCTGAACGCTTAATTAGGCAGAGGAAAAACAGATAGAAACATGGAAATAACAATGTTTTGAGGGTGGTGTACGGTGGGAATTCAAAAACTTACATAGTGGTCCGCAGTTTTGTGGAAGAACAGAGGTTGGGATATGTGCAACGATTTGGAAGATATATAATGCTGAAGATGTTACCGGAGCCTCATTAGCGAAAAACATATGGATATACTGAAAAAGAGATGGAAGAGTACAACACTAGACTGAAGGATCAAAGAGCCTTAATTGTAAAGAGACAAGCAAAAAAAAATTAGGTATATTTTAGGTATTGGAAGGAAGATAATAAGTAAAATTTGCCACCACTAGATCTACAATAATTGTTGAGCAGTTTATATATACATTTTTATACAATGAACTCCATACTCTATTACAAAACTACACTTTTTTAATTAAATTCACCTTCAACGTATCAACAACCTAAGGGTGAAAACTGTCACAGCAACTCTCTAACCAGCACTATAAAACTGATTTTTCGACGTTGATAATAGAAGAAACTCAATGTTCAAATTGTTACAAACGTTTTTGCGCTGATTTGATAATTTACATGCCTAATTTAGTATTTTAAATCATCAATGTTGATTGTATCATTGCTACTTCAAATGAAACGAACAGCTTTGCAATAATTCCACAATATATGGAATAAAAAGTTAAAAATTCTAAGAAATTTGACAATTGTTTCGATATTACCTAAATATCATCGTCAGAATGACAGAAGTTACATTTCATTTGATGCCTACCTAATGTTTAATAATTATTTTTGGCTAGACCATGAAGTGACCTACCGAGTGATTGACTAAATATACGTTAACCATTTGAGGGCCCTAGTATCAAAGGCGGCAATCTCCACTTTTGGACGAAATTGAGTTAAATACAGGATATTTTTGAATGTTTCGCGCTCTTTCTGAATATGTGATTTGCGAGTATCAAAAACGGCTATAACCCATTACTAAACTGCTTTGAAACGTCGCCTGAGAATCAAACCCGGCAATCTCCCAGGCCCGTTCAGGATCAAAGCCGGCAATCTCCGTTCTGGTCAATCAGAAGCCAGATGTTTGTCGTGACGTACTGAATCACCTGTTTCGGATTCCGATTGCCAATTCAATTCGTTCTGTTCGCAATAATTAGAGTAAGGTTTGTTAATTGCCGATGAAGTTGTTGAATTTTTTGTAATTTAATAATAATTATTGGAATGGAAAGTGTTACATCGCCTGTTGAAAATAATGAAGCTCGTAAAATGCTTCGAAAGCCCTCTACTTGGAATCAAAATATACGTAAAAAGACAAAGTATGTTAGATTAAAATGTCCATTTTTTTGTTTGTTTACTTTGTAGCGTTTTTTGTAGGATAGCAATATTACTGTGTATTAAGTCTGTATATTATAAAAGTTTTGGAATTTGCTGTAAATTCTTTGAGTTTTGAAACTTCGTGGAAACCATTTTCCTTATAATGACATGGTTTTTTTCAGATATTCTCCACATGAGTTGCCAGAATATCCTACTTGTGGGCATAAAACAAAGACTTATCAATGTAGTACTTTAACGATGGGAGACATTAAAAGTTTTCATGACGCATTTTACGCCATACCTAATAAAATGAGTCACGATGCATTTCTTTTGAAATTTAGCAATGTTCAACCACCTAAACCTCGCCGTCCATCAAATTACCAACATACAGCAAAATAAACTTCAGTGAGATGCTTTATTAGAAAAAATGTTTCAAAGGAGCATGTTCCTGTATGCCAGCAGACTTTTTTGACAGTATTACATATTACAAAACATACGTCATGAAATCGTTCCTTAGGACAGGTGAAACACCTTCAGAAAAAAGAGGAGGCGACAGAAAAACAGGCAAAGTTCGAAGGGAAACAAATTGCTGTCCAAAGATTTATTTATTCGTTCAAAAGCATCGAATCTCATTACTGTCGTTCTTCTTCCCGAAGAAATTATTTATCTTCGGATTTGTCTATAGCAAAAATGTCAAAAATGTATAACAATCAATGTTCTCCAGAAGAAAGAGTGAAGCTGTCATACTTTCGAATGATATTCAATACGAAGTACAATCTCAGCTTCAGTACTCCCCGGACTGACGTATGCTCCATGTGTATAGAACTCGCCGAGATGATTAAGAGATCTTCAGATGAGGGAGAGAAGAATAATTTATACATCGAGAAGAATGTTCAAAAACGAAGAGCAAATACATTTTTTCAGTTGCTTAAAGAAACTAAGAATAATTTGATAACATTATCTTTCGATTGCCAGAAGAATCTTGTACTCCCCAAGGTCCCAGATCAAACTGCTTACTACTAAAGGTAACTGTACATGTAGAAGTTTACCATTGTTCATGGGACGTCTCAATCTAAACTTACCAAGAAAAATGTTTTTTCCTATTATTGGACCGAAAACAAATTTGGAAAAGGTTCCAATGAAAGTTCATCCGTTGTGTTTGACAAGCTCAATAAAATTGAATTTGGTCCCACCGTAATAGTAGTCAGGCTGGTGGCCGATGGTTGCAGTGGTCAAAACAAGATTGGAATGTGCTGCAAATGGCTATCGGAGAAGGAGACCAGAAAGTTGGAGGTTATAACGCAGCCAGAAACTTATATAGAACTATTATCAAAAAATGGGACCGCTGTCCACTTGGGAGAAAACTGCAACGTCAACATTTTAGAATCTTCGAGTGACACGAAGGACCACTTGAATTGAAGTTCAAGACCTAGTTATCCATGTCAGCTACGCTTACAGAGGGATAACCCAACTTAAGAATTATATGAGATATACTATAACCTGTGAGGAAAAAAATCAACAGGAAGTCGGATATATTAAATAAAACTCAGAAATTCGAGTAGTACCTTATTTAATTTAAGTATTACATCTAGTGTGGAACTGGGAAGGCACTATAAAAACCATACACCAGAGCAGATGGAAAGTAGGTCACACTAGAGGATATTATTAAAGTTCTGTATAATATTTCAATGAAGTTATTTCCCCCTTTACCCAACAAATTAATGGTAACGTTATGTAGACAGTAATTATTAAGTCATTTAGCAAAGTCACTTGCGATAAAAGGATGATAGGTGGCAATAATTACTAAGTTGTGATAACCCACAACTCAATGTAAATGGGCAGACAATACAATGTAAAGCTGAAATAAAATTCCTCGGCGTTATATTCGACAAAAAACTCCACTGGGGCCCTCACACCCAAAACCTTGCCACTAAATGCAAGAAAGCCCTGAAGATCATAAGATGTCTATAAAGTATTAAATGGGGATCGGACAGAGAAACCCTGTTGTAGCTGTACAGAGCATTGATCCTTTCGAAACTGGAATATGGAGCAATAGTCTACTCCGCTGCAAGGCCCACCCACATGAAAATCTTAGAAAGGATTCATGCAGCAGGTATTCGGATGACTACTAGTAGTGTAACTATGCGGGTTCTAAACCACTACTTCGAAAAACGTCCGCTAGTCGACGGTGGCGCTGGTGTCGCTGTCGGCGATTACAGATTTCTTTTTTCTGTCGTCCATTTTTCAGTCGGCAGATTTCTTTTTTAAATTTTTATTCCAGTAGATTACAGATTTCTATTTTTCTGTCGTCCATTTTTTATCCGTTTGTGCATCGAAAAAAATGTTTGCCTTGAGTGAGATTCGAACCCGGGACCTCATCGTTCCCAGCCTTCGCCGTTACATCTCCGCCATAAGGGCTCCAATATATCTTAGTTTTGAAATCTAACTGTATAAGATACAGAGAGTCTGATTTCACCATACGATGTAATTTTTTCAATTTTTTCTTCAATACTCCTTTGTACCAATATCGTTTTAGTCACTAGAACATGTGAATCAAAAACAATGCGTCAAGCAGTTGACTATATTCAGAATCCTTCATAAGTAGGTAATCATAGAAAAATCGCTTGTTATTTTTAGTGACAATCTCAAGGATTTTGATTGGGACTTCTAAATTTCAGAATGAAAAGTGATGGCTTCAATCAACATACGAGTGTAAAAGTGCATTTTTATCGCAATAATATACAAAGCATCCTTGCGCATTTTCTTTATATACCGGTGTAGTCATAAAAGATGTGATTTTACACAGAGTATAGTCATAAAAATACTGCATTTTTTATACAGGGTGTGATCATAAAAGATGCCATTTGTCCTTATATACAGGGTATAGTCAAAAAAGATGTGATGTTCATATATACAGAGTGTAGTCATAAAAGAATCCATATATACAGTGCGTAGTCATAAAAAGATGCAATTTTATACAGGGTGTAGTCATAAAGTACCGTATTTTTTATATACACAGGCTGTAGTCATAAAAACACCGTATTTTTTCATAAAAGATGCCACAGGGTATATAAAGATAAGGACATTACAATGAATCTCTGCTATTACTGCTCAAATTTTCATCTGACAAACTGCATTGGTAGATTATTTTCACACACACGATGTTACTAGAACGACCACGACAACCACAACATTAACGATAACAACAATGATGACAACGATGACAACGATGACACCGACGACAACGACGACAACGACAGCAAATCCACTTTATTCGACAGCAGAGGACACCCAAAGCTTCGCATGCTTGAAATTTGTTGCTCGTACGACTACATTATAGTAAAATATGCCGTGACTTAATATATTATTAGACAGATAACACACATCAGAAGTCTATCAGACAGATAGCAGAGGGTTAACAGAATGGATAACAAACACACCTCAGACCCACATCAGTTTGACTGCGCTGGTACTAACAAATTTACTGCAACACTCGGTTTATATGAATTATTTTCCAAGAAACAAACAAAAGAGCAACATATTTGCAGATACTGATATTAACGGATATCTATCATGATAGAAGAGAACATCTAAGACATCAGGCTTGCACCCAACTAAATTGATATAATTAAGCCGCTCTTCAAAAAGAATGCTACGCTAATAGAAAAATCTTGAAGCAATGATTTCACAACTTTGTCATACACTGGATGTCATTTTTATTATAGATGCGGTGAAACAAGGAGCCAACTTTACCACTCAAGCAGAGGGGCAGCAGACACACATCACAGGGTTAGCACACATACACCACAGAGGCACCAGACATTCACCACGTTATACGTTTAACATTTTTGGCATCAAACAGTACTCTTTTAAAAAAAATATCAGGAATCTTGTATTTCCGAATTTCATTAAGGATCACCCCAAATATTTAAAGGGACGTATGATACTGATGGCGATATTGATAATTTTCATAGACATTATAGCTATTTATAATTTAATCACTTAATATAATTAAGCCGCTCTTCAAAAAGAATGCAATGCAAATAGAAAAATCTTGAAGCGATAATTACACAACTTAAAGGTACAGTTTTATTGAATATTACTTTTCATTAAAATAGCTATTCTGAAATATTGGTATAATTTGAAACGTTAATAATAAACCACCGATTATTATACCAAAATATGATAAACAAACAATGCACGCTTCTTGAATGAGGAATAATCCAACAGAGGACGCTTCTGTGTCGAATTCATATAGCTAGGATAAAATTCAGTATAGTTGAAATATGCCCCATTGTAATCATTCTTGGTAAAATCCAACTGCATTCTTTCATTGGGATACAGGTAGGGAACGCATTAAAATATTTGAATGACAATATTCTGTATAGTGGTTGATTTGAGAAGACGATTTTGAGCGGGATGTCTACGTAAATTATAACAAATATATGTCTGAATATGATACTGAGAAACCATCATCGTACATACAGATACCACATTTTTTATACAGGGTGTGGTCATAAAACATACCATTTTTCTTTATATACAGGTGTAGTCAAAAAGATGTGATGTTCATATATACAGAGTGTAGTCATAAAAAGATGCGATTTTATACAGGGTGTAGTCATAAAGATACCGTATTTTTTATATATACAGGTCGTAGTCATAAAAATACCGAATTTTTTCATAAAAGATGCCACAGGGTATATAAAGATAAGGACGTTACAATGAATCTCTGCTATTATTGCTCAAATTTTCATCGAACAAACCGCATTGGTAGATTATTTCCACATACAGGATGTTACTAGAACGACAACGAGAATGATAGCAAATCGACTTTATTCGACAACAGAGGACACTCAAAGCGTTTGCATGCTTGAGATTTGTTGCTCGTACGACTACACTATAGTAAAATATGATGTGACTCATTATATTATTAAACGGATAACACACATCAGAAGTCTATCAGATAGATAGCAGAGGGGTAACAGAAGGGATAACAAACACACCCCAGACTCACATCAGAAGTCTGTTTGACAGTGCTAGTACTAACAAATTTACTGCGACACTCGGTTTATATGAATTATTTTCCAAGAAAACAACAAAATGAAGCAATGATTTCACAACTTTGTCATACACTGAATGTCATTTTTATCATAGATGTGGTGAAAGAAGAACCAACTTTACAACTCAAGCAGAGGGACAGCAGACACACATCACAGGGTTAGCACACATACACCACAGAGGCACCAGACATGCATCACCGTTATACGTTTGACATTTTTGATATCAAACAGTACTATTTGAAACAAAATATCAGGAATCTTGTATTGCCGAATTTCATTATGAATCACCCCAAATATTTAGAGGGACGTATGATACTGATGGCGATATTGATAATTTTCATAGACATTATAGCTATTTATAATTTAATCACGTTATTTGTATATTCATTTAATATAGTTATATGATTTTCTGTATTTGTAAATTCTTAAAATTAAACTGTTATATGCTTCACCCAAGTCCCAGTAAGACTACGCTCTTCAGGCACGGATTATTATACCGAAATGTGACAACACTTTCGACAACATGATTACAAAACTAACAATTTTAGTAATGGAACTCACAAAATTTTATTCAAATATTGTGATTTGTCTGTATAGGAGAGAGAATTTACGGTCGACGGGCAGGTAAGATTTTATATGAAAAATAACAATGACATTCTCGGAGGATCAAAAAGATTTCACCTGCTGTGTGTTACATAAAATGTAAGGAATGTATATGCAATCATAGAATTTGTATCTTCCCATGATGGTCGTTATGGTGCTAAAAATCTCATTTCTAGTCCGCGTTATCACAATAGAACAATTTTCAATGATGATCCGACTCTAAGGAAAATTAAAAAATCTCCATTTTCAATAAACCAATGTATATGAATATGGCAATTCTCGATATTTCCAAAATTGGAATGTACGACTTTCACTATAATTTTATGCTTCCAACAATGGGAGTAGTCAATTGTGAGCTATTGTACACAGACGCTAACAGTTTTGCTCACCAACTTACTTGTAACGATGCATATAAATATTTAATTGACACAAAAATTGACAAATTTGATACATAAGACTACTACACTAATAATCCATACAATATACCTAGAGTTAATAAAAAAGTATTATGCGTAATGAAAGATGAGTCTAATGAACAAATCATCACACATTTCGTTGGTCCAAAATGTACGGTTACAAAGTTCAGTGTGGGAGTAAAGTCGTTAAAGAGTATTAAAAAATGTGTAGTAAAAAATAACTTTTGATGATTATGTTGATTGTATGAAAAATTGGAAACAGATGACAATTACTCAAAATACGATACGTTCCTTTGTCCATAATGTGTATAGTGTTGAACAAACCAAAATCACGTTGAGTCCTCACAATGATAAAAGAAAATTACTTCATAATTCTTTAGATACACTTCCGTGGGGAATAGAATAATTTTTAGTAATGACTAAACTAACTTTTATAACTGAAGTTCATTTACCACATAATTTATTATTAAAATATCGCTCATCATTGAAAGAAGCAGATGATGATTATAAATTTTGTGATTGGTTTCACCAGCATCATATTAGAAATCTGATTCTAAGTCAATGCTGATGTCATATCGTTAATGAGATACAGGGACATTGAATTGTTATTTCAACTTTAATGTTTCATAACTCGGCTTGCAGTGCAGGAGTAGGAGGAAAAGTTTCATATTTTGGCTTTCAGTACTTACAATAATTTTAACATGGACGAAATGTTTTATAACCAGATGATGACATTTTTATATACAAGATATGGCCATAAAGATGTTACTTGTTTATGTAGAAAATCAATTTTAATATGTGTGACATCAGAGCAGGTACATTTTCCATTAATATTTCAAAATGTGTAACTTCACAGTGATAGAACTTTGCAACAAATTGATGAAATCATAAATTCCTTGAACAAAATTCAAACATTTTCAAACAAAATATAAAGCTTTTCATGATAATATGCATCTTAGAAATTTTTCAAATTTTCGGTAGGACAAAAGCATAAAATTCATTCAAAATAACAACACACTTGAAGCGCATGAGATGTTTGATAAAAGTAGGGAATGGGGAGAAACAACATGTCATTGATGTTAGTAAAGAACATAAAAAGTCTAGTATTAATAGAGTCAACTAGGAGAAAAACATGAATGCCGCCTTTGATAGTAGATTAAAAACGGGAATTATCATAAACTTGAATCATAAACTTGAATCATAAAGATATTAATTCATTCTTCACAGACGCTTCTAAATTTTTAAAAAGAAAATGTCTGTGGCTTTCAATTGGATGTCATACAGAATTTTTTGGTAGAATCTCCCCTACCTTGGAGTGTTACCAAGCAAGTCACAAAAAATATGTCTCTGGTACGCCTGTGATGCCTCTCTGATGTGTCTCTGGTGTGTCTGCTATGTTAGGTTACTCCACTTGTGTGCGCGCACGCAAGTGGAGAGACATATCCGAGACGCAACAGAGGCACACTCATGAAAAAAAATGATACCGTTCAGTCTTCCGCCCGACTGGGTGTTTACTTCTTACCAATGAGACACATCAGAGACATCCTAGAGACACATCAGAGACATCCCAGAGGCACCCCAGAGACACATTAGAACGTATATCGGTGGTGTATGTCTGCTAACCGTCTAATAATATATTGAATCGCGCACCCACACATTTTAATTTACTATAATGTTGTCATACAAACAACAAGTCTCAAAGCATGCAAAAGCTTTACGTAAAAAATATAAGTCGCTTGATACAATTAATAAGAAATGTCATGTGGAATATGTCAAGTATGCAACATATCCTCTCA